>LDPL01000018.1:0-411472 GCA_001305505.1 Neonectria ditissima | reverse complement strand
TATATTAGAACTTATTTAATCCTAGGGTAAATCTAAGTTACTTATACTACTTATCTTCCTTATCTTCCTAGGTATTATCCTTATTACTTAGTATACCTTCTCTAACTTTTAAAAGTATTTACTCTTTAAATTAGTTAATTAGCCTAAATACTACTAGGACTAGACTAAGATCTAGTCTAGCCTAATGTAAGGGTCTGTAAAACCAGGGTATAATATAAGGTGACAAAAGGTAGTATATAGTATATTGTAAAGCTTCTACTTAGTAAGCTCTCTGAACGCTTACTGAGTTAGCTTAAAAAGGGGTCAGAGGCCCTACTATTTAAGTGAGTGCTATATAGGGCTAGGGTTAGGACTCCCTATACAGCTAGGCTATTATAATTATTCCCTCCTCCTTTAAGCCTTATCCTAAGGTATATCTTACCTAATAATGATAATAGGTATTATTACTTACTATAGGGTATCTAAACGCTTAGTAACTCTCTGTTAGGTCTATTATTATTATATAGTTATTAGGTCTTTCCTATATTACTAGGGTAAATCTAAGTATTAGCTACTTATTCATTGAAATTTTCTTAGACCTACTCTGTAATTTAATTATTTATTCTACCTCTGTTTTCCATAGGCTCTTCCCTCTTCTTCTTTTCCTTAGTAGGTATCCCCTAGATCTTAAGATTACTAATTACCTTTTCTTTACTGTCTAATCTAGTCATTATCTCCCCTCTAGTTATAAGCTATTCCTATCTTCTCTATACTCTTACTGAATGTTCTATGCTATTCTATAATATTAATTCTCTATATTACCTCTATAGTTCTAGAGGATTTTATAACTTATACTAAGTCTAATACCCTCTTCCTAAATATTAATTTTACTAGAATACCTATAGGTTCTATTCCTTATACCTACTATATTAAATAGAAATACTATAACTTCTCTTATTCCTATAGGTATAACTTACTATTGTCTTAGTATATAGTATATAAGGCTTTAAGTAAGAAATACTCCTAAGTAAGTTTATTAAGTATTTTATATAGGTTTAGTAATAGTATTAACTCTTTATATTCTTTAGATTCCCTCTGAATTAGTATTTATTACTTAGTAGTACTAGAACTTCCTCTACTATCTTACCTTTTATAAATAGGATAAAGAGTTAGAACTAATTACTATACTTAGTTACTAGTACCTTATATATACTATTTATTCTACCTCTTCTATATAATATAACCTCCTTGATTTTACTAAGAATTTAATAAATACTTATTTATAGGGTAAGAATAACCTTATCTTATTTAGTTACTAGGAAGCTCTAGCTTCTACTTAGATTTAGTTATTTCTAGTAGAGTATATATTTAGTCTAGTTACTAACTAAGAGACTCTATATACTTATCTAGCTTTAACTATACCTCTTTATTATTATAATAAATCTCTACCCTATACTCTTCTTATAGTACTTAAGATACTAGTAGTTACTAAATATATACTAGTTATAGATATAAGTTATAAGGGTTTATTATACTATTTCCCCTCTGACTTTTCTACTACTATTATTACCTTAATCGATAAATATAAGGATAATAGTCCCCCTTAGCCTACTATTGCCTTTATTAGTATTATACCTATTTACTATAGTAGTTATTCTACCCTGATTTATTACCCTAAGGATAATAATAATAATGATAATAATGAATCTACTAGTAGTAATAATAATAATAGGCCTATTAGTAGTAGTAAGGATAATATCACTAGTCCTAGTAAGCATTTGCTGATCTTAACCCCTTTGGTTAGTATGTTTACAAATGATAAGCCTATAGAGGATGCCCCTCTAGTTATCTCTAGGTCCTATTGTTCTAGGTATAGTTATTTAATCTGTAATAATATTTAGAAAGCTACTAATTATACTAAGGCTAAGTGAATTATAGAACTTACTGCTATATAGGGTTATAACTTAGGTAAGGTTTTCCTTAAGATAGTTAGATAGGTCCTAGCCTTAGAGGAGCTTACTAGTTTAATAGAGGTTAGCTAAGAGCTCACTGAAATAGCCTCCCCCTCCTATAGTTAACTTCTTTATTTATTTAGCTTCTAGGTTAGTAGTAATAGAGGTATTAGTTCTTATCTAGTTTAGTCTTTTTTAAGTAGTCTTATTTGTTGGTTAGTATAGTCTTAGGCTGGTTTTTCTCTTCTTAGGGTAAGTACTTATTATATTAATATTGTTTTATCTTAGTGGTTATTAGGGTTTTAATTATCCTATTTCTTATATACTTACTTCTTTTACTAGTAGTACTATTAGACTGCTTTTATTATATTTTCTAAGTGAACTATAAGTTCCTAAGTATTATATTCTACTAGCTATCCTATCTATTTTACTAGGTAGAAGGTTTCTTAGTTAACTTTCTTATCTATAATAATTTCCTTAATTTCCTACTTATCCTCTTCTTCCTTAAGCTTAGGTAGAGTCTCTAAGTGTTTATTAGTCTTTCCCTAAGCTTTATACTAAGGTTTAATTAGGGAGATAGGAAAGATATTATATATTCTTTAGTATTACTTTAGTAGGTAGACTTAGTATACTTATTTCCTAATCCTTTCTACTATTATAACTTAGATAAATTTAAATACTAGCTTCCTATACTTAAATTAGAAGTTATATATAGATAGTCTAATAATCTACCTAACTTTATATTCCTACTTAATATATCTTTTATTATAGTTTTTTACCTATAATTCTACTACTTATTCCTAGTATACTTAGGCTTTAGTATATACTCAGTAAAGGGTCTTAATCTATTTAGTAACTCCTTAGATAGTTATTTATAAGTATTATAGGATATATTTAACTACCTATAGGTAGTATCTATATAGTGCTTATATTAGTAACACCCTAATACTATTATACTAGCTATTATTATATATAAATTCTACTTCTAGTAATTAAGCTACTTATCTTTATAATATTTTACCTATAAAGATTTATAAGTATTTCCTAATAGTTTAGTTTATTCTCTCTATTTGACTATTAGTTTATAGGTAATATATAATAGATAGTTAGTAATAGGTTATCTATTTAATTATTAATTCCTTCTAGAATTAGCTAGTAAGGAGTTTATCTCTATTACTTACTATACCCTCTAGGCTTTTGAATTTATATTCTATATATTTATAGAGTAGCTATACTAACTATATAGTAGTAATAGTCTTCTTATATAGAAGGAATATTATGTATTTTATTATTTAATATATAATTATAAGAATTATATTATACTCTTTACTATCTACTTAGGTACTATTTAGTAGTCCTATAATAAAATCTATACTAATTTCTTAAAATAGGTATACTAGTAGTAGTAGTAATTAAAGGTACTTATATAGCTTATATCTTAGTGAATATATACTCTGATATAGCTAGTATTAGGTTATATAGTCTACTATATTTTCTCTGATTTAGTTCTAATAGAACTTCTAGCTAACTAGCTCTAGTATCTTAGCTATTCCTATATATCCTACTCTAGGATTATTATAGTATTAGCATAGGATCTTAATCTGTAATACCTCCTGTATAAGAATAACTAGCCTTCCTTTAAAGAAAAGGGTACCTTATTAGTTATAATAATAATCCTCTATCTTATTAGTAGCTTATTATACCTTTACTAACTATTATTAGTAGAATTAGTTATTAGTCTATAGTCCTTAGACTAACTCTTCTAAATGTAGTAAGGGTTATAATAGTAGTACTATTTTACCTTCTATAAGTTCTCTTATAATATAATATAGGATATATTACTCTAGATTAATAATCCTAGCTCTAGTTAAGTCCTCTTAGCTTCCTTTAGTAGCTATTTCTTACTAAGTACTCTCTGACTATTCTTTAGTAGTACCTACCTATTTCTAGGCTCTAGTAACTATAGAGATTAATACTTCTTATATTAGATTCCTCTAGTCTTTCTGGATCTAGAGGAGATCCTAGGGTAAGGTGGCCCCCTTCTGTTTAGCTTCTTGCTTTATAGGGTCTATTAGGCTTACCTATACTACTTAGATATATACCTTTGCAGTTTCTGTCTTACCTTTTAATTTAGTAATTATTCGGTGAATATCTAGTAGTAGACCTTTAATAATCTTTAATTTTACTACTAATATAAGCAGGATATTATTATACTTTACCTTACCTTCTATATAGTCTAGCCTTCTAGATAGTCTATCTACTAGGTTAAGTTTCCCTAGTTAATATTTAATATTAAAATTAAATAGTATAAGTCTATATACCTAATGTATAAGTCTTCTGTAAAGGTCCCTTGTAGGTACTATAATTACTCCTTTAAGTACCTAGTAATCTATTAATAGAAGGAACTTCTTAGAGAGTCCTAAGAGGTAGTAACTCTAGTATTTAAGGCTTTTAATAACTATAAGTAACTCTTATTATCTAATACCTTATCTTTACTTAGTTTCTATAAGTTTATAGGATATATAAGCTATTAGTCTCTATTAGTCTCTAGTTAGTTATACTAGGATCCTTGAGATTACTTATAGTAAGGTATTTATCTCTATCTATATATACTTTAATAGGTTCTAGTATTAGAGAATAGTTACTAAGTAGAAAGCTTCCTTTAGTTTCTAGAATACTTTCTTATCCTCTACTTTTAAGTTAAACTCCTCCTACTTCTTATTGTTTTTTAATAAGGCTATTAAGGGGGTAGTAATACTAGAGTACTTTAGAATAAACTTATAGTAAAAATTATAAAAACCTTAGAATACTTAGATTTCCTTAATACTCTTTAATAGTAGCTATTTAGTAATTACTTAGACTTTACTAGGTTCTATTTTCAACCTATCTTAACCTATAATATACCCTAGGAATTTAACTTCCTTTTAGTAGAATATATACTTTAATAGCTTTATATATAGCTAAAAGTCTTATAACTATTAGAGTACCTTCTTTATATCCTTTATATATTATTCTTATATCTATAAGTATATAAGGATATTATCTAAGTAAGTAATATAATAGGTATCTAATAGACTAGTAAGTACTTAGTAAATATATACCTAGAAGGTAGCTAGTATATTAGTTAATCTAAATAGTATAACTATATACTTAAAGTAACTATAATATATATAGAATACTATCTTCTATTAATCCTTAGGCTTAATATAGATTTAGTAGTATATATCCTAGATATTAATCTTTAAGATCTATTTTATACCTACTAGTTAGTCTATTAGATTACTAATTAAGGGTAATAGGTATTAATTCTTAATTATAATTATATTAAGCCCTTAATAGTTAATATAAATTCTAATTCCTTTATCCTTCTTTAGTATAAAGAGGACTAGTACTCTTACCTTATTTATAGATTCTTTTATCTAACTACTTATAATATTCTTAGTAATATACTTATAGATTATTCTTACTTATTTCTTATTTATAGGGTAGGTTCTTCCTAATAGTAGCTTCTTACTAGGTAGTAAGTTAATTAAGTATTCTACTCCCTTGAGTAGGGGTAACTCCCTTGTAGTTTCTTTACTAAAGGTCTTATATTTTAACTCTAGTTCTAGAGGTAGGATAGCTTTAGTTTCCTCTTCTTAGGTTTCCCCTAAGGTAAGTATAGGCTACTTATCTAGTAATAGTATACTATAAATATATATTATAAATACTTTCTTACTATTCTTAACTAAATCCTTTATAAAGGAATCTAGGTCCTAGATTAATATAAGCTTATATATCTATATAAGTGTATAAGTATTAATTATAATACTTTCTTTTCCTATTAACTTAGTAGATAGGAGTAAGTTACTAGCCCCTTCTAGGTATTATACTCTAATGAATAGTTAGTATATTTTCTATAGGAATCCTTAGTAGTTTAGTAGGAAGAAGATTAATTAGTATACTAGCTCTAGTAGTATAACTATCCTATTAAAGCTTACTAGTACTAGTACCTTCTAGCTTAGGTCTAGTTTAAGGCTAAGTTTCTTTACTAGCTTACTACTAATAAAGCTTATCTATATATAGATATTTATATCTACCTAAACCTCTTCTTTAGTAAGTACTTATATAAGGAGTATTCTACCCTATATAATTTCTCTAATTAGTACTAGCTTAGGTTTAGGTATAAGGTAGTTACCCTTTAATCTTATACCTACTTGTTTTCTGATAAGTTAATCTCTTTAATATATATAATAATAGATTAGATTACTACTATTTTATATAGCTTCTTATTCCCTATATAGAATTCTAGCTTATTATAAGGCTTCCTATAGTACCTTATAAGGTACTCTTCCTTATTATAGTTATAATAGGTAATTCCTTTAATGAATTTATTTACTAAGGGGTTATCCTACTTTTATTAATCCTTATAGTAATTTATATATATTCCTCCTTATAGGTATAATAATAATTATCTATATAATCTCTCTCTAGAGGAATAATTATATTAGTAATCTGATAACTTAGACTTCCTTAGTCCTTCTTAATTAGAATTTATACTACTTTATTTCTAGCTCTTATTCTACGAATAGTTAGTAAAGTATAGTAGGTATTACTATAGTCTTTTAGCCTCCTAGGCTAGCTCTTATACTTTCTAGATACTAATCTTTATCTTATGAATCTCCTTCTTGATTTATAGCTAGAGTCTAAAGTAGTACTAGTAGGCTAGGATATAGTTATCCTTTAGGTTAGGTATACCTAGTGTTAAACAATGTTAGATAATACAGGGCTTCCTTAATAGGAAATCGATAGGTAATTGGATAGGTCACTAGGATAGTAGGATATATCCAGGCTTCCTGAGGGGATTCGAGAGGGTATATGAACTCTTGTTGGAAAAGAGGTGATACCATTGGATAGAGCGAGAAATTAGCTTTATAATGGTGTGCTTATGTAATCAATTGAATAAGAGATGAGTGTGTGAGAGATCGATACAGATTTAGACAACTTGGGAAATCCCTCTCTCTTTATACCCTGATGACTTTGACCCTGATGGTCCAATTGCAATGCAAAGCATACCAATCTGTGGCCCAGACCTAGGTCAATGACATATTTGAATTCCTTGATGATTGGTTGTGGAATGGATGTGCAATTGATGATTCAGTGTGGCTGTTTCAGATAGGTGTCCAGGAATGTCGGGAAATCTCCAAATCGGCGATAATACGCGATTGGGCCGCGTAACTAGTATAAGGGAAAATACCCTATATAGTATCTATATAGTACTATTAGTACTATGAAAAGCTATACTTATATAATATTGTATAATATATTAGAGATAGTTAAAGTTTATTAACTCTAATACCTAGTAAGTTATAGATAGCTCTCTAAGTATTAAAGTAGTTAGTTAGTAACTATTTAGTAGTTTATTATAATATTATTAGCTTATTGTAGAGCTTAATCTCTTTTATCTTTAGGTCTATATGTTATTTCCTTAGGAAAGATATAAAGTCTTCCTATAAAGGGTCTTCTATTATCTTTAAATAATTCCTCTATTAGGTTTAGAGAGTCTTTAAAATATAGGTAGTTACCTAGAGGATTTTCTAAAAATAGATTACTAATATTTATATATTGTTTACTAATTATACTATAAAGATCTAGTTATCTACTAAGACTCCTAAGGCTTCCTCCTTTAGGATATTATATAGGTATTATAGTAGGTATTTATATTCCTTTGGTCAGCTTAAGCTTAGCCTTAAGACTAGTTACTCTATTAGCCTCTCCTAGAATTATTAATCTTCTTCCTATTAAGCTACTCTAGCTTTCTTCTCCTCTTCTTACTAGTTAGCTATTATCCTTAGTATAATTTAAATTATACTAGTATTATCCTTATAGCTACTGGTTTAATAAGTAGTTATTAAAGACACCCAAGAGTCAGATCATTAGTACTACTATAGCCTTAGTCGCTGTAGCAAGTAAGAGGGTCTTCCCATTCAGGGAGGTATTATCAAATGATTACTAGAGCTATTACTATTATAGGAGGAAGCCTAGTAAGGTTTACCTCTTTATAGCTCTTCCTCTAGACTAGTAGTCTCTAAGTCCCTTCTAGATAGTTATTAAAGAGTTAGTTCTCCTAGGGGCTTTTCCTCTTTAATGAGATAGTCTACTAGGTCTTAACTTAGGGCCCTTTAGGGTATAGGGTTATAGTCCTCCTTAGTATAATTGTTTAGAGTATAATCCTCTAGTATTATTAGAGGTTATATAGTATTTAGTAAGTATTCTATATGTCTAGCTACTGATTATATAGCTCCCTTTATCCTATATTATATACTAGTAACCTAGGTAGGGTATAGAAGTAGAAGAATTATAAGGGTCTATAAAACTAGGGTATAATATAAGGTAATAAAAGGTAGTATATAGTATATTATAAAGCTTCTATTTAGTAAGCTCTCTAAATACTTACTGAGTTAGCTTAAAAAGGGGTTAGAGGCCTTACTATTTAAGTGAGTACTATATAGGACTAGGGTTAGGACTCTTTATACAGCTAGGCTATTATACCTAAGGGTACTTTAGAGGCTACTTAGGCTCCCTTTAGGCTAGGTTATTTAGTACTATAGTTAATATTAGTATTAATACTACTACTATATCCTATAGTAGGTATACTATATAGCTATACTACTTATTTAGAATACTAAACTATATAGGTCTCTCTAAATAGGTATTCCTTACTTACTCTTATTCCTTCTATACTATATAGTATATATAGGACTATACTAGGTATAGCTTATTATAGTTATAATATACTAAGGGGATATTACTAGTAGAGGTAAAGTAAACTATATCTCTTATATAGTAGACTTCTCTATAGTAGTTATATCTAGCCTATTCCTAATAGTATTATATAATATATCTAAAGTAGAAATACTTAAAGTACTACCTAGGTTAAATTTCCCTTAAATAGGGCTTAGTCTAATATACCTCTATAGCTATAATTATACCTTAGTTATAGAGTTTATTTATATCTATTAGTTTAGTTAATAATATAACTAGTAACTAATAAAGTCTAACTATATAATAGCTCTATAATAGTTTAATAGTATATACCTTAATACTATTTACTTATTAGATATCTATTATAAGGTCCTTAAGTAAGCCTCTTATATAGCTAGTTAAGACCCCTTTAGTAACTACTATAAACTACCTAGGGATCTAATATATACCTATACTAAAGATAGTAAGGATCTAAGTATTATCCTTTAGGAGATCTATAACTAGTCTATGAAAGAGGACTATAATATCCCTACTAGGGAGGTAGTATAAGGCTACTATAGGCAAGGGGTAGCCCCTCAGGAGGGTACAGTTAATAACTATTATAGTATCTAATAGTATATAGGATATAATATTAGGAGTTATACTTAGCAACCTAATAATAATCTCCCTACTAAGGTAAGGAGGGATTATCTTAGATAGTAGTACTATAGGGGGCTAAAGTGTCCCCTTGTTATAAGCGACTTAGGCCTAGGTTAGGGCCTTAGTAGGTATTTCCTAAAGGGTAGTTAATACTACTTTTTCGATTATAATTATAATTATTTCTATAAGGGATAGTAAGATTAGGATCTTATTGCTTATACATTAGGTATAGCTTATAGTAGTATCAGCTAGGACTACTACTAATCCCTAAACTAAGGGAAAAGTAGCTTCTAGGATAATTACTTTAAGTTTAAGTTTAGTCTTAATAATAAGGTCTTTAAATTAATTATAGGTTATACCTATACTAGGCCTAGCCTATAGTAGGTATAGGTTTTATAGTGAAAAATTTTCCTTGAGGGGAGGAGGGGGATAGTCTATAATCTTAATATCCTCTATTTCGCTTAACCTACCTATCATATGCAATATAATAGTAATATAGGAGTAGAAAGGGGGTAAAGAAGATTTATAGAGAAAGTTACTTAAGTTAGAATTGATTTTAGGTATATAATTAAGATATAGTAAGGGTAACTATTAGATGTTTATAATATTAATAAGCTAAACTATTAATTATTAAATTAACTATCTATTTATTTTAATATAATATAATATTATATTATATTATATTATATTATATTATATTATATTATATTATATTATATTATATTATATTATATTATATTATATTATATTATATTATATTATATTATATTATATTATATTATATTATATTATATTATATTATATTATATTATATTATATTATATTATATTATATTATATTATATTATATTATATTATATTATATTATATTATATTATATTATATTATATTATATTATATTATATTATATTATATTATATTATATTATATTATATTATATTATATTATATTATATTATATTATATTATATTATATTATATTATATTATATTATATTATATTATATTATATTATATTATATTATATTATATTATATTATATTATATTATATTATATTATATTATATTATATTATATTATATTATATTATATTATATTATATTATATTATATTATATTATATTATATTATATTATATTATATTATATTATATTATATTATATTATATTATATTATATTATATTATATTATATTATATTATATTATATTATATTATATTATATTATATTATATTATATTATATTATATTATATTATATTATATTATATTATATTATATTATATTATATTATATTATATTATATTATATTATATTATATTATATTATATTATATTATATTATATTATATTATATTATATTATATTATATTATATTATATTATATTATATTATATTATATTATATTATATTATATTATATTATATTATATTATATTATATTATATTATATTATATTATATTATATTATATTATATTATATTATATTATATTATATTATATTATATTATATTATATTATATTATATTATATTATATTATATTATATTATATTATATTATATTATATTATATTATATTATATTATATTATATTATATTATATTATATTATATTATATTATATTATATTATATTATATTATATTATATTATATTATATTATATTATATTATATTATATTATATTATATTATATTATATTATATTATATTATATTATATTATATTATATTATATTATATTATATTATATTATATTATATTATATTATATTATATTATATTATATTATATTATATTATATTATATTATATTATATTATATTATATTATATTATATTATATTATATTATATTATATTATATTATATTATATTATATTATATTATATTATATTATATTATATTATATTATATTATATTATATTATATTATATTATATTATATTATATTATATTATATTATATTATATTATATTATATTATATTATATTATATTATATTATATTATATTATATTATATTATATTATATTATATTATATTATATTATATTATATTATATTATATTATATTATATTATATTATATTATATTATATTATATTATATTATATTATATTATATTATATTATATTATATTATATTATATTATATTATATTATATTATATTATATTATATTATATTATATTATATTATATTATATTATATTATATTATATTATATTATATTATATTATATTATATTATATTATATTATATTATATTATATTATATTATATTATATTATATTATATTATATTATATTATATTATATTATATTATATTATATTATATTATATTATATTATATTATATTATATTATATTATATTATATTATATTATATTATATTATATTATATTATATTATATTATATTATATTATATTATATTATATTATATTATATTATATTATATTATATTATATTATATTATATTATATTATATTATATTATATTATATTATATTATATTATATTATATTATATTATATTATATTATATTATATTATATTATATTATATTATATTATATTATATTATATTATATTATATTATATTATATTATATTATATTATATTATATTATATTATATTATATTATATTATATTATATTATATTATATTATATTATATTATATTATATTATATTATATTATATTATATTATATTATATTATATTATATTATATTATATTATATTATATTATATTATATTATATTATATTATATTATATTATATTATATTATATTATATTATATTATATTATATTATATTATATTATATTATATTATATTATATTATATTATATTATATTATATTATATTATATTATATTATATTATATTATATTATATTATATTATATTATATTATATTATATTATATTATATTATATTATATTATATTATATTATATTATATTATATTATATTATATTATATTATATTATATTATATTATATTATATTATATTATATTATATTATATTATATTATATTATATTATATTATATTATATTATATTATATTATATTATATTATATTATATTATATTATATTATATTATATTATATTATATTATATTATATTATATTATATTATATTATATTATATTATATTATATTATATTATATTATATTATATTATATTATATTATATTATATTATATTATATTATATTATATTATATTATATTATATTATATTATATTATATTATATTATATTATATTATATTATATTATATTATATTATATTATATTATATTATATTATATTATATTATATTATATTATATTATATTATATTATATTATATTATATTATATTATATTATATTATATTATATTATATTATATTATATTATATTATATTATATTATATTATATTATATTATATTATATTATATTATATTATATTATATTATATTATATTATATTATATTATATTATATTATATTATATTATATTATATTATATTATATTATATTATATTATATTATATTATATTATATTATATTATATTATATTATATTATATTATATTATATTATATTATATTATATTATATTATATNAAATACTCTTAACTAAAAGACTATAATAATAAAAAATAAATAAAATAGTAAATTTAATTATAAGTATCTTATAATTACTTAACTTTATTATATTTATCTTTTAACTTATAAGCTAATATATATAAATAGTCTTTATATTTACTTTAGAATATATTATTTAGAGAACTTTATTACTTATTATAAGCTTCCTTAGAAAGAAGCTAATTATTAGTATAATTATCTAAGTTAACTTATAGAAAAAAACCTTAGTAAAATAAAAGAAACTAGTTATTAATAAGGAAAAAAAGCTTTTAAACTCTAATAATAAGAAAACTAAGTTATACTATAGCTTATCCTTCTTTAGTTTATTTATAAACACTAGCAAAAAGTTAAGATAGTGTTTTAAGTAGCAACATAATATAAAGTAGAGTATAATTATTCTAGATACAAAGTTGCTTGAAACCGTATCGCGAGTCATTCTATCCATCATACCAACCGTCTCTCGACCACTACCATTAACAGTTTCCAATGGAACGCCGAAAATTTCCCATTCCCTCTCTGAGAAGTCTTTAATACGCGCTCGCATGAGGCTGTAGCGCGTTGCTTGGCGGTTGTAGCATGTTGCCTGGCGGTTGTAGTACGTTGCCTGGCGGTTGTAGCGCGTTGCCGACCCCAACAGGGCCGGTCGCATTTAACGCGGGGTTTTCTGGTCAATTGACGGAGGTGTGGTCCTTGGTCTCTCGGGGTCCGCTGGGTCGTTGATCGATCTGCGTTGTTGCTGCGCCTGTTCGTGGAGCGTGGTGGAGCGACAATTCCCGTGACTCGCGGATGGACTGGATGATACTACTTGCAGCTTCGACTCTGTCCGATTCAATTCGATGAACGAGATCCTTCGCGTATGCAGCTGCCGCCAGTTCTGCGTATTTTTGACACTCCCTAGTCATGTGGGAGTCCGAGTAGTTACATATCCCGCGAATGAGCAGACAGGGAAAACTGTTGCTCATTGGATCCGGTGCTTCGCAAGACATGGCGATGTCTTCTCGGGTTGTCAATTTCTCGCGAAGGGAAAGGCTCGCTATGACTTGATCGGAAAATGCAATCGTTCCGTAGTGGATCGCAGGAGATTCCGTGTCTTCGCTTCGTCCAGGTCTCCGTCAAGCACGCCAGAACATGCTGGAAAGTTGATATGATATGTCTTTCCTTCGGATTCGAGAATTCGCACAAGTGCATTGAGAGAGAGATCAAAGAATGCGTACATTCCGGCATCGCCGTATTCGCAGCCGCCTCTAATAACGGTATGGATGGGGATCGAACCTATCCGGCAAGATACGATGGCGTTTTGTGCATCCATGCGGCGACCGGGGAAGGAGATAGAGCAACGTTCAACCCGCGTGCCCTAGAGAGGGAACCCGCATGCCCTAGAGAGGGAGGACAACTTCATGGTTGTGGGCCATTCTATCGATTCGGGGTGGAATCCAGACGGTAGTGGCCGAGAATACCTGTCTGGGTCGTCTTACGCGACCCAGTGGCGGTTTGTATTGCAGTCTTCATGATTGAGTATATCCGACACAAGATGAAAGGCTATGAAGACTGGAGGATCAATCCCAGTACCGGCCAAGGAGTCAAGGCGCTCTTCCGTCTAATTGCGCGAAGAAATGGGGCCTATGACTGGGTGAGCCCGCTGGGATATTTCAAGAAGCTATCAACTACGATCGAGGGAGACATTAGAGGCGTTTTAGAAAGATGATAGACTTAGATACCAAAGAAGAACATGAGAAATGGCGCAACAATCTAAATTCACCAATTCTCCACGTCAACTCAGACTGCCTCATACTTCAAGATCCTCGAGAATGAAATCATCCACCGTGGGAGGCTTGTCCTCGTAACCGTCGTCGTTGTCGGCAAGAAGACGGCCCGAGTCAGCCTTGGGGCCGTCCGGGTTCGCAATCAGTTCGGTTCTCTTCAAAATAGTTGTTGATACCCTTCTCAGCTCCAGCGCAAAGATCTTGCTCTGACCACTCTTTGCTTTGAAGACAGTGGCCATCTCCCTGCGCGCATCGGCTTTCATCTCCGAGTTGAACTTGCTTCCTGGAGGTACCGGGACACCAGCCGCCAGAGCAACCTTGGCAACGGGAATCTCAACATGACCCTCCTGTACCCTTTCGGTTTCCCCCTCGTAAGACAGATCGACGTCTTCGCACACCATGACACCCGTCACAAAAGCCACCGGGTTTCGCAGGCTGAGAAACCCCAACCATTTAGGCACTCGAGCTTGCACGTCCGGATCTTGCTTCAGTCTGTCCCACTGCTGCTCCCACTTCTGCAGCCGCTTCATGCGGACAAGCTTGCCCTCCAAGTGAAGTTTCTCGCGCGTGTTATTCCTCAGAGTCATGCCTCCGAAGGACTTCATCAGAGATGCCCTGAAGGAAGTCTCGGCCGAGGATGATTCTTCTGTGATGAAATCGGTAAAAGAGGCTTCGGTTGGTGGCTCGGTAATGTAGGTCGAAGGCGACTCGGGTTCGTAATCCCTAGCCGGATCAAGGAAGTGCCTGACGATGGCACCGAGGATCTTGTCTTCGAACTTTTCGGCGTCGAGCCATGCTGAGTACTTCAGAATCACAAATACCGGGTCTCCTTTCTTGATGAATGGTGTTCAGGGTACAGCGAGTGGATTGATGTTTGAGAAAGATGAGGTAGGAACTTGAGCTGGGGAGCTTGTAAGTCAGTCGGCATGAGCCCTTAAAAGGAGTCCAGGTCCGAGTGAGGAGAAGTTGCACAATGGCGCAGATGAGTCTGAGGCATCAATTGAGGGGTTTCTTCAATGCGATACAACGATAATGACATTATCTAGCTCGTATGATGAGGCGTTGGGATGACTGGCTCTCCTTCTTTTGTGTGGGCAACTTGCGCACTCGGTGTGTAGCACCAAATTTCGGAATACGATCTGAGATTACGAACCTAATGCTATTGTAAAGTATTTGTAATGGAGGCACATGGCTTACAAATGTTGCACGCAGCTACGGGTATTCTTGAAGCGTAACGCATACCCAAGTGAACCAGCTGTGAACTATATGTCGGCTTTATTGACGTAGCAGCAACACTCCCTTGATGAAGAGGACAGCCATATCAAAGCCCATCTGATCGATATAGCTACAGGGAATTGTTTGTTCCTTGTCTGATTTGACCAGGAGTAAAATCTGTATCATATGGATAGAATATGTATATAATGTCAAGCGAATCTTTGGGCATAATGTACAGGGAAGTAAGTGGTTAACACGCTGCACTCAATTGATACATTCCAAGTGAGGCTGCCAGGCTCACGGTACGTTTGCTAGAATAATGCGAACAAGTTCATCCTGACTCTCTACCAGGGATGCCATCAGCGGCATACTCAAGAACTGATGCCAGGGTGGCCCAAGATGTTTGCAAATGTCTTTGATGGAACGATTCCCTACCCCTACAACCCACCAGACACTCCTAATCATCTTGATGAATACTGCATAATGCGCAATGATGACGAGAGCCCGTGGCTGCTTGGCGCGGGCTAATTCAATGAACTTGGAAGGGAGGATAGTGAACCACGTGATGATGCGGAGAGTCATGGCTTCGTCCATGGGATTTTGTATGTTGTCATACAGGGAGCCGAGATACTTGAGGGTTTCGTAATAGACGGGGACGTCGAGGTAATCGTCCTCTTCAGGTCGAATGAGACTGACCATGGAAATCAGTTGGTTGGGAATCGCAGCGGAAGCGGCATCGGCGTCAATCTCCGGTCTGTCAAAGAGGGGTCCAATGCCAAGCGACATGATCGAAGTTATGCTGGTCATTTGGAACATCAACCGTATGCCACGCCATATAATCATCCAGTCAAGGATGTATAGGTCATTTGCATTGTCCTCTCGGAAGTTCTGCGATGATAGCGCGGTCAAGAGTAGAGAATTCACCAAGAGCGCGGGAAACGTTTCCGGTTTAGCTTGCTCAATTGCTCTGCGATAGCCTTCGAAGGACTGGGCACGATAGGTAAGAGCTCGCCTCGGTACACCCTGGTTTAGATTTTGCAGGTGGAGGCTGGCCAAGGCAAACAGCGAGTTCATGAGAAAGGGGTTTTCGAATGCGTATTGTACAATTGTGGTTTGCATGACATCCTTTTTGAGGTCTCGGCGGCCGGGCTCGACGGAAAATGACTCGCTTGTGGCTGTGGTGTAAAACCATAACAGCTTCATGTCCACATCGTCGGTTGCCGTGGGTCTGAAGAGCGGCTCTTGGATGACAAGTGACAGCCCTGCTGAGTCCGACGACGACGACGAGCTGTCGGAGGCAACCGACGGCGCGGGAGAAGCCGTCGGAGTCGACGTCGAGGACAGCCAAAAGTCGGTTGTAGGCGGAGGTGACGGGTATTCGCACCGCGTCTTCCGCAGCGAACACGACCGGCACGTCGGCCGAGCTTCATCGCATTTGACCTTGCGTTTCTTGCAGCTCAGACATCCCGCACGGGACTTTTTATGAGGCCGCTTGGTGTGATACGGCTTATCCACGAGCTCTTCGTCGTGCGGGGGCGCTGAGTCGGCCATCGGATGCGTCTTTTGCTAAGCCACGATGAAGACAAAGGCAAGCGGCGTCGCTAGATCTTACGACAAAGCACCACGTGAGCAGAGGAAACAGTAAGCAGCCTTTGGCGAGTCATCAATGGTAGTTGCAGAGGGCTGTCCAGCTGCATTTACTGCGTACGTAGGTAAGCCTGTCCTTAACGATGACGACTACATTCCATAAGCCCTAGTGAAGCCAGCCCCACAGCGCAGGGCGGCCGGATGCGGCCGATTACGCGGATTGATGAATGCCAAGTCATGGATAGTACCCTTGAACATCATGAAGATGGGTCAAAGACCAGCCGGGGAAAGTTACCATGTTCTTGGTTTCTAAATTAGGTTAACAACTCTGACTCGCTTGATTCCATCCAAAGCAGTGGTCTACTTGGCGGTCGGCTTTATCATGGACGCACGGTTACTGCTACGTTATCAAACTTCTTTCACTCTCTTTCTGTTCTTCCGAACATTGATTTGTTCACTGAGCTTACTTGTACAAAGAAACCTCTCAATATCACTCCAATAAACAATGAATGCCAGAACAACTAACAGCTCCCCGTCACGTTCGCGAAACGGTCTTGGTAAATCAGGAACGTCTTTGTATTCTCGTTCTTGTCTTCGTCTATCAATTATTCTTCTTATATAGGTCTCATTCCTACACTCCATGTTCGTTCAACTTGCAAACACCGACAATTGCCACAAGCACCACCAACCATACTTCGTATTTTACAATACTTTCTACATTCCACCACCCAGCCACTCCACTTTCAATATGTCTGATCCACTTGGTGTGGCAAGCCCTCAAGCACATGAAGCATCTTCTCCTCAAGAACGAGGCAATCTCTTTCCTCGCACTGATATCCCCGATATTAGGGAAGATACGAGCCGTGTTGGCGAGGCTAGCGAGGCTTTTTTGTATCGTGAGAGTGATGATCGCGAGAGCAATGAAATCAAGAGGGGTATTGAGCCCCCCACCTCTCAAAGAGAACCAACAGCGACGAGGCTGGGTCAAATTGACGATATCTCATGTGAGAAAGATGCCACAGAGACTGGTTACTTTGCTGATCGGGAGATCAATGGCGCAGTCGCTGAAGGCTGTCCCGATCTTGATCCCGAGGGATTGCCTGAAGACCTCGAAGCTCAACAGTTTCGCGAGAAGGAAGAGAAGCGTGATCAGTTTCTACTGAGCTTGTTTTACAATCGGCACTTATTTTCGGATAAAGACTTTGGGAGGATGCTCTATTTGGTTTTGAACTGCGATCTGAAGAACTTCACGTTCCAGTATTAAGATTCAGAGCGATTTATAACTAGCCAACATCGTCAATTTACTGAGCAGACGTTCGGTTGAGGAAAAAGGTCTATGGTAATGGGTAGGACACTACTGTAGTATGAGGCAGTCAACTTCCCATTTACCAATTTCTTGATGTCACGATATACGTAGCCTCAAACTGAGTTCAACATTAACAATATAGAATACTTGTATTACGCTGACTCCGCGAGCTTCTACGATATTGGAAGACTTGAATTACTTTCCTCGGGAACCGACTCCATCCGAGTTTTCTGTATTGAAAGTGGAATAGGAGAAAAAGACGGACATGATACACTATAACCGGCAAGAATTAGCCAAAGCGTGTTCGTGGGTGATAGTTAAATGACAGATGGAGATTGGCAGAGCACAGTGATTACATGTGAAGTGAGTAGTACTTAAACCTCACACACAAGAAGCGGTCGTGTCAGGAAGAATGTTAGAATTTCTATAAATACGCAGTTATTTT
Organism: Neonectria ditissima; assembly: GCA_001305505.1. Taxonomy (NCBI): domain Eukaryota; kingdom Fungi; phylum Ascomycota; class Sordariomycetes; order Hypocreales; family Nectriaceae; genus Neonectria; species Neonectria ditissima. The sequence continues at coordinate 392,241 of LDPL01000018.1, read as the reverse complement.
CATCCAGCGCTGTTTGTTTAATGTGACAAGGAAGAAAGAGAAACATGTCGTATTTAATGACTAGGCTATTTGAGGCACAACGGTTCGTTGAGAGGGGTCGAATTGATCACTGTTTTAAGGACTAACAAACCCGAGATGGTTGACATGAAGAGGATCTTGGGCTGTTTAGTGCAACCCGAAAGATGAAATCTATTCTTTGACACTTTGTAGCTGTCTATACAAAGCACCTAAAAAAAGACCGTACACGCTCAGTCACAGACCAGAGATCGTACACTGACCGTTCATCGGATCAAAATTTTAAACGTTACACTGTTGTTTCTTCCACTTCAACTGAACATTCACAAGAGTTCTCCATTCTAATCAGGATGAAGACAGCCGTTTAAAGCGGTTACATATTAAACATAAGCATTTAGTAGCTCGATGAATGCTCTTCTTATTGTATCAGTACACCAGAGGGTGTGCTATGTTCACATTTGTAAAATAGCAGAAGAGATTTCACTATAAAAGGCACTTGTCTGCTATTTTTCGTTTCGGTTTCGGATCACTACCACTACCACTCACATTTCGCATCTCATTGACCATCTCCGACACCTTCTCTTACAGATTCGAGCCCAATACTGCGACAACCCACGTTCACTACACTTTCAGAATGCCGAGCCTAGAGTTGGTAGGCAGCTCGTTAAAAGATGGGGATGAAGTGCAACAGCCTGATACGGCGGCCAGCGAAGCGACTGCATGGACTGGGGATTGCATCTTCGCTGAAATGCCCAGTGATGCTCACTCGAAATTCTTTGAAGGCTGGCTCAGAGAGTCTGACTGGCAATACAGATCCAAGCTGACTCAGATCATCAGAGGTTTTGGAGTCCGCGTGGAGTCTACAAATCTCACAGATGAGGAATACCTCAGATTCCACATAACTTTTGTCCGTGAATTATGTAGCGTACTTCTTGCGGTCAGACAACTAGACTGTAAGGAAATTCAGATCTTCAAAGGGGTTCAAAGCCGCGCGGAAGTTGGATATTACAGTCTTATGAAACCCGAATGGCTCGGACACTGGGAAAGCCGAGTTGAATACTGGGCGGATCTTTGCACTTCTGATCCTGATGGTAGATTCACGAGCCTCGGTAGGGATAGATACATGAGCCGCTCTGTGCCTGGAGAATGGGGTCCTGTTGTACCTTTCCTCTCGCGCGAGATGATGATCAACGTGCCTTTTTGGGCAAAGCTCTACTCTGATGTCGCTGAAGAAATCAAGAGGCGTCGCGATAAGTAGCAGGGACACTAGTGCGTCCATCAGACCGTTCACAGAGCGATGAGGTAGACAACATTAATCTAAACTAGATTTGTGTGCCTACACACAACTGTGTTTCTTTTGAACTCATGATAGTAGCAACTGTGCCCCAAAGCCGCTCGTGACCCGGTGGTAGTAGTTATCCACGGCTCATTTTCCATCGTGTTGCCTCAAGGTATTTTATGATGTCACAGTTTACGCGAATTTCAGGCGGTACCAGACGCTATCAGCCTGGCTCGTGGGCGTGAGTGCTTCGATATCTAATAGTAGGAAATAATGAGCGCAAGGCAGCCATGTCTCTAAGACACACTCGGATAACACATCGTTCCTTTCGCGTTGGTGGGGCTCCTAAACCAGCTAATTCTGGAACGGTGTTCAAGTTTACCTCGGGACTAGATCGATGACACTAAAGAAAGATGTGGCACACTGCTTCTCTTAAGTTTGGGCTATGCTGCGATTCCGGATCGCAGACGCCTGTGTTCATCGTCAGTCGGACTAAGTCATTAGCAATCCTATGGTTGATTTGTATAGCACTGATAAACACTCACCAGAGTTCTCCTTTGTTCTGATCAGCACAGAGATGACTGCTTTGAGCCCTTTGTGTATTCTTTCACAGGTATGGATGTTCACTAACCAGGTCAACCCTGTCTTTACTGTACTAGTACTCAATAAGGACTTCTTTGTTCAGATTTGGAGACAATCTCTACCAGAAAAGGCGTCTCCCGGGCTTCGTTGACTTCTTTTTCTCATCACAAACACCACCACTCACATTTCACATATCACGAAGGCTACCTTCTACACCTCAAATCAAGAATCCAAGTCTTCTTCTATCAGAACCTGCACTTACTCCTCACAGAATGCCTCACCTAGCATCTCCAAGCAATGAGACGAAAGCGTGGGATGAAGTACAAGAGCAAGCTAGATGTTAGGTAACCGTGGAAGCATTGGGTCTTATGTGCTTTTTTAAACTCGTGATACTAGCAGCGGCGCCTCCGAGCCAGCCGCCCTCCCAGTACAAGTGCAAGAGCTTGCGACTTCAGCTCGCGAACAGACTATCAACCGCGAAGTGGTTCAACGCCACGAGCAGGTTGCAGACGGCGAAGAGGCAACACCTGTCATCTGTATGGCGGTACTATCACGACTTCAGCGAAGAAATCACAGACGATGATGAAAATACAGATGACGATGAGACTACAGGCGATGAGAGGGCAGATGATGTTCCGGTTATCCGCCGGCGAATGCCTTCTGACATGCAGGGAAACTACATGGTGGCTTGCGTGGAAGAGTATATCAATCGGTTCCCCGTGGAGCGTTGGGATGACTTTTCCAAGTATATCGTGTGTCCTTGTTTGAATGCCAATTGATCCATCTCGGCTGAGCATCTCGCCGTGTCGGACCAACTGTCTCAGCCGCGATATCACGTTTCCAATTCGAAATTTGAGAATGCCAGCTCGTTGCATTCTCGACAGAGCCACGCTAGATGACGTTATGAGCTTATGGTACCAGCAACACTGCCTCGGATGATTACCAACCATTTGTCAGATTCCTGACATGTACAGTAGAATAGAGAAGACGAGGTCCTCTCAAGTATAAACAAGGCAGGCGCATTGATGCTTTTTACCTCTCAGTCATCAAGCCAATCTCAGATCTAGATTTGCCAACTTGGATCCGGTGACAATGAAGCTTTCACAATATCTCCTGCCAGTCTGGGCCACACTCTCCCAGGCGCAACAGACCCCCTCAGCTGTCCCCTTCTCTACGGGGTTCAACTCTTCCTTCTCCCTCTCCGCCGCCCAGATCAAAGCCGCCAGCTTGTCCGACACAATCGCAACCAGCATCAACGCCATCATCAACTTTGACCGATCAAACCTCGCCAACGGGGGACCAAGTCAAGATGCCTTCTACACTCTCCCGCCCGCAAAGTCAGCCCTGCAACCCGGACAGGTTCTCAAAGTGCAGCAGGTGACGGACCCCACGCCCTTTGGTATCGCGCCGGGATCGTCCCTCAGCAGAATCTTGTACACCACGCGAGACTTCAACGGCACCGTCGTCCCCGCGAGCGCCTACGTGCTGTGGCCGTACATACCGCGTCAGTTCCGCGGGGAGCCCAAACGCAAGGCACCCGCGATCCTCTGGGCCCACGGCACATCCGGATACTTTGCCGACAGCGGACCATCCTCCTACCGCAATCTTTACTACGAGAACGTCATTCCGCTGTCGCTCGTGCAGGCTGGGTACGCCGTCGTCGCCCCGGACTACGCAGGTCTCGGCCTGGAAAAGTCATGGGACGGAAGCACTATCCCCCACCAGTACTTTGCCATGTCGGCTGGCGGCCAAGACACGCTGTACGCAATGGAAGCTGCTCTGGAAGCCTTTGGGAAGCGACTCAGCGGGAAGTTTGCCGTCGCCGGACACAGCCAAGGCGGCGGTGTGGCGTGGAGTGCAGCCGAGCTCTTGGCCTCGGGAAACATCACAAGCGGCAAGAACGAGTTCAAGCAGCTGAGGAAGGGATACGTGGGGACAATATCGTTCGCGCCTGTGACCTCAGCATTGGCAGGCTCAGCCTTCACCAACATCGCCACGGCCATCCACCTCTCCAGCATCTTCCCCGACTTCACACTCGAGCAATGGCTCCGCCCGCTGGCCATCGCCAGGACCAAGCTCCTCGGCGCAATCCAAGGAAGCACGACAGCAGCGCAGCGCCTCTTCCTCACCGAGACGGACGACGCCCTCATGAAGCCGGACTGGTACAACTCGTCGTACCACGCTCGCGCGTTCGAGAAGCTGGGAAATGTCGGACGCCGGCCGTTCGCGGGGCCCATGCTGGTGGTCCAAGGCTCCGAGGACGTCTTTGTTGCGCCCGCGGGAACGAACGAAACGGCGGCGGCGACTTGCGACGTGCAGCCCGCAGGGGATCTGGAGTACGTGCTCGTCGACAACGTGGGACACACTCCGATCGTCTCGGCGGTGAGGCTGCTGTGGATGAATTGGTTGGAGGAGAGGTTCAGCGGTGAGAAGGCTGCTGGAGGGTGCAAGACTACTTTGGTGACGGGGTGGTTGGGTGATGGGGCGCACTTTATGGGAAGTAATGCATATTCGCAGTGGGCTGGAGCTCCGGAGTATACGTACCAGAACCCTGGAGCAGTGTGAGAAGTATTATATAGAAGAACGAGCCGGAATGCTCCAGAAATAGACACAGTCTCGAATCGGAGCCGTGCATAATCTACATATTGACGCGATTAAACAAGTGTGACATCCTCGAACTGACACCGTAAAGTCGCAACCTCTTCACCAACCATGACCTGGTCAACAAAGGCATCTCCCAGGAACTCAAACACCGACACACCACTATCCTCGGACGATGCCACACTTCTCAGAACATACGGAACTTTTCCCCCAGACAAAATGGCCACAACATCGCCCGCCTGCGCCGACTCGGGCCCAAAGCCCAGCCTCCCATCCTCAGTCACGAAGAACCGCCGGGCCAATGAAGTAGTCTGGACAAGATAGTCAAACTCGCGCGCATTCTCCCTCGCCTCGGACGGCAGCGACGCGGATTCCTCGTGAGTGAACCACGCGTACCAGGTGTGATATGCCCTCGAGTAGTTGCATGAATCGCCAGCCCATTGCTGGAGGCTGATGTTGCCGCAGAGAGATCGTTGGAACGCCCATTCGCGCCTCGCCTCGTCTGTTTCCCCTTTGGGCGATTGCGCGTTTGGATCCGAGGGCAGTCCGGCCAGCTTGCGCCATGTATCGAGAAGGGCCTTTCCCCCGGTCGTCGAGTTGGATCCAGGATAGCCAGGGGCAGTAGCTACGATCTTTGTAGTCTGGAAGCCACGAGTCGTAACTGACCCCGAGCCGTTGAGCTTCCACACCGGTTTCGTGTCCCCCGCCGCACCAAAGTGACGCATATAAGTCATTCGCTCCCTGTATATCAAGTGATAGGGATCGTCCATGGCAGCGTCCCAATCGGGAACCCAGCTAGAAAGTCCAGCCGTCCGCTGCTGAACCGCCGAGCTGCGCAGCACATGGCTCAGCACGTCCAACGTCTGCGACGCCTCGATGACCGCCATGGCCAGGTTGCGATACACCAGCGCCGTCGACGCCGCGTAGTCGGTCGGCACCAAGCTCTGCGGCTTCTCCCCGCCCTTGACGTGCAAGCCCGATATGCCAAACACCCGGTCCCGCGGGTCGGTGCAGTGCCTCGTTCTGAAAAGGCTGATGGCGCCGAGGATGTCGAGGCTTCCAAACGTTTCCGTGTCGGTGAGGTAGTTGAGGTTGTTCATCCGCAGCGTGGCGGCGAACAGCGACAAGCCGCCGTTGGCTTTGCTGGGATAGTCTAGGAACCCGCGCGCATTTCCGTCCGCGGCTCGACGTGCAGCCCAGCAGCATTTCCTCTCGTGGTTGGCCAAGCTGAGGAACGCCTTGCCCACGATCTTGGCGTCGATCTGGCGGCTGCCGCATTGGAAAACGACCTGTTCGGCCAAGGCGTACTCTTGCACCGTCCAGACTCGTGTCCACCACGGCGCGGCGAAGAAGGCAATGAGAGAGTCTCGCAGGACCTCGGAAGTGCCCGTCAGGCCATTAACTGTGATGTGCGGCGTGAGAGATGGTTCGTAGTGCAGCTCTGAGTTCTCGGCGGCGGCTTCAAGAAACCCGAGCCCGACGTCAAAGGGCGCGGATACAGGAGAGAGGAAGGCGAGCACGTATAAGGCGCGCGAGTATATATCGCCCATCAGGCCAACTTGGGCAGCTCGTTCCTGCAAGTCATGTTGGTTGATGCACAAAGCGTCGATCCAAAGTAGCTGGTCGAAGTTGGAAGACACAAGGGATTGCAGGACTGCGTGGAGGTTCCGTGTTGCCGCTATAGTGCGGTTGCCAACTTCCAGTGGTAGAGTGTCCTTCAAGTCGCCCCAGACATACGAAAGCGCAACGAATTTGGGGAGAGCAGGGTCTGTTAGCAAGACTCGTTGAAAGGTTATGTTGAACTGGTGGCTCTGCGTCGTCTTTCACGTCAACGTCTGCATCGAGACTGTAGATGCGTGGGTCTCACCTTGGCAACGTTGAGCCGAATGAGACGGATCTCATTCTCCTGCAGGATAGTCATTGCCTGTGAATAGTCGTAGCCGTACCAACAGCCAAGTCGCGGCCTGATAAACTGTGCCCTTTCAGAAGGTTGCACAGATTGAACCCCGCTGAAACTGCACCGTCAATCACTCCATCACGTCATCGGGACTAGTGAGCCCCCCGCTCTGGTTGAGATGTAGGGTGAGGTTGTCTTCTATGTATTTGCAGTCCAGTGGCCGGTGAACTTGAGCATCCAACTGACTGCAGTGGACAATTGCTTGCAACCATGCCATACAAATGATCTAAACTTGCAGAGTTTTCGCTTCGAGAATGTCTGGGCTAGGACAATGCAGGGTAGGCTCTTCCAAATGAGGGGCTTTTCGTCGTCGTCGTCCAGTGCCTCCCCGCAATGAGTGCTTTTCAGAGCTTTGAATATGTCAAGGTTGGGTGCAATAAGATCGCACATGCGGCATGACTTGCTGCTCAGCCGGCGCGTCTCTTTACAGCGACAAGAATTAGTGTAGAGCGACAGTTTCATGTATTAAGCATCTATATTTGGGAAGAGAACGAAAAGTTTCGCTTTTTAGCGTAACGTGGAAGACGAACTCAGTATGACCGACTTGTGCTAATGTTTCAGAAGATGGCATACGTGTAGCCTGGCCGAGTCGGTTTCAGGGACCTGCAAGGGAAAAAAATGAGAAAGACAGTGTGCTCTGTTGTCAGGAAGATTATTAGGGACAGGGTGCATCCCATTGTCTGTACTCACATCGCCCTAGCTCTTCAAGCGCTTGGTGAAGGCCTGTGAGCTGTGTAAAGAACTATGAACGGAATAAAACATGTAGCAATGGAGAAGGCCAGTTGGCTGTATCGGGGATGTGAATTCACGTGGACATTGAATAGGCGTAGATATGTTTTGCACGGCTGCATTGAATACACGATATCAACCGACAGCGACAGCAGCGCCTGGTCTTGTAGTGATCATTTCTTGGTAGTGCTGTCAACACGGTCGGCATCCATCAAAGCTTCAAGAATAGCAGTTCCTTCCTGGATGTCATCGTCGCCCACTGAAGGTGCCGTTAGTAAGATGGGGGTTCACTAGTATTCAGGAAAGCCTACTGCTGAGACCGTGGCTGTACTGGAACATTGGACGGCTGCCCCATTGCTCGTTGACGAAGCTGTTCTTGGTCGGTGGAGGGGGATCGTTGGGGCTGTTGCCGCTCTGGCTTCCTGAAGCTTGCGTGGGGTTCCGCGAAGGCATTGTGGCAGACTAGAGAGAATGATGTTAGTGTTTGATGGAGAGTGAAGCAAGACTCCTTAGAAGGCGTTTGGAATACCTGATGAAGGCGTGAGCTTAGATGTGATGGTGTTTGATTGTCAAGGCGTAGTGTGCAGGTGGAGCGGGGAAGTGTTCAAGTCTAGCGGTAGCGGTGAGGCCAGGGTAGATAAAGCTTCCTTTATATAGAGCTAAAGCCTTGTTCTTGTCGATAGCGGTAGAATCTCGGTAGCTGGTTACTATAGCGACCTTGTTACTATATATAATACTTGTTATCTTTTGTAAAACTATAGTCTCTCTTTAAAATAGTGTGTTTTTTATACGTGAAAATCAGAGCTATACTATATTTTGAAAAACTAAATAGACTAATACTTAGTATAATTAAGTTATGTTAATACTTATATTACTTACACAGTGAACTATAGCTGACTTTAACAGCATATTTCTAAGTAAACACAATAGTCCGTTTCCTTTTACAATGGTAAGCTCAGAGTAAACGAACTAAGGATGCAATCTGTCATACAGAAAACTACTCAGACATCAAAGGCGTACATAGTCAACTCTCTCCTTTCCTCACTTGACCAATCGTATGCAGTAAGCATTTGCATGTGCCCTGGCAGCGCGAAGTTTGTCCGATTTATGTGTTGTTGTTTTTGCCGTTATTGCTGCTAGGCTTGTCAAGAAGGTAAGAACCCTGTGTTCTTCGGTATCTTTGGAAATCACTGTAGATACTATCAGAAACTTGAGCGAAAATGGGTTCAAGGTCTACATACTCTTACAGGTGTAGCTAGCCTGGAGTTTAAGCTATAATCACATATATCTATTATAAACCTATAATCAACACGAAGCGTGTTCCCGGAGCTGTGTTTGCTTGTAATCCTCTGTTTTAGTTAATCCCGAGTCTCGTTTTTCCATGTTCTCATATGAATTGTCAAAGGGCACTGCTTCTGTTCTTGTTGTCCTTTGATCAGTGTTCTAGGGCATGTTCTTTATCCCCTACTACTGTTCATTATAACCTTTGACCCATTGATCAATATTCTAGCACCACTCGCTACGCAAAGGTAAAGAGTGCCCGGCACAACAACATAAAAGTAGCTCAAAATCCTTTATTGTGCACCATACCTTAATCTTCCAAATACAAAACACACCAGCAAAACACCAGCAAAACACATCTACTACCACACTCACACTCGCCACTCCCAGACCCCATCAACATCGACAGATCAATCACAAGACCGAAAGGTTTACCAGAATTTCACATCATCAAGTTCGACAAGGATCTGTTCCTCTACAACATGGAGACCGTGCAAAACGCCCCTTCAACTCCCAGCTCGTACGACTGGCGGGCCAAAGTCGAATCCATCAAGAAGAAGGCATCTTCCCTGCGCGACGATAGAAAGCAGAGTGAGCCCGAAGAGCTTGAACTGCAACTTTACACAATTGTCAACACACTGGAGAACTTATGCCTAGATGTGAAAGGATTGAAATCGGCCGTACGGGATCAAGACCTGAACCGACTTATGAAAACAGTGGAATCGGCCGTGCACAACCAAACGCAAGTGATGCGCGACCATTATAAAGTCAAGGCAAACTTCAAGTGCCTGAGGGATCTTTACATCGGCAGTCCAGAAGATTCCAAGGAGGACATTGAAAGGGAGAATGGTGGCCTACTCAAGGACTCATACAGCTGGATCCTCGACCATGACGACTTTCGACGATTCAACAATAGTCCAGCAAGTCGACTGCTGTGGGTTAATGGGGAGCCCAGAACAGGGAAGACAATGCTTCTCTGCGGCATCATTGATGAACTCAAGAAAAAACCATCTCTTACGCTCTCGTACTTCTTCTTCCGGAGCACCGAAGATCACCAAGAGGATGCGAGTTCGGCCCTCCGCGGTATTATATGGCTTCTCTGTGCCAACAACATGGCGCTTATCTCCTATGTCAGGGAGCATTATGACAATAGGGGTAATAAACTCTTCGAAGGAGGTTCTTCATTTACACCATTGGCGTGTATCCTCAAGAATATGCTCCAGGATCCATGCCTACGAGATTGCATCATTATTATCGACGCTCTAGATGAGTGTTCGGATGATACAAGGAAATGTCTCATCAATCTCATTGTTGAGCTTTCTACCTCTTTCCCCGCCAAATGGATTGTATCTTCTCGGTCCTCGCGGGTCATCAAGCGGAAATTCCGGGATGCCGAAGGCATAATACCACTCAAAGTGACCAAGGATTCTATTTCACAGGCAGTAAATTTCTTCATCCACCATAGAGTTGATGAGATGAAGCACTCAGAGTGGTATGACCCAAAGATAAAGGAAGTCGTTCTTGAAAACCTGCTGCTTAACGCGAACGGTTCATTTCTATGGGTTGACTTGGTATGCAAATACTTGAAAGATTGCGCGCCTTGGCATGCTCGCAAATGTCTTTCAGAGACCCCACCAGGAGTCAACGAGCTTTATAAGCGTATGTTACGCCCAATCCTTATCTTACCAGATGGCAACGACTACCAGCAAATTCTTGCTAAAGCCTGTATCAAAGGCCGCCCACTTACTCTAGATGAGCTTCCGACTCTAGTTCCAAGGCTTAAAAAGTTCTCTCAGGAAACTTTAAAAGAGATAATTGGAAACTGTGGTTTATTCTTAACATTGACACAGGATACTACTATTGACTTTTTACATCCATCGGCTCGGGATTATCTAATGGAAAACGCAAAGGATTTCCTCTTTCCAGATAGTACCAAAGTTTAACCTACTCTATTTAGTTACTTTTTATTAGATATATAAGATTGAAGAGACAAGGTACATCCCAGCATCTGCATTCGTATCACCTTGGTTTTTTAGCTGTTTGATAGAGGCATCTAAGCTTTGCAACGAATCATGAACATGACGTGAAGCGTCTGAGAAGGTTGAGCTCTGCCGCCTAGGTAGGAAGATATCAACAACTCGAAACAGGACAATAGACAAGCACCTCAATGTCTGAAAATGTTTTTGTCTGTGTAAGAGGTCTGAAGGTTATGGAACTAAAGCGACTGCTCAAAAGAAACGGTTTTCCGTTTCTGTCCTTTCCCTTGTTTTATTTACTTGCGCGTCTCGAGTTTAAAGAGAAGCGCACGCTTATGCTGCCACTGAGGTGACGACTAGCACTAGGTAGACGCAATCGCTTTCTTTATGCAACCCCTGCGAGACTCCCCTGTATTTTGCTTGCTTGGCTGCTCTGTTCCTGAATTTAGTAGTGTATATGTGTCGCTATGCATTAAATCGCGGGGTACGTCGTGATCAGAACTTGAGGAGCTCTAGTCTCGGACTTGACATTGAACCGTGTACCGTACCTGTTACTCGGGCTTGGGATTGGACCGTCTGCCGCGCTTCGGACTTGGCATTGAACCGCGACTAATGCATCTTTTTCCAGAGACACCAATATTTGAAGCAATTCATCGGTTCATTTACAACGAGGAGGGAACTGGTCCGGTGTTGCAATTAAGCCGGGTACCGTGTTGCAAACACCGGACAATTGGACATTCCAAAGTCCGAGCTTGCACGCATCAGGATATAAGTCGAGAGCCTACCTTGGCATCTTACACCTGGGAGTCCAGTCCCAGAGCCTTGTTCCAGCCAGACAAACCCGATCAACATGTCAAGCAAACTTCTCGATCTTAATGTCCATGTCACCACGGACTCGGACTCGGCCTCGGAAACCCGAAGCTCTTTCCTGTCCATCACCACCCCGCTGCCTCAGCCCCTGGGCCCTACCGCATCACTATCCTATGTCTATTCCACGCCTCCCTCCTTCACTCTGGCCGACAACGCCGACTTGACCCACTACCGCGCGACCGCCTCGTCTGGCCCTCCGTATCAGTTCCCCGGCGCAGGCAGCAGCACTCTCACTTATCTGGACTTCGGGCCCAACCCAGGGCAGGAGGAAGGCTTCTGGCATCGGACACAGACTGTCGATTACATTGTGGTGCTGGAAGGAGAGCTAGAGTTGGCTTTGGATGGAGGCCAGAAGAGAGTTGTGAAGAAAGGAGACGTGGTTGTCCAGAGGGCACCTATGCACAAGTGGAAGAACTTGAGCAGGACGGAGAGCGCGAGGTATGTGGCCGTGCTGTTGGGGGCGCAGGGGGCAGTGGAGGGAGGCATAGAGTACGGTGGAGAGCATCTGAAGTAGAGTGCTCCAAGGACTGGACACTGTCGGTTCATCTGCTGCCGCGTTACTTTTACTGCATTTGATCAGTTTCAAGGACAATCTTACAAAGCGCATCTCAATCTCTAGTGCTCTTCCACAGATCGATCGCAGACCCAGTTAAGCCCTGTGATCGGAGTATTTCAACCCTCGGGGATTACGTGAGCCCTAACTATGCCCCTGCAGCCCTACAGCCCTGAAGCGACCTGGGATGTCCTACTCTGGGTACTGAAACCCATCTACAAAGCAATCATTCACATCGAACTCAACCACCACGACCATTTCGCGAGTCCCTCGGATATCTTCAGTTGTCAACGCTTGATTACTTGCCCACATTGAGTTCCATGTTACAATCTCCGCTAATTATCCTCAACTCAAAAACCCCAAGCTAGTAGTCCAGTAGCATTACATCAAGCATCGGTAGCTTTGATGGCCTTGACAGCAAACGGATTGGCAGTAAAGGTCCCATTCGGGTCAGCCTTGCCCCTCGCCTTGCCCAGCCTCTCGTACTTGTCCGCATCCTCGTAGTAGCACTTCCAGACCTCCGGCTTCCCCAGGTCCCAGTCCCCATACGAGCCCCAAAGCACACGTCTGTCCTGCTTGCTAAACGAGCTGGAGGCACCGACCATGACAGCATCGTTCTTGGCCTGCCACGACTCCGCGTACGCCTTGGACTGCGCGTCCGGCTTGTGGAAGCAGTCGAGCACCTGCACAACCGAGCTGTCTCTCCAGCTGTACGCGGTGCCGTTGTCCCTGTTGGCGTAGAAGCGCGAGTTGGCGCCGCCAAAGGCCTGGATCTGCACGGAAAGCTTGCAGCTCAGGTATACCTCGTAGTCCTTCTCCCCCGGGTTGCCCTTGAGCAGCTGGTCCGGGTTGTAGATCAGGTCGATGCGCTGGACGGCGTTGTCGACCCACTTGTCCTTTTCGAGCGTCTTCGAGCTCGTCGTGTAGGTGCGCTTGACGTAGGGCAAGTTGAACTCGCGCTCCTTGGGGAAGATCCACTCGCCCGTCATCTTGGACATGTCCTCCTCGAGCTCGTTGACGATGAGCGTCTCGTTCTTGAACAGGCCCTTGAGGTCGCGGAACTTGTTGAACCAGGCGTCCACGCTCGCGTCGTACTTGTCGTCCTTGCTGGTAGGGCACCACTGCGCGTAGACGACGATGATGGCGGGGAAGCGCCCGTTCAGCCACTCGAGGAACTCGTCGGCGAGGAAGTTCTTGATCTTGTCCTGCACGCGCTCCCAGGTGCCGGCGTCGTTCAAGACGGGGAACAGCATCGAGATGGGAAAGTCGGTGCTGAGCACGCTGACGCAGAGGTCGAAGCCGCGCGGGACCGTGTCGTCGTCGCCCATCTGCGCCACGGTGGTGAGCAGCTCCGTGAGGACCTTTTTGGAGTAGATCCACAGCCCCTTGATGCCGTGAGGGCCCTTGAACCCGTTGGCGCCAGCGACGGTCCCCACGTAGCTCTCGGCGCGGTAGACCTCGACGATGTAGTGCGTGATGATGCCAAAGTTGCCCGGACTGCCGCCGAGAATGGCGTGGAAGAGCTCGGCGTTGTTCTCCTTGGTGATGTCGCGGATGACTCCGTCGTAGCAGACCATGCGGACTGTCTTGATGTGGTCGCCGAACAAGCCGAAGCTGCGGCCGAGCTGGCCATAGCCGCCGGTCTGAGCGTGGCCACCGACGCAGACGTAGGCGCATTGGCCGTGGGGGACAAACAGCTTGTTGTGCTTGAGGTACGCGTTGAAGTCCTTGAGATGGTTGCTGACGCCGACGTAGACCAGAGCCCGGTCGTCGGGGATAGGGTCGCGCGGGTTCAGGACCATCAGGTCCTTGTACGTGTTGCCCAGGTCGATCTGGATGTTCTTGCCGCTGGTCGACGAAGCGCCGCTGTACTGGTGGCCGCCGCTCTTGACGGCGACGGCGACTTTGTGGTCCCGGGCCCAGTTGACGGCCTTGATGACGTCCTCGTCTTGCTTTGGCTGGACGATGAGGTCCGGGTTCATGTCGTGGTCCTCTTTGTGGGTGGACGAGGCGTACTGCTCATTGAAGTACGAGTAGTCCTGTTGCTCGGCCGGGGTGCCGTCGCGGGAGTATTGCATCCCTTCGAAGTCTTGGATTCGGACCATGGTTGCTTTGCGGGGGAGTGGTATCGTTGACGGTAGTTTGCTGGGTAGACTGCAGACTCGAGCTGCGGACAAGTCGAGTCTTATACCTTTCAGAGTGTACTCGAGGGCCAACCTGGGGCTGAACAGTCGGTGACGCCGGCTTGACATGTGCAACCCCGATGCAGTATTGACTTGCTGCACACTCCCCGACCTCGAGACATACCGTACATGTGCATTGGATGCCACAGAGCCCGGTACTTCCAGCTTACAGCGCCACCATCATGTCCGCTTACAGCCCCACCGTCATCAGCTTATCGTGACACCAGCATCTCAGCCAGCCTTGTTGCCTGCGTGTCCATCGACACGAGCCGTGTCTCACACTGCTCACAGCCATTGGACGAGCCGCCGCAAATGCACATGCCGATGCGCTTGGCGTCTTACATCGCAGCTGCAAGGCATACGCCCTCGCCGAGCAACCCACCAACATCCGCCCGGCCATAGGCAACGATGCCGTCACGGCTGACTTGGGTGCAATCTGCTGCCGTCTTGTGTTGCTTCCGATGGCAGGGCTGCGTCGAGTACCGGGTTCTTTTGCGTGCGTCGGGCACCTTCGTTGGTAAGACGGAGATGCACGTGGACTCTAGCTTCAATCACATGCCTCGATTGTGCGAAAAGCCGCGTACCCAGGCCTTCTACCTTGAAAGTGAGCTGGTGGACGGGAAGATCCCGTGGGCCGTCGTTGACCGGATGAGGGGATGGTGCATTGGAAAGTCAAAGTTCACCCACGGCATAAAGTTGGCTCGGGTGAATACGAGCTCCGAAAACATCTTTCAGCCCTAAGTGGTTCAGCCACGAACCCATGTCTCAGCTCCAAGCCACGACCATGATCCAGAGTGACAGACGCTTCTTGTGACCCAAGCCACTACGGAAATACGGCAGCCAGGTCTCTTCCGCATGGGTTTGCGTTTCTTAAACCTTGGTATTCTGTGTATTGGTAGCAGCTGACGCAAGTTTGTCACGTTGGAGCAACACAAGATGCTTAAGCCACATAACCTGTCATGCCAGATATCATCTGTGCAACGAAACTGGGTGTTCCTGCCGATGCACGACACAAGACTGCGACCAGTGTCACAACCTGCATTCCGTGCAAGGTCGTACACATGAAGAGAAACGCCGTGTGACGAATCGAGGGGTGGGCACTTTATGGTGTATCAGTTACTTTGTGTTCTACCGTAGACTCGATGAAGAGTACGAACCTGGAGCGGTAGCCAACCATGTTGCGTTAATTTACAAGCTATACATGAAGACTTTTATCAGCTGAACGACTTTGGGCAATTACTAGATATTGGCTGAAGTCCTCCATCACTAATCCCAAGATGCGAGTATACCGAGACTTCTGTAGGGCTGTCCGCTCGATTAAGAAGTGTGCTGTGACCATAAAATTATTAAAAGAAATGGGGGTTTCCATACTTTATGGAGCTCATTCACCAATTCTTCCCGGGTTGTCTAGGATCTAGTTTTCCCAGCTCCGTAAGTTGGCAAAATATGTAATTTAATGCTATACATATCTAGCTCCAGAGGCCAGACTATGACTCTATCCTCTCCAGCCTAAACACTAATATATCTCTAAGATTCAATCACAATGTATGTACCCAGGTTGTGCTGAGGTGTTCTTATTTTGAAGTGCTTCTCAATCGGAGACTAGCGGCAACAGACTATATTCTGACTACATGAATGGTCGAGATAGGAAAATATGAGTCTACAGAAGCAGAGTTCTCGCTTGATTGCCATAATAGGCTAGTGCACTGCAAGATGAATGTCGGTCCTATCGAGGCTGTTTCGTGCTTTATCACAACTCCTGACGGTTCCACTTATTGGTCAGGACCGCTACTCACTCACCTAATTTACTACGAGGCAATTCCAAACAGCAGGACAGTTGACAAGACCCACGACCATTCTGGACATTTCTGTATTAACCTGATAACGCTGACAGTTTACTGGTAGACACTAGACATGATTTACTAATAATTAACGCCTTGTCATGTCCAATACCTCATAGGTTCCATGGATAAGCTAGACTACTGCCGCACAAGTGCGCACCTATAATTAGGCATTGAATATTTTGAGGCGTGTATGCATGCGAACTAGATTGATATGTAATAATTGGAGCGCTGACCACAAGACTGCGTATGCCTTCAGGAGAATCTCTGACTTGTTTTCAGAGCAACCCAGTCCTAAATCACTTCGCCTCAGTTCCGACCTCGCCACCACCCTTGCAACCGGCTCAATTGATCCTAGCGCATCTCGGCGTGTCAAGAAATGCTGCCGAACAAGCCAGGTTCATGACGTCAACTTGGCCATTGGCCGGCACTCCACAGCCGAACAAGTTTGCCGGGGATCCGAGATGGGGAACAAGACACGGGAAATTTCACAATGCGCCTTGTTCTGTTTGTTGTTCTATTTGTTGCAACAAAAACACCGTCGACGCAATGACAGTTGTTGATCATGAGACGGAATCCCAAAGCCCCCCTCGCGGGCGCAGCGGCCATGGCTCATCTCGCGATTCATCGTCGTCCATCGACACCGAAGACTCGGACGAGTGCGACGGCCACCGCCCGAGTCTGCGCGAGATGCGATCCAGCACGCTCCAGCGCGCAAGCAGAAGCATGAGCAGACACCGAGCCCAATCCGCAGCGACAGTGACAAGTCTGGCTCGCACGCCGTCCCGTCGCGACACGTTGGTCTCGCGGATCCGGTCCCGTCCCATCCCGCAGTTCTCGCACCCTCTCTCGCACATCCCCACGACGCAGGACCAGCTCGTCGACTTCGAGGGCCCCGACGACCCGTACCGCCCGCTCAACTGGCCCACGCACAAAAAGGTCACGACGACGCTGCTCTACGGGCTCGTCACCATGACGGCCACCTGGGCGTCGTCGGCCTACTCGGCCGGCACGGCGCAGATCGCCGAGCAGTACCACGTCTCCACGCAGGTGGCCATCCTGGGCACGACGCTGTTTCTGTTTGGCTTTGGGTTAGGACCGTTGCTGTGGGCGCCGCTGAGCGAGGTTTATGGCAGGAGGCTGGCTGTCTTTGTTCCCATGTCTATTGCCATCTGCTTCAGCTTTGGCACTGCGACTGCCAAAGACTTCCAGACCATCATGCTTACCCGCTTCTTCGGGGCCTTTTTCGCTTCTGCACCCGTTACAAACACAGGCGGCGTGTTGGGCGACTTGTTCTCGCCTGCGTGGAGGGGCATTGCCATGGCTGGATACGCAATGGCTGTGGTTGGCGGACCTGTCCTGGGTGAGACTCTTCATCTCGGTTTCCCTTTCCGTAATGCTGATACTCTATAGGTCCAATTGTGTCTGCCGCAGTTGTCCAAGCCCCATCCCTCGGCTGGCGCTGGACCGAGTATCTAACAGGCATCCTCCAAGCTGTCGTGTTGGTCATTGCCGTCATCTTCATTGACGAGAGCTATCCTCCCAAACTTCTCGTGTACAAGGCTAGACGCCTGCGCCACGATACTGGAAACTGGGCGTTGCATGCACAGTTCGAAGAGTGGGACGTCAACGTTAAGCAACTAGCCCAGAAGTTTCTGCTCCGTCCTATCCAGCTTCTGTGCACGCCTATATGTTTTCTTGTCGCATTGTACGCTAGCTTTTGCTACGGTATACTCTACATGCAACTCGGAGCCATCCCCATCATCTTCGGAGAGATCCGCGGCTGGACCCCGTTTGTATCAACGCTGCCGTTTCTCTGCATCCTGATCGGCGCCTTTCTAGGCTGTGCTGCCAACGTCTACAACCAACTCATCTACAACAAAGCCTACCACGCAGCCGGCGATCGAGCCGTGCCCGAGAAGCGCCTTCCACCCATGATGGTGGGTTCTGTTCTGTTCAGCGGCGGGCAATTCCTGCTCGGTTGGACGGCTCAACCTGAGATCCACTGGATTGTCCCCTGCATCGGCCTCGTCATGCTGGGCACCGGCTTCTTCACCATTTTCCAAGCTGCTCTCAACTACCTGGTCGACACTTTCCAGCTGTACGCTGCTTCGGCAGTGGCAGCTAATACGTTCCTGCGGTCTTGTTTTGCTGGCGCTTTTCCGCTGGTTGTCGGGCCGCTATTTCATAACCTTGGTGTCGGGCCGGGGTCGAGTATTACGGGGGGGTTTGCGGCCTTGTTAATTCCCGTTCCGTTTGTGTTTTATACCTTTGGGAAGAGAATCAGGGCCCGGTCGAAGTGGTCCAAAGGGTCGGTGTATGATTAGACTGACAGCAACTTAGACGACACCTTATTAGAGCCACTCTGAATTACTATCCTAGTACGTAACTCGTCTTGAAATGGGTATCCTGCTATCCTGCTAAACAGCCACCTATCAGGCAAAGGTTCCAGGCTGCGGCCCGAAGAACTCGCCTTCAGCAACTGTAAGTCGAGTGCACGCTTCAGCCTCACACCCCTTATCCGCATTATTGCCAATCCAGTCAATATCCGCGCCGTGATAACTGACAGCAAAGAAAATAACAACAGCAGCAAGAGCAACTCCGGTCTGAAGCGCAGCAGACAGGACGTAATTGTACTTGGCCCAAAACGCAAGGTACCTCTTGCGAACAATAACCCACGACAGCCACCCGGGCACCACAGCCGGCCACATGTAAGCCAGGTTATAAGGCGACCAGGTGTGACCGCCGCTCAGAAGCACGACGGGGTGGATCTTGGCAAGCCAATGCGTCTTGGGCAGCTTGCGCGTGGCGTAGTAGTAGACGATGGGAAAGGCCAGGCCAACGGGGAAAGAGGCCAGCATCGCGCTGTACTGGGCTCCCTCGCCAAAGATCTTGCGGGGTGCAAGGGACCCGAAGAGCACGGCTGCGGTGAAGTAGCTTTCGACGCCGGGGCAGCTGAACTTGTCTTTCTGGTCTGTCTCGCAGATGTCGGGAATACGCGTGATTTGGAAGTTCATGACGCCGGTGCAGACGAAAGCCGAGACGATGGCTATTAACCACTGTTAGCATCGTGATGCTGTGGGAGATTTGTGGCTTACTTACTCGCAACTGTCTGACACCAAAATGTCTGGCGCTGAGGGACCTTGAGGTAGTGACCAAGCTTCAGATCGTTGGCGAAATCGAGGGCGTGCGCGACCGTGACGTATCCAAAACCCTTGAAGAAGTTCATCTATTGGAATTAGCATACTCCTTGATTATGGTAGAGCTAGAAAGACTCACAGCCAAAGCATTTCCGGGCTGCCATGCTCCTCCGATAAACTCTGCCAGAACATTGAATTCCACTTCAATTCCCGTGGTAGCGAAGATGATGCCAGTAGGAATCGTAAAGAGGATGGCGAGGGCAATGCCAAAAAAGACGGTTCCCACGCTGGTGTGGGTTGGCCAGCCTGCCACAGAGGCAATGCCCAGGGCAATTCCAACAAGCTGTCAAATTATTAGCGATAAGACCTTCGCATATTTCTAGTGAAAGCACGCTGACTCACATTGAGAATGAGGTACCACCACTCCGGAACCTCGCGATACTTTTCCATGAGTTTTGTATGCACGTCTTTGAACTCGTTGACCTTGCCGTTCTTTCGGATGCTCCACCACAGAGATTTGAACCCCAGCTTGATATCGTTCCAGTGGTAGATGGCGGCGTAGGAAATAACGGCGCTGTAAACAGCAAAGAAGAAGATACTGAAAGGCGTTAGTTGATGGTGATTCATGAACGATGCGTAAAACTCACTAATAGGTAATCGACGAAGCAGCGATGTAGACTTGGCTGTATGCCTGGTACTTGGCCTCGTCCAGCAACCCGTCGTCGTTGAGAATGGACGACACGTTGTACTTGCTGCCGGTGTGATCGAACATGGTATTGGTGTTGATGGGGAGATATCCGGTGTTGTACGTGTTGTTCCAGTACAAAGCAACAATAGTGATTCCGCCCAAGAGCGTGCCGATAAACATGTTCATCGTGACGTGGAAAGGTACCAGTAGGGGATCGATGTGGTAGGTGACGATATTCCAGTCAAAGGTGGGAAGCGGATTGAACCCAAGGCCCTTCTTGACGCCCGTGATGGCCGTCAGATTGAAGTTGTTGGGCGAGATCCATGCGATCCAGTTGAATAATGAGAGCGCAGAGGCGATGTGCTCGGGGAACCAGAACCAGACGAACATGGCGCCGAATGAGATTAAGAAAAACTTGTAGCGAGACATTTGGTACAGTCTGTTGAAAGGACCCAGAACCGTGGGGTTTCCGTTCTCCTCTGTAGATGTTTAGCGATGAGATTTGTATCATGGGTCTGGTTTGTAAACTGACCGTTGTGCAGGCTTTGGTTCAGGGCAACCGTCGCGAGCGAACGCGGCCAGATGCAGAATGACGGGTAGACTAAAAATCGTCGAGCCATTCCCGCAAGTCCGAAGCCCATCAAGTTCATAGCCAACTACCTGGGTTAGTTTGGATCAAGAAAACACTTATTAGGAGACCTACTGAGAGACAGATTTGAAATCCAAAGTCAGCCGCAAAAGGCATGTCAAAGTACTTTTCCAACCAGCTCGTAAAGATAATGTACCGCGAATGAGGCAAGCTCGTCGAAACATTCGCCATGATGGAAATCAGCATATGCTCCTTTTGGTTAAAATGCCCCGGGTTCAGCCTATGCTTGGACCCAAACAGCGTAAACTCGCCAACGGGCAACCACTTCTCCCACGCCTTTCCCAGCGGGTACGAGAGCAGCTGGATGACCGGGGCTTGCAGCCGAATGGTGGGCTGGCGGACCGAGAAGAGCTGGTTGACGAAGCTTTGCAGGACGACAAAGATCAAGCCGATGACCCAGGCTCGGATCGTCCCGGCTGGTGCCGAGGGGTCGTCCTTGTTGCTCACTACGGCGCGGACTTCGGCGTACGGTGAGTTGATGGTGAGGAGGGAGACTTCTGTCTTGATGTCGGAGATGAGATCGGAGTGCTTCTCGGGTTTTTCGAATAGGTCCGTGTTTTGGACGAATGACTGCAGGCGCACGATGGATTCGCTGTTGAAGTTGGGGTCGTGCTCGTGGAAGTAGAGCAGCGTCTCGGCGCGCTGGTTTCAAGTCAGCTTCGAGGGTATCCGAGGTGCATAACGCGCAGCTGACCATTTTGGCCTCGGCAAGATCAAGCGTGCGACTATATTCCTCCGCCTCGAGAACATCGTCCGGCGTGGCTCCAAGCAGCCTTGCCTTTTCAGATATCGACTCCTTCGTCGACCCGCGGTGCGAGCCCGAATCGAGTCTCTCTGCGGGCTGGATGTCGTCCCCAGCAGGGCCCTTTTCTGCAACAGCGCTCATATTGACGGCGACCGAAAAAACACAGTCTCGAATAGATGGTAGGAGCTGCTGCTTTCGAGGAAACCGAGAGCTGTAGGTCCGACTAGATATATCGGCATGCCCCCCAGGACGGACGGTTTACCAAAGCGGCGCCATCTCGGACGATCCTGAATACCCTTGTCGGCCGAGGTGGAACGTGGTTCCTTGGCACGGCTCTGAAAAGAGTAACAACCATGCGCATCTCGGGCGTGAATACCTTTCTTCAACGCGTCCCTTGCCAGAACGCGGAGCGTGCGTTGACATAGCGCACGCCATGGTGGCGGGCCGTTGCGGCCAGTCCGGCGACCTTCTCGAAGAGGAGAAAAGAGGGTTTGCGCCCAAGCCGTTGTTGGAGATGTGTCGGAGTGATGCCGCCTCGACGGGATGTGGGGTTTCCGTTCATCTTGTTTGCGGTTTCTTAGTAAAGCAAGATGTGCATGTTCCGTATTCTTTCTTATCGGGTACTGACGAGTTGCTGAAGAGCCCATTCATTCCCCCATCCTATACGATTTCCTTACTGCGAGCCACTCACGATACAGCCATTTCGTTCCACCCAACAGCTTAAGCTTATTACTATCCTTGTTGATCCCTGTCATGAAAATTCTCTTTGAGATATTGCGTGCTATATCGAATCGCGCATTACGTATTTAAAAGAATATCGACATTATAGAACCTAATCGCGTGCTTATAAAGTGGATTCTGCACCTGGGGCACTATCCCTTTACGTGCTCTCCGACGCCCTGGGCCCACCATATCGGGCGTGCGCCGCGCGGCTTGGAGGAACGTTAAAGTGTAACTGGGATATTCGAGAAAAGTATAGTGGCTCGGTTGCCCGAGGATAAAACGCGTATACGAATAGACTTTTATCGGCTGGCAACTTCTAGTGTTACCGAGCAGTGGTGCAGGTTTATTCTACAGTCGTTGACGATCGGCAGTGCATATTTCATGTAGGTAATCCCTTGTATTGAAGTGGAATCTCATAATTATATTATGGAGTACTGCATGCAGCATATCTGAGGCTTAAAAAAGGTCTGGGGCTGTCACGACATGGGCCACGATGCTCCTCGATCATGGCGATCCAGTGGAGCGAGTGTTTTTGGTATGATTGGCCTGGATTTATCACGATCTGTTAACATGGTAGGGGGATTGCAAAGTGACAAGAACACAGCTCGTAAGCTGGCAACGGTAGTCGATCGACGGTAAGATGGGCTCGATTGTGTTGGCTCTGACCAAGCATTAGTCGCAGCAATATTTTACGGGGCAAAAGCTTGAATCCCAAAATCTTCTTTGTACCAGTACTTGAGCTTTTTTACTGTTTCAAGTAGGAACGATTTTTCTTTCTTAGTCTCTATGAGTTCAAATATTCATCCGGATTATTGCTTGAAACAGTGCGATGGTATCGAAGCCTAGGCCTAAGGTCTGCCCACGTCTAGAATCTAGCGGAGAACAAAGTCCAGAACAGCCGACGCTGTCTACTACATGTTGGTCAGAAGAACTAAACCCAAGTCAATGTCATCAGATAAATCAAGGGAATACAGTCAACCTTAAGTAGCAGCACAGCAAGGTACCGTACCTGGTACCGGGAACCTCAGTAACTTAAAATACAACAGCCTTTCCCAACGACAAGCTACACATCAAACAGGAGCCTTCTGACTTTTCCTCAATGACAGGAATGTACGAAGGTTTCACTTTAGGTAAACTTTGCTCCTCAACCAATACACTCACAAATCCTGTATATTGACCGGCGATACAACCGCTACTCAAGAAACCGGCCGCGATCCGAACAAGTCACAACTCTCATCTCACTCGACCACCAAAACGACCCTAACTAGAGTAGTGAGCGACGTATCCAACTTCCATCATACTACCATAGCCGTCACCAGTGTTTCCATTCGGGTATCCGGGCTAAAAGCTGTTAGCTACGTCGCATCTCACAGTGGAAACGTTCCAACTTACCCAACTGCCACCCACGGCAACGTTCAGAATAAAGTACAGCGGACTGTGGCACAACGTAGCCCAGACCCTCTCGTTGTTAATCCTGGAACCAGAAATCTGGTGGAACTGCCGCCCGTCCATGTACCACGTAATAGTCTCCTGCTGCCAGCTGCTCTTGGTGCGATCAAAGTCGACCCTCCACGTATGCCAGCCCTGATCCGGAATAGCAATATTGCCTCCGATGCCAGTGCCCTCGTTGCAGATTCCACCGGGGTAAACATCGCAATGCGCAGTCCCGTACCCAGTCAACAGCCCGTTGACCGTCTCCATGGCATCCAGCTCGCCACACGCCGGCCAGCTGCCGCCCGTGCGGAGCGCGTTCCCGAGCATCCAAAACGCAGGCCAGATGCCCTGCTTGTTCGCAACGGGCGTGTCGCCGAAGCGGATGACGGCTTCGGCCCGGGTGATCCGCCCCGCCGTGGGCGTAAAGGTGTACCTGCTCTCGACGCGGCCCGAGGTCCAGCCCGTCGACACGGACGAGTCGCGCCAGGGCACCAGCTGCAGCGTGTTGCCGCCGCTGCGCTGCAGGTTGCGCGTGGACCGCGTGTAGACTTCGAGCTCGGCGTTGACGTTGAGGTAGCCTTCGATGATGTTCCAGCTGCCGGTGTCCGGGAGGGTGCCGCCCGTGCCGGCGAAGCTGTCTTGCCAGATCACCCCTAGGCCGGTGTACCCAGGGGCGTCCCAGGCAAGCGCCGCGCCTGCAAGGGACAGCAAAGGGGCGAGGTTGTTCTTCAGAAGCATGCTCACGACAAGATGGGAAGTGGGTTGCGAAGCTGTGAGAAACTGCTAATAATGTGTGCGCGGGAACAGCGTTAACAAGCCTGATCGCATTGATGCCTTAATTTTAATTTGCAAAGCCCAGCACGAGATGGGAGTATATATAATCTCAACGGCATCCTTCTCTGCCTGTCTCTGCGCAGAGTAAGATTGCAGTATTATGCAGCAGCATCGCATGTGTTCACGTCCTTGGACCTCTTTAACTGGTCCCATGAACATGCCATGGCTGTCTCCACCCCGTGATAGGATCAGTCTTGAGCAGCAAAGGTCGTGACTGGCGAGCCAGTTTTCTAGGGGTAGTAGTGTGTTTCAAGCGCAGTTGCATAGCGTGGTATTCCTACGGGTTCCTGGTCCCGAAGGGGTAATACTCAATTAACCGGAGACGGATGACTTCCAAAAGCGATAGTGAACGGTTTTAATGCCGGGCCTTTATCTTATTTAGTGGTTCGTCATGATCCAGTAGCGTGACGTTGCGGAGGGTTGCGGTGTAGATGATGGATAATGCAGATCCGACCCGAGCCTGCTTTTCGGATGAAATGCCTGGATTACTGGGTTGCATTGATAAAGTTGATTAAGAGAAGCCGCTTTGTGGTTCAGAGAGTACCGTTCGTCCCATCAGCTCCACCTCACATAACAAGGTCTCGCAATAAATGGGGAAAGGAAGCCATAGACACGCCACCAAATGTGAGGGGTGCCAGGAAGGATCGCAGGCTAGCTTGATTGCTACCAGGATTGGCTGCAACGTTGTGGACTAGTCCAGGCTTGTCGAGCTATGTCATTCAAGGTCACCTTCCAAACTAGATGGTCGAGCCGTCCAAAATTTCCGAGACATTCCTTCATGTGACGGGTTCCGGCTAATCGTCTTTCATCCCTGGGAGTCTGGGAGGATGACCTACTTATAGGCCCGAATGCGCATCACGAGTCATGTTTACTTTGTTTCTGTCGGTTCGATTCTTCTTCTTATCGTCATGTGTTGGTCGAAGAGATAGTAGAGCCCGAGGTGGTGTTCCGGCAGGCCAAGCGCTTTCATCTACTTGCCAGCTTTTTCACGAGTTCTCTAGGTAGGGTTTGAGATTTGTCATTGGCAGTGATGGTGCATTCAGGCTCCGAAGACTAGATCTACGCTTTTTCTGTTTGTATCATTATTTGGCCCTCCGACCATCTCGCCATGTCCTCATGACAAGGGTCAAATACTCAAGGGCTGAACTCTCCAAGTAAGTCACTGTGCGACCGACCATCCCAAGCACGCCGCGTCTATCAGCACCAATACACAACATTCGTTTGAATAGAAAGTCTAATTGACAATGTACGTATTGTGAAAGCATGCGCGACCACAGCCCATCCACAGCGTCAACGCAGACTAGAATCGTTCCTCGAGAAATCTCCTCACTCCATCTGCCAACGCCTTGTGAATTTTTGTCCCGCTGAGCACAGTTAGCCCAAACGCCCACTAAAGTGAACTCGTCGCGACTCACATGTGCGCACTATCGAACCAGAAATACTCAGACACCGGGAGACAGCCAAATGAGGCAGGATCATCAACCACCTGAGGCCATTTCTTCCTCGCCTCACAGAAATCTGTGGTGTTCTTAATGCCATACGAATTCGGCGCCTCCAATATTCCGTTGAGCAGCTTGTTGTTGTCAAAAACAGCTATTCTGACCCGCTTGTGCTTCGCAGCAAAAGCGCGAGTCTGCGCCTCAAGCTCGTTGTTCCACGTCTGGATCAATTCGGTGTTCAACTGACCCTGAAAAGTTATTCGATTAAGTGGGCTGCGATCCAAAGGAGGAAGGTTGAATACGAGGAGGTTCTTGTACCCAGCTTCTACCAGGGGCGCAACCGACTGGGCGAACATCGTCCTGATATTTTCAGCATAGAATTCTGGCGACGTTTTGTTCAAGAGCTGCGCGTCAATGATGTCGTTGATGCCAATCCATATAGCAACGAGGGATTTGGAAGGATCCAAGCCAGCGTGCTCCCGCAACACAGAGTCGCCGTACTCGAGGAACTGCTGGGTCTGGTTCACAAGAGGAACGATGAAAGGGTGATGCAGAGGGAGACTAAGTAGAGCCATCAGCAACTAGTAGCAGCGAGTGTCGGGTTTCTCACAGTGCTTCTGCAGTATTCGCCCCCGCGACGGCAAAATCCCAAAGCTGAACATCGCAGTCAAGCGGCGAGTGCTCGCCGTCTTCCACAGCGCAGCCCGTGAGGTGCTCGATCCAGTTAGGGCCGCCGGCAGATTGGCTGGTATAGTTTTGCACAATGCGGTTTTCTAGAAGTCGTTCCGGCGAGAAAGCAAAGTCGCCGGGGAGGTTGCTCCCAATGAAGCTGTACTTTGGATACCCGCTCGTGCCCTGGACATAGGTGTACGAGTCTCCAAATGCGATACTGAAAAGACTTAGAAGATTTGATCGTGAATTGAATAAGTCAAGAACTTACACGTGGTTGGTGTCGTGCCATGTGAATGGAGGATGCGCTGCCGGTTGGCTGCGTGATGCTACGAGCGGAACGGCCATAGCGCACAGCAGCACAACATGGGGAAACATGATAAAAATCACCGCTACAGCTACAGTCCAAGCAAAACGTTCTGATTGAGGAACCGAGACATCTAAATGCACATTACTCTTTCTACGCTATTGGTGGAATCCGCCCTGGTTGGGGGCGGAAGAAATACCCAAAATCACCCACCTTGCCTGTTCAGGTTCAATGTGGGAACAGCAAGGGTCCGACTCGGTCGCAAATGTCCCGCAGTCCGAATGACGCCTTGAGCGTCGATGCTGTCAAGCTCAATAGCGCACGAGTATGGGAACCTCGATTTGTTGCTGAGTGTCGCGTAGTGGTATTGGAAGGAATGGCACAATGGGAGGTCACTCATTGCGTGTAGCTCGACTGTGAGTGTTCAAGTCTTCAAGAGGGTAGAGGGCGACGTAGAGTAGGCAATTATGAGATGAAAGAGTCCCAGTGAGCTATGCGGATCGCAAAAGGTAAATGACGTGATATCCCAATTGATACAACCGTTCCGTCATAGTGGAAGTGTACAAATGCCAGGTTTACTTGACATGTATGAAGCGATTTGTGTTCTCATTACCATCTTGCTGCCTGCAGATACTGTTCTGTCAGAAGACTCACGCAGGACAGTAGTTCAGGTGATTTGAGTCCTTCACTCGATGGCGTTTCTAAATGCACCCGCATTTTACTGCACGAGCACAGGATTGATCGTCTTCTGGCTCATCTAGTAGGCCCTCTGCAGCAATGATTCTAGCCGATGTCGACACTGAAACAGCACCACTTCAAGGATGCGATGTCTACCGGTCATGTCATGGAAGAGCTTATTGGTAGAGTTGAAGGCCATGTTGCTTGCAGTCCTGGCTGCTCAAGCTGCTCTCTTGTTTGAGAAGAAGCGCTGTTATCGATATACATTTGGATACGCAAACAAACCCAAGATGGGCAAGCGATACGACCGCTTGGTAGTGAATTGAGCGATTCCCGCCGGACTTATACGCGCCTCTTCCGCTACAGATAAACTACGAATGGCATCTTGGATAGGGACGATTATCTTGGGCGCGATCGTTGGAGTCTAAACGACAGATTGACGGACGTGGCATAAAAAACTGAGACGGAAGATGATAAGTATGAGAAGGCCTTGCGTAGCAGTGTCTTAGGTCACGGATTTTGTTCACAGCAAAAGGCGAAGTTTTTTTTTCTTTTTGGCGCAAACACCTTTCATAGATTGTAGAGCAGCGCTCGGCGCTCTCAACTCGCAGCATTATCTCGTTCTATGGCTCACTGATGGGTCATCTATTCTTAGATACTTTACTAGATTTTTTGCATCCTGAACGTCTTCGGAAATAAAAAGAGGCTGGCCGCGCAAACTCTCGTAAAGGTCCAGGGTAGGTCAAAAATGCAATGTCTCCACTTCCCCCACTTACCAAACAGGCAAAAAAACAACGTGTGCGGTTTATGTGGATCGAACACATGACCTTCAGATCTTCAGTCTGACGCTCTCTAAAGAGATTGTTAGACAAATGGTGCTGGAGTTTTTTCAAGTTTTGCAACTTACCCCAACTGAGCTAAACCCGCGCTGATGGTGAAAAATGGTTCATTTACGACACTATCATGCTTGGGGGCTGGCTGGACTGACCCGCGATCAGCCGAGGGGTATAGTGCAATTAATGCACGCACAGAAGTATACATGCGGATATTTACACCGCCGGCGGTGCAGGTACCAGTCGCCATTTTCGTGCACACAGCAGCGAGTACCCACATCGCTTAATGCCTGGCCTCTGAGGCAGAACCGGGGATGATGGATAGTAGCTAATTGTGACAACCTCGCACCTTGTATCTACAAAGCTATTTCTTGCTGGGTGGTCTTTACTGTAACTGGGTGCGTGGCTTCATTTGGGCCAAGTATTTCGAATCGGCTATTCCGGTCTGTCTTCCATATCCTTGCGATGGTCTCAAGGTAGCGACGCATTAATTCCCACTTACAGCACCATAGGTCTTGGCACTCATCCTCCGGTACGAATAGGAACATGACATATCACCTGGAGCCATACCGCATTATTTGTAGGCGAAGAATGTACCGTCCATGTCACTTTGCTATTGGCTCTGCGAGTGGGAGAAATAGTGGATCGGGACGGCTCATGTGCCTTGCCTTGGCTGTTGCAAAGAGATAATGTGTAACCAGCCACTCAGCCACCCAAGCGAATTGGAGCAATGAGGTGTCGCGAAAGAGCTGCGTGATGTCATGAAGTGCCTGATAACTCAGGCGTAAAAGGGAACGGGAAAAAACTCAGGGCTGTCGCACAAGTCTCAGGTACAGTTGTTGCCGCCCAACCCGCGGGCCGCCACGCCGTGTGCTGCTCCTCTCGCTGTACCACTTGCGACAGCCATACTGCCTGCACAAGCATGACGTGTGATTGAACGCTCCCCTTAACCGGTACCGCTCGGAGCTTCTCTGAAGCTGCGTGTGCTGGAATGCACACCAAGTTGCGATCTCACGATGAAGGCGTCCAGGAGCAGTCGAAGTCGCCTTGAGGTTTGTACCTTGACAAGACCGACTGCCTTTGGTACTAGTACTTCTGGGTCTGGGTAGATCCGTAGTCACAGCTGTACCTAATACCTTCGTACTAATGAAAATGCACTTTCCCGTCCGTCTTGCAAGGGTATTGCGGTTTAGTAGCAAACGGCGCCAGAACCAGCCAACAGCCCAACTTCGCACGTTGCTGATTGCTTTGTTGGCCTTTTCCTCCTGAAAATTTTTCACAGAGTCGCTCCTCATCTTGACCGAGCGGTTCGTCCAGAAGCCTCCGACTGCTGCTACCAAGAGATCGCGGACCGACGGGACCTGAGGAACCTCCGACAGCCTACTCCCAAGACAGCGACAACCGTTGGCGTGATTCGTCAAAAGGCCTTTGACTGCCGCTGCCAATACAACGTCAGCCGATTGCTGGAGTGGCCAGTGAGGGGTCTTTTGACCTCCCGCCGCTGTCAATACAGCATCAACCGCCGAGGTGAGCTGTCAAGGTACCGCCGACCACCCGCCGCTGCCAATACGGCATCAACCGTTGTCGTAGCTAATAGTCGTAGCTCGCCAAGAACCCTCTGACCGGTTGCTCCTACGAGTACTTCGTCGACTATTTAAGTGAGCTCTGACTACTACCATCGACACATCATCAACCGTTGAGGTGACCTGTCGAGGTGCCGCCCACCTCCCGCCGCTGTCAATACACCATCAACAATTGAGGTGGCCTGTCAAGAAACCTCCGACTGCGGCTACAAATACAGTCGACCGTTGTCATAGCCCGCTAAGAGTCCTCTGACCGGTTGCTTCTACGACTACTCCGTCAACTGTTCATGTTGCTTATTGAGTAAGCCCTGAATACTACTGCCGACATATCATCAACCATTTGAGGTGACCTGTCGAGGTACCGCCCACCGCCCGCCGCTGTCAATACACCACCAACCATCGAGGTGACCTGCCAAGGTACAGCCGACCGCCTGCCACTGTCGACAAACCATCAACAATTGAGGTGACCTGTCAAAAAGTCTCCGACTGCTGCTACGATACTTTATCGGTCGTTTTCGCACCCAGTCAATAATCCTTTGACCGATTGCCCATACGAGTACTTCGTCGACGGTTTTTGTGGCCCATAGAGTAAGTTCTGACTGCTGCTGCCAATACCTCATCAACCGTTAACGCGATCTGTCAGGGAACCTCCGACTGCCGCTGCGAACACATTGTCGACCGTTGCCATACCCCGTCCAGACCCCTCCGACCGAATACCCCCCCTGTGAACACATCGTTCAGTCGGTGGCCCGTTGAGAACCTTTGACTGCTACTACCAATACACCACCGACCGCTGTCGTGGTCTATCAGGGGCCCTACGGCCGCCCGCCCGCCACTTCCAGTACATCGTCAACTGTTGATGTGGCCTGTCAAGAAGCTGCCAACTGTGGTTGCCAATACGTCGCCCACCATTGACGTGGTTCTTCAAGAGGCCTCTGACTGCCGCTGCTAAGATGCCGTCAATTATGGAGCGTTTTTGCAGCAGATTGTGCTCGAGAAGACGGAGAAAATCAGTGTCTCCAAGTTCAGGAATCATTCAAGCGTCCCCCTCGAACGACGTTCTACCGCCATTTGAGCAGTCGCCAGCTGATCTAGCGACTCTCCGACCGGGGTTGATCCCACCGCCATTTGAACAGTCGCCAGCTGATCCAGCGACTCTCCGACCGGGTTCAATTTCACCTCCCTCTGATCAGTCCACAGCTGATCTAGCGACTCTCCGACCGGGGTTGATCCCACCGCCCTCTGATCAGTCGCCTATTGTTGTAACGACTCCTCGGACGGCCTCAATCCCAACGCCATCTGATCAGTCGCCAGCTGATGCAGCGACTCCCCAGCCGAGTTCAGTACTACTGCCCTCAGTTCAGTCGCAAGCTGTCCCAACGGCTCCTCAAGCGTCTTCAATCCAGTCTCCTTCGGTTCAATCGCAGATTGAACTGGTGGCTCCTCAACCTACCTTGAACCCAGGACCTCCCATGCTTTCGGACCTCCACTCTCCCGTGCCAGCCAGTGTCGAAGAAATCCGACACCAGATCTGGAACGAGGCCTATGACGAGCTCAAATTAGACGAACCGTCCGTTATCGAGGCGTACGAGAAGATCTTGTCCGCTCAGCTAGCGGAGAGAGCCAATCCCGGTCTTCTGGCTGATGGTAACATCATCGGGCAAGATGCGGGAGCCAGACAAGCTCAGATGAAGGAGTTGGTTGACATTGGACTACACAAGACTGAAAAGGCATCCAAGACCAAGGAAAAGATCAATGAAGGAATGCAATCCATCAAGAATATCCACAACCTCATCTCGACAGCCGTCAAGGCTGAGCCAATTGCCGCCGTCGCTTGGGTGGGCGTCACCACATTCATGGAGGTCAGAAGCGCCCACGTCATGCTTTTTCATTCTTCCGCTAACACTCTTCTAGGTCATCGCCAATCCTGTCTCCGAACCAGGCCTCAATCGCGAGGGCATCCAATACGTACTGGACCAGACCGAATGGTACTGGAGTCTGGCGGAGCGCCTACTTTACCCAAACAAAATGGACGAATCGATGGCGAGACTACAGAGCTTGCTCAAAGTTCACGTCGTCAAGCTTTACAAAGCCCTTCTTCTGTACCAAATCCAGAGCGTCTGCATGTACCACAAACACTGGGCTGCCGTCATTATGAAGGATGTCGTCAAATTGCACGACTGGCAGGGGAAATTCGACGGCATCAAGACGCAGGAATCTTCCCTGCGCGATCATTTGGAGCTGTATAGCTCCGAAGTCGTGAAATATCACATAAATCACATTGCCAAAGACACAGCCGAGTTTCGTGAAAACGAAGCCAAGAAGCAGGAAGACGAAGCCAAGAGTCAGGAAGACGAAGCCAAGAGTCAGGAAGACGAAGCCAACAAAAGATGTCTATCAGATCTCAAGATAGTGAACCCCGAGCGAGACAAAAGAAACATTGAAAAGATGAAGGGCACGCCCCTCCCAGAGGTATACCAATGGATTTTCAAGCACGACGACTTTCAAAGATTCCGAGCGAGCCCAGAAGCCAGACTGCTTTGGATCACAGGGAATCCTGGCAAGGGAAAAACAA
Organism: Neonectria ditissima; assembly: GCA_001305505.1. Classification (NCBI taxonomy): domain Eukaryota; kingdom Fungi; phylum Ascomycota; class Sordariomycetes; order Hypocreales; family Nectriaceae; genus Neonectria; species Neonectria ditissima. Next base: position 360,077 of record LDPL01000018.1, on the reverse strand, counting down.
TGCTCCTTTGCGGCATTATCGACGAGTTGAAGAAGCAGTCGTCTGTGCCTATTTCGTATTTCTTCTGCCAGGCTGCCCTGGATCACCGCAGGGATGCCACTTCAGTCCTCCGTGGTATCATTTGGCTCCTCTGTATCAAAAACCCGACGCTCATCTCATACGTCCGAGAGAGTTACGATCCAAGTGAGGGCATTGAGCTTATCAACGACCTGGACTACTTGGAGGGCGTCCTCACCAAGATGCTCAATGATGTGTGCCTGCGAGATGGCTTCATTCTTGTCGACGCTCTCGACGAGTGTTCGGATGACAGCCGAGGAGATCTTATCGACCTTATCACCAAGTTTTCTACCTCCTCCTCAGCCAAATGGATTGTGTCTTCTCGTAACTTGTGGCCGGTCGAGAGAGAGTTGCAGGCCGCACAGCAGATCAGGTTGTCACTAGAACTGAACAACGACACCATATCGCAGGCGGTCAAGGTGTTCATTCGATGCAAGGTATATGAGCTGCAGCATTACAGCCAAGAAAGAAAGGAAGTTGTTCTCGACGACCTGCTTCTCAAAGCCAGCGACACCTTTTTGTGGGTAGCATTGGTATGCAAACACTTAGCTAAGGACCAGGACCACGCTCTCACTCGCATCCTATCCTCTATTCCAGCAGGACTCACCGAGCTATACAGGCGAATGCTGTCCCAGGTTCTCGACCAGACCTGTGAGGAGATTTGCAAGCGGGTTCTTGCCACTGCTTGTCTCGCGTACCGTCCAGTCACGGTCGACGAACTGGGAGCTTTGGTGGCGAGCGACGAGGGTTTTAGCCAAAGACAATTGGAGAACATCATTGGAGAGTGTGGCTCGTTTTTGACGGTACAAGACAGTCTCGTCTACTTTGTGCATCAATCAGCTCGGGAGTTTCTGATGGACAAAGCGAAGCATGTCATTTTTCCTTTGGGCACTCAGCACCACCATCGTCTCATCTTCCATGGTTCGCTGAATGCTATGAAAGTGCTGAAGCGCGACATGTACGACGTACAGTCACCGGGAGCTCTCATCGAGGCGATCTCACGCCCCGAGCCGGACCCGCTATCTTCCCTGGGATATCCTTGTCTTTACTGGGTTGATCATTTAAAGGACATCGGGGATGAGAGAGGACCGTCGGATGACGAAGCCATTGGAGAATTCATCAGCAAAAGATTTCTATACTGGCTTGAGGCTCTTAGCCTGCAAAGGAAGATGCCAGAAGGTACAAAGGCACTACGAACCCTGTCTAGACTCATGAAGAATGTAGAGTCTACATCAGTTCATGGATTGAAGGATCTGGTCGAGGATGCTCGACGCTTTGTGCATTCCCATGCCAATATGATTGTAACCGCGCCGCTCCAAACGTACGCCTCAGCGCTCGTGTTCAGCCCCACTGGAAGCCTGATCAGAAAGCTATTTGAAGAGGAAGAACCAGACTGGATTATGATGAAGCCAAAGGTGGGACGAGCCTGGGAGTCCTCCGCCCAGGTACTTGAAGGGGGGGGCCAGTTCTCGAACTACTCCATAGCATTCTCCAATGATGGTCTGCTTCTCGCTTCCAGTTCAATGAATGGACAAGTCAAAATCTGGGATGTGGCTTCGAGACACTGCATCCGAACACTTGATTTTGATGACACATCTACGTTCGTGTCGAGCACCTCCGTTCCTCTTTATAACTTGACTGTGGCCTTTTCAGAAGATGACCGACCGCTTGTGGCTTGTGCATCAGCTGGCAGCATCTACCGTTGGGACAATGATACAGGAGAATGCACGCGGACTTCACTGAAAGATTTTGACATTGCAACTGCAAACCTCTTCTTTTTCTCGCCGGGTGCAAAGCTCTTGGCATCAACGTCGATCTACGGACACTTGGGGATCTGGAATGTGGCGGATGGTTGTCGCATCCGTATGTTCAGTACCCTCGCTTCCACGGTGGCATTCTCAGCAGATGGTCGGCAGCTGGCCACAGGTTTCGGCAGGGAAGTCAAGATTTGGGATGTTGAAGACTGGACGTGCGTCTGGGAGCTGCAAGGTCACACCCAAGATGTGCAATCGCTTGCTTTTGTAGCAGAGGGCACTCCCTGGCTGACTTCAAGCTCCAGTAGCGAAGTCAAGTTCTGGGACCTGACGAAGGGCATCTGTTCTCACCAAGTCTATCTTCAAAGCGATCCTTCCCCTCCCATCATTTCCTCAGTCTCTCTAGGATCCGGTCGGTCTCTGGCGTTTGCCTCAAGGTATACTATCAGCGTGTTGAATGATGAAGGCCGTCATGTCCTGAGCTTTGACAAGCAATTCCAAATCCTCCAACTCGCATTCTCCAATTCCGCGGGCAGAAAAGTGCTGGCATCGTTAGCGGAAGAAGCTATCTGGCTCTGGGAACTGGAGGATTATTCAATAATTCCACGTCCAAAATTGATGAGCCTGCCCGAAAACCCAGAAGAACACAGGTACGTAGGGATTTCGCCTCATAGCAAGTGGGTGGCGTCGGAGACCGCAGGCAACCTCGAAATATGGAACACAGCCAACGGCAATCGTACCTTGCAACTGGAGAACCCCGGATCTTTTGCTTTTTCCCCCAACGATGAGTGGTTTATGACGAGACGCGATTCCGGCCTCGCTTTCTTGCGGAATGCTACCACTGGCGCTCGCATCGAAGCGTTTGACGATGTTTCGCAATGGGTATTCTCTGAAGACAGTCGCTTCCTCGCAATTGCGAGAAACAACTCAACAGTTGATATCTGGGACATGGCTAGCAAAAGCTTCATTCAATCATTGAAGTCAAAGGTTGTTGAGTTGACTTTCCCAACCGATAGCCATCATGTCGCTCCCAGTATAACTCAAGAACGGGAAATTCGGATCTGTGAATTGAGATTCTCATTTGATAATCGCCATCTCGCAATCTGTTCATCTAAATACGAGGATCGCTGGATTGAAGTGTGGGATGTGAACACAACCATTCCTATGCAGAAAGACAAGAGAAGGGCGGACACGCCAATCTTTTCGCTTGATTGTGACCGGGACACCACGTCTCAATCTGCCAGAGCAGATCTAGCCACGGCCGTTGAGCCCTGTGATACCTTTACGCCTCGTTGTATCTGGAAACTGAAGCATTATTGCAATTCTTTGGCGATTTCGAGCGACTTCCGGTGGCTTGCCACGTATCAAATTTTCGGACTACGTATCTGGAATCTTAAGACGGGTGCACTCGTTCACAAGGTTCAGATCGATTTGGGGCTCATTTGTTTCAGCTGGGCCTTGAGCGACAGGCACCTCGCAATCGCGTGCCCGGAACTTCTTTTACTCTGGGATTTTAGGACAGGCGCTTGCATCTGGAACAAAACCGCCCCTAATAGCTCGGACTCCCTCAAGTTCGATAATTCTTTTGACTCCCTACTCTCTTCCTCGCGAGGTATTCTGGATCTGAACACGGCCACTGAAAACACGAAACAAATTGGTCTTGAAGACGGACTCACCTACCGTGGATGTGGTTTATCCAGGGATGGTAGGTGGATCATGAGGGATAATCGAAGAATGCTTTGGTTACCCTCGAAGTATCGGCGATACTTTAGTGCAAGAGGGACAGTCGTTGCACTGAGATGTGGCTCCGAAGATCCTGTAGTGATACGGCTTACATAGACCTGTCTAGATTGTACTGAAATCGCTTCACTTGTGTATGAAGCTGGATTCTAGGTTATTTTCAGTCTTTTTTATTGATTCTTTGAGAATCAATAATTCTACAACTTGACTAAACAGTTTAAGACAGGTGAAAAGGTGATGAACTACTCCTATGCTTTTGTCAAGACTTTTCTCTCTTACCCTACCAACACACGTCAAACTCTTGCCGTTGGCGAATGATATCTCCCCATGTGCCAGTCTCAGTGGTGATGCTTTCAGTATGGCGGGTTCTCTCCGTGTTGGCCTTGCTGGTATCCGTGATTTTGCGGGTAGCCCTGGGGCTGGTTCGACTGGTATTGCTGAGAATGAGACTGTTGAGGCGGCTGGTACTGGTCAGGACGATATTCCTGATGAGACTGGTGCTGCTCGGGGCGGTATTCCTGGTGCTGTTGCTGGTGCTCGGGTCGGTACTCTTGGTGTTGTTGGTACTGCTCGGAAGGATTGTATGGTTGTTGAGCATGCGTCTGTCCGCCATGTTGTGCGTGAGATGGGGGAGGGGCATAGCTTCCATACGGAGCTTGCGAAGGAGGAGGAGCATACCCCCCTTCTGAAGCATGAGACGGGGGAGCAGCATAGCCTCCCTGCGAGGAAGACACAGACTGATTCCCAACGCCGAGCTGCGCACTGGCCGTCGGGGCTCCCACACTAACACCCTCGTTGCCAATGTCGTCCGGCACCGAGATCTTGACCTTGGGCAGGTACTTGTGCACCTTCTGCTCGACCATGCCCTGGACCAAGATCCAGCTCTCGCGCTCGAACTTGCGGTGTCCGCCGTTGACGACGGCCAGGATGCTCTCGCGCAGCGTCTCCTGCACCTTGCGAACCAGGCCGCGGATCTTGGCCACCAGCCGGGCCTTGACGTCGTCGCCGAAGCCGCGGTCGGCGTTGGGCTGGGCGTCGCGGTCGAGCTGGGCGTCGAAGGGGTTGCCGCCGAGGATCTTCTCGAGGGGGCGCTGGAAGGCGGCGGGGAGCAGCTCGAAGAGTTGCTTCTCAATGGCGCCCAGGATCTTGCGGAACTCGAGACGGACGCTTCGGTGGACTCGGGCGAGGCCGGTGCTGAGCTTGTCGCTGATCATCTTGGAGAAGCCGCTGCTGCCGCCGCCGCTGCTGTTGCTGTTGCCGCTTTCTCTCTCGCCGCCGTCGCCATGGTTGTCCCGGTGGCCAAAGCCTCTCGCCGATCCCTCGCCGGGCGACTTCTTGTTCCCGAACAGGCCCCCGAGCCCCTTGACCAAGTCCTTGACCTGGTCCTCAATCTCGCCCTTGGCCCCGTCGCCGAGGTCCTTGGCGCTCGTATTGCCGCGCAGCCAGTGCTTGATGTGGTCCAGGGCAATGCGGGTAAACTGCTCGGCGATGGGCACGTGCTGCTCGCGCAGCTTGGCGCCGACCTGCTCCTTGATCTCAGGGCTGATGAGGCGGGCCTTCTCGTCGGGGTTGCGCGCGGCGTCCTTGACCGTGTCGCTGAGGACGCCGAGGAGCCCGTCCAGCTCGAACCGCTGGCCTCCCGGGACGTTGGCGTTGCCGTCGAAGTGGTCCTGCACCACATTGAGGGCGGCCGAGAGGAAGCCCTTGGCGCCTTGGGGGGATTCTCCGTGGCCTGCGCCGCGGGATCTGGTCTCGCCTGGCCCGTCGCGGCCCTCGGTAATGTCGAAGATGTCGCGCAGGTCGTCGCCCGCCTCGTCGGTGATGGTACCAAAGCTGCGGGTCAGCTTGGCGATCTCGTCGGCGAACGGGAGCGACTGGCCGCCGTAGGAGTCCGGGGCGGCGCTGTCCAGGCTTCTCGAGCCGCCTCCGCTGCCGGCCTTGTCCTTGTCTTTGTCCTTGTTGAACAGCGAGCGGAAGGCGTCGACGACCTGCGTCTCGAGGCTGTCGATGGTCTTTTGCTGGAACAGCTCGAGCTCCGACGTGATGCGGGGCTGGATCTGCGGCGCGAGCGAGTCGACGTACTCGTCGACCTTCTTCATCAACACCTCGGGAACGGCGCGGGACGACATTGCTGCAGCGATTAGACTTGGGTTTGGCGTGAGGCTTCTCCCGTTTCGTGAGGTAGCCAGAAGGGAAACAAGACGGCTCGGCTGAGTGCTGTGTTGTCGGTACTCAGTCTTGGGCGTCTGACGTCAGCTCCTGCACGGGCCACCTGCGCGTGCTGGGCATCACGGCTTTTCTATCGAGGTCGCCAAGAAGAGCGAGTAGTAGGAGGGGATAATCTTAAGCTATTAATATATAACTAAAGTACTAATTACCTAGCTCTATAATACTTAGTAATATACTTATTTCCTTATATATTTAGTACCTAAGAATATGTGTACTAAACTATTATGATAAGCTGCCCTCTCTATATATTTCCCAAATTTTGTCCAGTCAACCTTCCCCATGGAAGAGCCCCATACTGCCTCCTTTACTTTACTGGCCGAATAGATGTTCTCGCTCCGACCAAGGTAGAACTCCTCACGATCCCGATGAAATTGAATATGACCCGGGTCGCATAATCTCCATTGTACAAACGAATCTCTTTCTATGCTCGGAATTCTACCAAAAACATCGAACTGAGTACAGATATCGCACTCAATATCGGTTTCAGCAGGTGCCATGTTTGGGGTGTCCATTGCTTCCAAATAGGGTGTTCGTGTGATGGAGCCGTTTGTGCAGTTTGGAGGCTGTGAGAGTTATTTTGAGTAATTTTGAGTGTAATACAAGTGTAATTGTAAGTGTGATTGTGGGTGTGTTTTTCTGTGTGAACTTAAGATGAGATAGATAGGCGATACCACCCCGTTTTTATAGATATTACTGCTAGAATTCTATGTCTTTAAGAAGCGAAAACTGATAGAACATTGATCTTGAAAGCAACGGTACCGCGAACATCAATGACTGTGGAACCGGACAGTGCCCTGCGTACCACGCTGGATGAATAAGAACGCATGACTTGGACAAGGAACCGTGACGACCATAAAAAGCAGTAACGAGAAAAGCCAAACCGTCGTCATCAAAGGATGGAACGGGCCCAAGAGTGCTAGGAACAAGGAGGGCATTCCAAGCGGAGGTAAAAGCCAGTCAAAGAGCAAAAGAAGTCAAGTCCGTACGTGAACAAAGGTAAGAGAACACGTATCTCACACACGAACAAGGTCTGATCTCCAACACTAGAACGCTATATTCTTCCCAGGCATCACCACAAAGAGACATCTCTCTCCCTTGCGCCAAGCCGAAGCGTCTCACAAGTCTGGGCTGTAATGCCTCAGCGGCTGTGTCACTCGGGATATGCCATTTCCCTGGCCGCTGAGCCACGACTAGAGCGGAAGAAGTCGTCCCGTCACTGCGCAGCGATATGGACGATGAGATGGTCGGCAGCGAGATTAGCGGATTAAGCTCGAAGTGGTAAAGTTTGTTATCCGACTGCGGGGTTGGTCAGCCTCCATCACGGCCATCAATGCAAGAACGGTCCGGTGAAATCTCTAGTCCGGTAGGAGCAATAAAAGAAGACCCTCCGGTCGGACTTCAAGCGCAGACATCTTGAGCTACGCCTGATTGAACCAAGTAGAGGGGGTTTCCACCCCAAAAAGAACAAACTTGAACATGGCAAAAAGATTGGCGGGCGGTGTGAACACTGAATGCTCCCAGCAGGGCTTGAACCTGCGACCTTCGCATTACCAACACTTGCAGGATGAAGTATTAGTACGAAGCTCTAACCAACTGAGCTATGGAAGCCAACCAATTTTGATGCCTAGAATGAAAAATATTTCTACATAAGAATTGGTAGTCGTAAAAATGAGAAATGTTAGTACGGTAAATGACTAAACCTAGCTGCGAAGCCTCTTGATTCGCTCTTTCGAAACCGATGACTTCTCTGAAATAGCTCCATTCCAGCCCGAACCCTTACAAGGCGGATGACGATCAGGGGCTTTTGTTTGACAGGTGCTCCTTGGAGACGTGCCGTCCAGTTACGACCCAACTGCCCAGGTCTGACTCGATTGTTTCCTGTCCGCGGTTTTCTTCGACAAGTCATCGCTGTCTTCTATGATTTGAGATGAGATTAAAAAGCCTCCGAGGCCGGATGCCGTACTCACGTACTGCTTGAGAGATCTAGTCGCAATCTTTCTTTGACAGCGCCAAAAACCTCACGTTCCAACTTGCAGCTGAATGGACGACTTGGAGTTTGGGAATCCTAACCGCCAAGTGCCGATAAACACAGTAGCGAGACTAGCAACGGCTTAGATTCCAAGACGGCGGGAAATGGAGCGAAGAGAAATCTTGGTGAGCTCCATTCACAAAGGACCTTGCCTATCCCAGCAGTATCAAATGTTACCTTACGCGCTAAATTACATGCGCCGGGGGAAAGTATGCAGTGAATGACCCCTAGGATGTAGTCTGGAGCCGCGAACAAGTTCCGTGCAGAAGTGAAGTTTCACGGCAGACTGACGACTTTTTGCTTGCCGTCCGGGAGCTTTATACGTCGAAGCTCATCTAATTAGAGCAAATTATGGGATACTATTGTACATCTCCTGTGGAAACCATAGCCACTACACGCTCTCTGCATAGGCATTCTTGTCCGCCGCCGCCTTCTTCTTGTCAAAGAGCTTCTGCCCCATCTTGTCCGTCATCTCGTCCACCTTGTCGCCGAGGAAGGTCTTGAGGCAGCCGTAGACTCCCGACACCACCCAGAGCAGCGAGTTGACCAGATCGACCCAGACGGCAATCTTCATGGGGCCCGTGGTGCTGCCCTTGTACTTGTCGTCGCTGTCCCGGTGGAGAAAGATGCCGGCAAAGATGCCAAATACGACGATCCACGAGACGAAGAGGATCAGATCCCACGCAAAGGCGCGATACGTCTTTGTGATTTTGATCTTGGAGCCGACGTAGGGGATGGCGCCGATGGGCGTGGCCGCGACAAAGACCAGGGCCGTGACGGCCGAGACGCCGGCGACGACGAGGGCCAGGTACCACTCGGGCGAGAAGCCGTCTTTGCGCTCGCGGTCCTCGTCGACGCGGTGGCCGTAGAAGCCGCAGGCGATGAGGGCGAAGACGAACTGCAGGCCGCGGCAGACGAGGCGCGGGACCACCTCGAACGTCTTGAGCCACGTCTTGCCCATCGTCTTGCCCGTCTCGGCGCCCTCGTTGAAGGCGTGGCGGCCGGCTTGGCGCCCGAGCTCGCCCTTGTCGGCGGCGCGGAACTCGGACGCGGCGCCGGCGAAGCCGTGGACGTTGTGGCCCAGCTCGATGGCCGTCTGGCCGGCCTTGATGGCGGATCCGAACTTGTTCATTTTGGTGGTGTGAGAGAATGTGGTGCAGGGGAGGTGAATGAGAGAGTGTTGAGTGATTGAAGGATGATGTGTGGTGTTATGGTACTGAATGGGTTCGCTGTAGAAGGCGTTGGGTATATGAAACTGGCCGGCAGTGTGAGAAGGAAAAACTCCGAGGAAAGACAAATAATAAAAAAGGTTCACGAGAGGAATGAATGACCGAGTGAAGAACTGTAGATAGCAAAGGAATCGCCGCGTGTTTATAAAACGAACAGACAAAGAAAGACGTAGCAAAGCAGTGAGCCACTCCCTACGCGCTTCGTCACGGTCTCACAATTGAAAGGCTACACCCAATCATGGCAGAACCGGCAGTTTCCAGACTGGTGGCAAGTGTATGACAGCCGTCAATCGAGACCCAATCGATTGTGGTTTTGCCGCCCTGGACGGGGCGCTTAGTGAAACTGGCTGGCGTTGACGCTTTGTTACGCGCCTCGAAAATAGCCCAGATGAGTGGGGCACGGAGAGTCCATCGCCGGCCAAGAACGAACATGCCATGAATTCCAAAAATAAAATAAACAAAGGAAACCCGCGTCCATTCGCTTTTGTGATCTGTTTGATGCCCAGTAAGGATCCCTGAGCGTTGTCGGCCAGGCCCAGCGACGGGCTCCACCGCGGCTATCCGGGTTGACTTATACTTTTCCATCCCCCGGCACACAACCTTTGCGATCCAGGGGTTTATCAACAAGTTTACTTTCTCTATTCTCCATCGGGGCTCGGAAAAGCGACGTAGTCCAATGGTCAGGCTACTCTGTTTCTTTAAGAGGGGGGAATTGGGGTTCGAATCGATGATGGAGAACGCCTTTACCGACCGACTGATGCCAAACCGCGAGGACCAGGAGCCGGACCGAAGTGCGAACTGGACTGAACCGGGGCTGGGACTGAGATCGGAATGGGATAAAATGAAATCGGCATTGCATCAATTGGTACGGACTGTGACCGGAGCTGGAGCCTGGACTGGACTGGAGCCCGGACTGGACTGGACTTTTTGTCAGGACAGCTGACGTTCTTGTGGAAAAGAGCACATGGCTTCTTCGCTGCTGTCTTATTTTGGGATGTTAATGTTGACAGTCGTAACGCTTGATGTTCCGAAATCCATATTGGCCCGCTCCGTGGCACTGAGTGATGGAAGGGGCAGCTTGCCGCGACAAGGCCATCAGGGACTACGGCATTAAGGCACGTGCGCACGCCTTTTGGAGACCGGACGAGAATGTGGTGTCACTTCAGACCTCGCATCTCAGCTTCGGGAAGAGCATGGCACCGGACTCGTTTTGAGGAAGAAAGACGCGGCTTCCAGACGAGATGCCGCCTCCAGACGCTACGCGCCCCCAGCAAATGATCGGAGTCATGTTCGAGGTTGACATAGCTGCCTAACCTATACACTTTATTATCTGGTCTCTCCTTTTTGCTTGGTGATGACCAGGTAATTGAGAATGTCACTGATAGGACGCTCGAGGTCCGTGATGGCAGTTTATTGGCTGAGTGGTACAATGAGATGGGATCAGGAGGGGAGGGCGGTTCATAGGCAACTGTAGAAGTATTAGCTTTGCGAGATGTTTGTCTCGTGGAACGAAACTGGGTTTTCTTTTTTTCAACTACTAACAACAGTAACCCAGCTGCTATAAAGAAGCAACGGGAAGTAACTACCCAATGGTCTACTCTCCTTCCTCCTTCTTCCTCAATCGCTCAAGTCATGAGAATGGAAAACGTCCACGATGCTCTTCCCAGTCTTTCTTTCCACAACTTTGTAACGATTGCGCGCCTGCAATCCCCACCATCAACATCACCACGCCCAATGGTGGGCAGGAAGTTGTTGCCGTCGCATGCACTCTGACCATGAACGACGACGAGCTGGCCCCAATATGGGAAGTTTTTAGAGCTACTAGCCCTGCGCCCGCGCCCCCATCCCCTCATTCGACTCCTCCTCCTCTCTTCTCGCCAGACGGTAAGTATATCCTGTCTACCTGAACACTCATTCCTACTAATATATTACAGATATAGACAAGATGTCAATGGACGAACTCTGGTCCATCATCCAACGTTGCCAGGAAGAAGCAACCCTTACGAAACAACAAGAAATAGAGGACAATATTTACGCGGGTCTACCGGACATACTATCCGAGTATAAGAAGATGAGAGTCTCAGCCTCTGAGTATGTTCCAGTGCAGTGCCGTTTGTGCCAGAAAACGTACGGCAAACACACCGCCATCAAGGCGCATCTTGGCCTCACAACGCTCCGTGGGAGCTTCAAACCTATTGCATACACTGTGTATGAGGCATGTGAGAGGCCTTGACAAGACAAGACTTTGTATCAAGGGAATTAGTGAACTCTAAAAAAATCAGATTTCCCTATTACTAAACCCTAGACATTTAAGATGAATAATAAAGTTATCTGATTAATATCTTTATATAAAATAAAATAACTTTCTTATATATAACTTTAGTATCTATAATTTTAGTTACTTTATACTCTTTAAAAATTAGAGTTTAGTATAATGCTTTATTTATTATCTTTCAGTCCTAATAAAAATCTCAGAAGACTTAGTTCTTAAGATTTTCACACTTTGCCCTTCTCTCTTAGGGAATATCCAAAATATCCTTAACCCTTACAACATTCCCTGTTGCCATCGACTTATTCGCCGCAATCCCCGTCAGGATGGACAAGGCACCATCGACATGACTCGCAGCCCGCATGTACTCATCACTTACAGGCTCACCCAGCAAATCACTCAGCAGGGCATTATCACCGCCACCATGCCCTCCTACGCCTTGCCCAACCTCGAGCGTCTGCGGGTCCTTGAACAACGACCGCAACACCAGCGAGATCTTATCCGCCGCGCCCTCGTCGGCCTGGTCGCCGCCGGAATTCACGTAGCTATTCTCCACCACCTCCAGCTCCAACCTGCCGCCCGTGCCGTTGAAGCTCACGCGGAAACCCTCCCAGGGCGCGTACGTGGTCAGCGAGTAAGTCATGACGGCGCCGCTGCGGTACCGCACCAGCAGGTTCATCGTGTCCTCGATACTAATCCCGTCGCCAAAGACGCTCTGGTCGCGGTAGTAGGCGTCCTCGTGCTCGGCGTCGAGGTACATGGCCTTGAGCTGCGGGTATCGGTCCAGATGCAGCGCAAAGGGATCGTCGGTGCCGCTGCCGCGGGCGCGCGAGTAGAATTCCGTCTCGCCGCGGGCCTCTGCGTTCTCGCGGCCGTAGAACTTGAGGTCGCCCTGGGCGTAGACGGTCTCCGGGCGGGTCTGCAGCCAGAAGTTGACGAGGTCGAAGTGGTGCGTCGACTTGTGCACCAGCAGGCCGCCCGAGTTGCGCTTGTCGCGGTGCCAGCGGCGGAAGTAGTCGGCGCCGTGGGCCGTGTTGAGCAGCCACTCGAAGTGCAGGCTGGTGACGGACCCGATGGCGCCGGAGCGCAGCACCTCGAAGACGCGCGTGTTGTGCGGCGCGTAGCGGTAGTTGAAGGCGACGCGGACGCTGTTGCGCGTGCGGGCCGCGGCGTCGAGGATGTGCTGGCACCGCGGGGCGTCGATGGTCATGGGCTTCTCGGTGATGACGTTGCAGCCGAGCTCGAGGGCGCGGACGATGTAGATGTTGTGCGTGCGGTCGATGGTGGTGACGATGACTTCGTCGGGTTGCGTGTCGGTGATCATCTTGTCGAAGTCGGCGGCGAGGAAGGTCGGCACGGCGCCGTGGCCCAACTCGTCTAGCTTGGAGTTGGCATAGTTCATGCGGGTTTGGTTGGTGTCGCAGAAGCCGACCATACAGGCCCGGTGCGCGTAGTCTTTGGCGATGGCCGTGTAGAAGAGGATGGCGCGGCCGCCGGTGCCGACGAGGGCGTACCTCTTCTTGGGAGGGGGAGAGGTTTCGGTCATTGCCAGCAGTGGACGTGAAGCCGTGGACTGGGATGGGTAACCCAAAGACTCTTTCAAGAGCCTTGTCGTTCAACTTCAGTCGAAACAGTCTAGTATTCGCACCAACGCTCGGGCTAACTGAAAGCTCCCCCACAGACTACAGACTCCAGGTGAGGGGTAGTAATTACGGGCGACAGGATACGCGATGGAGTTGTAGATCTTTCCCCACGGGGAATCTTGGTCTACTCTCAGCCAATGATACCGTCGAGGCCAAGACGCCAAAGCAGCCCCCAACATGGCGTGTCAAGGCTGTCAGATCATTTGGGGGTTTGTTGCAGCCCGAGATCCATATCCACCAATGGTGTCGAGCCGTGGATGAGGAGTAGCGCGGCTGGATGCATGTATCTTGGCACATGGCAGGCAATCACATGGCTTCGGGTGAGCTGTTGCCGAGATTGGGGTCTTTCTTTGTCGATCATAGGCAAGTGGGTGTCATTGGGAAGTACAGGGGAAGATGCTCGTGCTTGGTTTGTTTACTTTTCAGGACATGAATAGGTCTAGGTCTAGGCTTACACGATGGTGTAGAAACTTCCCTCGTAGTGTCAAGACGTTGTTTACAGTCACAGACATCAATCACACACCAATAATAGCCACACAAATGGAATAATAATACAGTCACACAGTAGAATAATGATAGCAATAACCCACACATTACTATGAGAGTAACTACATCGACATCTATTCAACACGCCCACATCATTCATCCTTGTCCACAACCGTCTGCGTATCCAGATTCACCTTCTTGTTCTTAAACTGTCGCGCGGGAACCTTGTTCTTGAAGAGGATATCAATCTCGGCAAAGGTACGGTTCTTGGTCTCGGGCAAACGGAAAAACGCCCAGACCAAACCAATAGCCATGATGCCGCCGTAGAAGAAGCCCGACTTGGGCCCCCAGTTCCAGGCCGCCTTCTGGATCATGCGCGGCACCAGCTGGCCGTAGACGAGCACACCGACGTTGTAGCAGGCGCGCGCCAGCACGACGCTCTTGGTGCGCAAAAAGTTGGACGGGATCTCGGTGACAATGGTGTAGATGATGGGGCCGATGGTGATGAAGAAGACAAAGTACTCGATCAGCAGGATGCTGCCGATGCCGTAGGCGATGTTGGCGTTGCTCTCCATGTCCGGGATGCCCAGGAAGCCGATCAGCACCGTCGTCGAGCTCATAAACGTCACGCCCATCAGCAGCAGCGTGCGGCGGCCGATCTTGGGCGACAGGTACCAGGCGATGAAGACGCCGACAATGGCCAGCGCGTACTGGCCCACGCCAAAGGAAAAGGCCGACGACGTGGGCACGCCGGCCTGCTGCAGGAAGTAGACGACGTAGGAGACGAGCGGCGCGCAAATCTCCTGGATGACGTAGGTGCACACGGTGATCTCGGTGCGGCGCAGGTTGTCGCCCTTGAACAGGTCCCAGTAGGAGCTGGAGGCCTTGGTCTCGTTCTCCAGCTTGACCGTGTAGGTCATCATGGCCATGGTGTCGTCGAACTCGTCCTCGGAGACGTTGGACTGCAGCCGGCGCAGGGCGCGCTCGGCGTCGGCGGTGCGGCCGCGCCGGGACAGCCACCAGGGGCTCTCGGGCGCGAGGAAGATGCCCACGGCGAGCGGGATGGGGAGCACCCACTGCAGCGCGAAGGGGATGCGGTACGCCCACTGGCCCTCCATGGACAGGAAGCCGCGCAGCACCGACGTGCCGACCAGGTAGCCGACGCTCCAGCACAGCGAGACCATCATGGTGAGGTATGGCCGCAGCACGTTGGGGCATACCTCGGCCGCGTAGGTGGTCGTCAGGGTCTGGAAGACGCCCCAGGGCACGCCGAGGAGGATGCCGGCGCCGAGGTACATGTAGATGGACGTGGCGAAGAACTGCAGGAAGATGAAGCACACCATGAGGAAGAGACAGCCCAGCATGACGAGTCGGTACCCGAACCAGTCTGCTAGCAGGCCATTGAGCAGTAGTCCGATAATCTGCCCGGCGCTGACGCCGTTGGACACGGCCGCCTGCAGCGACGCCGGGACTTGATAATCGCCGGTATCCTGCAGCTCGCCATAACGCTCCTGAAACGGAGGAAATGCAAAGAAGGCTGTAATGAAAGCTTTGTCGAATCCTGCCGACTATTAATTGACGTTTCAATAGATGTGAATGAAGCTGGTTTGGTACCTTCCATGATCAGGGCTGACGAGAACAGGATCGACCACCCACACGCCTTGGGGTACTTGCGCAAGCCCTCCAGAAGGGACATGGCATGTTCATGGTCGGTAGCCTGCTGCGCGCCCTTAAGCACCTCGTCCGAGGTCATGTAATGCTCCTCATCTTTGCCGGGAATTTCCTCGACGGACTTGGGGTCCTTGGTGTCTTCCAAGTGCGTCGCCATGGTGGAGGTTGTCGAGACTTGCCCCCAACGTTTTGACCCGCGATTGCAGCAACACGCCCTAAACAGAGCAGACAGCTAGACAGAAGATAAAAAGAAAGTCCCTGGACCGAACCAACAGAGCAGCTCCCTGACTTGATATGTAACCCACCGTCTGTTGATCCGGTTGACCGCCCGCCTCGGCCCCGGTCGAATGCAACCCGACCACGCCCACAATCCCTCGCCGCCAAGGCAAAACGAGATACGACACACGTCTCACCCAACCGTGGTTTGTGGAAATACACCATGGCACAGCGCAGTACCCCGCACTCTCACACAGATCTTGACTGCTCTCGGTAAGCGAGTCCGGGGTAACGGCCTCCTCCTCCACGGACCGGAGATGAACCCCACAAGCCCATCGTTGCAATGATCTACCGAGACGCCATCCGAGGCCGCGCTGTCGTGATGGATAAAATGGCTAAATCCGAACGAGGCTGGTGGCCCGACAAGCGCGTCAATAGTCACCTCGCACGCGCCCAACGTCTTGGTAACTGCTGTGCATCCCTGCTTTGCTCTGCTTTGTTACGGTTTGCGCTATTCCTGCTCTTGTTCAGTCTTCCTTGATTTTCCAGCTTGGTTCTTTCTTGTCCTGGCCTGCGCTTCGCCTATCACGTCGTTGTGTCGAGCAACGCCAAGACCCCCCTCACCACGCCTGTCGCACCAACAGTAAACCGACGTCGCAATGTCAGTTGGGAATGTGCGGTGGTTGGCAGGAGGAGAAAAGAGCCTGTCGAATGGAACCTCTTTCGGTATGCCGTGGCCAAAGGGTCGTTATCAGCCCGGCCAGGTTTTTGTTGTCGAGGCAAATAACCACCAGGCCTTTCCGTTGGACTCCCGTGAGGTTGCATTCTGGCCCGATGGGTCGCTAAAGTGGACGGCTCATTCGATCGATGAAAATGTCGGTTACTCTGAGACTTATCATGTCAAGGGAGTTGATGGTGGTGAGAAGCATGTCAACCGTTCGGAAAAGGATGGTGTTTTGGTTGACACCACCGCCAACATTGTCGTTTCGACGGCATCCGGCTTGGAAGTAAAGTTTTCTTCCTCAGGCAGTTCCTCCTTGTTTGAGAGTCTGTCGCTCAATGGCAATCCAGTATGCTCTGGTGCGACGATTGTTGCGTCCATCGACAACAAGGAGTACTCGACAACCATCAACAGCGTCGCAGTGGAAAACGCGACCTTTTCCCGAGCCGTCATCAAGGTGTCTGGATCAGTGGTTTCCAACGGCCAGTCGCATCTTCCCTTCGATGTCAGAGTCTACCTGCACTCCGACGCCTCATCCTTGCGCATCATCCACTCCTTTGTCCACGACCTCGACGCAGACCAACCTCTGACGTCGCTAGGCCTCCGCTTCTCAGTCCCATTGCGAGGCAGCGAACTCTACAACAGGCATATCCGTCTCGGCGGCTCTGATGGGGGTATTCTAAAGGAAGAAGCCAAAGGTCTTTCAGGTTTGCGATTCGGTCCCACCGTTCAAAACAGAATCGACCAGACGACCGGAAAGCCAGTCACGCTTCGAGAGGACGAGTGGGAAAAGACTGAGCTGGCCAAGGGACTCGCAACTATTCCTTCTTGGGGTAGCTACTCCCTTTCCCAACTCTCTTCAGACGGCTTCACCATCAAGAAACGAACAAAGAGAGGCTGCTCCTGGGTCAAAGTCTCCGGAGGCGGGCGCGCTGATGGAACGGCCTTTATCGGCTCGGCGGAGCACGGCGGCTTGGCGGTCGGCATGGCCAACTTCTGGGAACGGTATCCTACGCAGATCGACTTGGACGACTTGACGCAGGCGAACGGGAGTATTACAATGTGGCTGTACTCTCCTCTGGCCGGCCCGCTCGAGACAATGCTTTACCACGACGGGCTGGACATGGACTCGTCGTACACCAAGCAACTCGAAGGCCTGGACGTGACGTACGAGGACTACGAGCCGGGCTTCTGTTCAGCAAACGGCATCGCCCGATCCAACGAGCTATATCTCCAGCCGTACAAAGCCACGCCCTCGAACCGTGAGCTGGCTCTCTTCTCGTCCGTAGTCAGAGACCCTCCTCGTCTAGTCGCCACCCCAGAACACATGCACTCCACGAGCGTCTTCCACGGCTCCTGGGCCCCATCCTCGCACTCCCTCAACCTCCCCGCCAGCCCACGCGAACAAGCCATCGAGTCCAACCTCGCCACTCTTTTCGCCTACTACCGCGGCCAAATCGAGCAGCACCGGTGGTACGGCTTCTGGGACCACGGCGACGTGCAGCACACGTACGACGCGCACCGGCGCGCCTGGCGCTACGACGTCGGCGGCTACGCCTGGGACAACAGCGAGCTGTCGACAGACCTGTGGCTATGGCTATACTTTTTGCACTCGGGCCGCGCCGACGTCTTCCGCGTCGCCGAGGCCATGGCCCGCCACACGGCCGAGGTCGACGTCTACCACGCCGGCCGCTTCCGCGGCTTCGGCACGCGCCACGGCGTCCAGCACTTTAGCGACAGCTCCAAGCAGCTGCGCATCTCGAACCCGCTGTACCGCCGTGTTTACTACTATCTTACCGGCGATGAGCGCACGGGGGACCTTATTGCCGAGCTGCAGGGGTGTCAGGATGCGACCCTGACGCTCGATTCGCATCGCAAGGTGCAGCAGCATGCTGATATTCCCGAGGGCTACGCTATGGCTAATATCGGGCTTGATTGCGGACCCATGGCGGCCGCGTGGCTGACGGCCTGGGAGCGACGGACCTCTGGCTGGCAGCACGCGCGGGACCTCCTCGTCAAGCTGCTCACCGGCCTGTCCGGACTCTCCCACGGCATCGGCAACAACGCCATCCTGCTGAACCCCACGACGGGCGACATCCGCGAATGCCCGCCGCCCACCCCCGCCCACGCCATCTCGCACCTATCCATGCTCTTTGGCTTCCCCGAGATCTTCACCGAAGTGCTGCACGTCGCAAGAGACGAGTACCCCGCGGAAGTCCACAGCTTCAAGAAGATCTGGCTGGCGTACTGCAGGGCGTACAACGGCGGCGCCGAGGTGCAGCGGCAAGAGTTTGGCTTCGAGTTCCCCAACGCCGGGTGGACGCAGAGCCACTCGACGCTCACGGCTCTGGCGGCTGTGGAGCAGAACAGCGAGGAGCTGGGGCGGGCAGCGTGGCGGCAGTTCTTCGAGACAGATGGGTATACCGAGGGGCAGAATTGGCGCGTTGCCTCGATATCTGCTCCTGAGTGCTTGAATGGTGGCGAGGAGGCGGCGTGGGCTTTTACCAACGAGACGGCGCAGTATGGCGTGTCTGCGATTGTGAACCTGGCCAACATTAGAGACTACCTGTGAGGGGTGAAGATGATCTGGGTCTTTGTTTTGTATTTTTTGCATAAATGCATCGTCTGGATCACCCTGTTCTATCAGCAGAGTAAACCAACCGACACCCTCACATAGTAAACACACCAAGTTACATGAGAATCTTTCCAAAAGCATCACCAAGCCCACTCTCACCCAGCCACGCCTCCAACGCCCTCATATCATTCCGATTCGCCCTCTCCCCCCGCCGCTCGCCCAACACATCCGTAATCTCGCGCATATCCTTAAACGCCCGACTCACGCCCGCCCCCGCCTCGCGATAACGCTCCGACACCTTTTTATGCTGCGACGGAATATCGCCCCAGCTCTCCGTCTTGATAAACTTCATAAAGTCGTCAATGGCCGCAGACCCTCCCTCGAGGCACAGGATGCCCGGCTTCCCGGCCAGGAGAAACCCCGTGAGGCCGTAGCCGGGGGCGTGGTTGACCAGGTCGTCGCGCTTGGAGCGCGTGCTGATGGACGGGAAGTAGAACCAGACGCGGACGAGTGCTTCGGCGCTTAGTAGGCTGTGGGTTGCTTCTCGTCGTCTTGATTCTTGCAGGTGCTGGCTTGCTGCGTCTTTGACGTGTTCGATGACGGAGAGGATGTCGTCGTCGGGGATTTCGGTTGTTAGCCGGGCTACTTCGCCTTTGCTCATCCAGGACGGCTGTTGGACCCTGGTCTTGACTGGTGGTGGTTCTGTGCCGGGTGAGACTCCTTGGTAACGGAGGGGGACAGACAGATTGAGTTGCAACGACCTTGTGTCACTTGAAGAGCTGTCCTCGTCATCGATATCCAGACTAAGCAAAAGGTTTATGTAGTCCTCTGAAAACTCGGCCATCATATCCCGGTCGCTCTCGCACCAACCCCTGAGTGCCTCGAGTAAGACGGAGGATGCAGCATCAATCGAAATGGCGTTGTCAGACTCGTACATGGCCATCAGCAGATCAATTTGACCAAGCTGAAGAACCATCAGGTCCTTGGGAAGAGTATTGGCCATGACAGCTAAAATTAAGGGGCAGCTGAGAATCGTCTCTCAGGCACTGCTGATGGACTTCTACATCTGCGGACAACGGCCGAAGCGGACGGACGAAAAAGTGCGCTATCACGTGATTCAATACAAAGATAAGTCCGTGTCTTTCAGCTTATCGTGCCAGCCTTCGTGATGCATCTTACAAGCACCTCGGCCATGGAGTTCTGCTTCATCGACAACAACAAGCCGCTGGATCGGCATTCGCAAAAGGTTCTTCGCAGCTATGCCATGAAGGGGAAGAATCTCGGCAAGTCCGTCCCGGCAAGAGGTCACAAATGGCGGCAACGCGAATCCGAAACTGGGAGTGGTCAGGAGAGAGCCAAATCGGACGGTCTCACCAAGTTGAGCGGCCTCACCAACGCTGAAAACGGCAGACTTCTGCTCCCAAAGACATCTACGCCCAACTCTTGCAACACCTCAACAACCATGTCAAGGCCCCAAAACTGGTTCTCAGGGGCAGAGCTCTTTTATTTTACCACCCCAGAACCAATTACTCCATCAAGCCGGTACTTGATCCATGAATGTACGTGACTAGTTCCGTACGAGTACCCGCAACACTTACCAACTCAGCCGCTTCTAGTCCACTATGCCATCTCCCAGACGCTCTATCCCCGGGTCTTCTGCCGCCAGTCCAAAGAAGCCGAAACCTCGTGGTTCGCCTTATTAATGTCCAATCCATGCGGTAAACACCCCCTAAACCTCTCAACCTCATCGCCACTAACAACCTCGTAAGTCTTCCACTGCGGCCTCGCCATGACCGGAGCCCACATCTCCCGCCACCTCGGCCGCCGCGACGCGTCACTCGAGTCTACGCGCCACTTCACCGAAGCCATGCGTCTGCTCCGTCGCGAGCTCAGCACTAGCTCCACGCCGCAGGATTCCAGCCTCGCCGTCATCATCTCGCTAGCTATCCACGCCACCCTTACCGGCGCTGCCGACGAGAGCCGCATGCATCTGCTTGGTCTGAAGCACGTCGTCGACTTGCGCCCCGGAGGCCTCGCGGCGCTGTGTGCCGGGGCTCCGGAAGTGGGTAACAAAGTGCGCCGCGCAGATCTGAATCTTGCGCTGATGGTTGGCACACCGACGCTGTTTGGATCTCAGCCGTCGCCGCTGCCCGCGACTCTTCATGTCGTCCCACTCAACGGGCAAACTTCAAGTATAACCTTGCCAGATGGGCTGGGTGACATCTCTCCGGCTTTGCAGCCAGTCACGAGGGATGTCTTTGCACTATGCAGCTATGCCGGCTGTGCGCAACTCGGTGCCTTCCAGTACCAAGACATGGTCCTCTCCATCTTCCAACGCTTAGCCGACTACGCCCCTCTCGGAGGGCCACGACCATCGAGTCAACTAGACGATGTCTGTCAACTAAGCTTGCTTGCGTTTATGACTACGATTGTCCATCATAATCATCACAGAAGGCCGGTATGCTCTACATTGCTCTCCGAGACGTTCCGAACACGGCTTGATCAGTTCAACCCCGACATGGTTTCCGATCAAGGGAAAAAATACTCCTCATTAACTCTCTGGCTCATTTTTGTTTATGCCGTGTCGGCGCCAGATTATGAGCAGTCCTGCCACCCAAGTTCATCCGTTGCCCGGCGCATCCGAGCGCTAGCCAACACGCTTACGCTCAGGACGTGGGAAAATGTCACTGTCCACCTAAGCCTGTACCCTTGGATCACAGCATTCCATGATGCGCCAGGCAAAAAGCTTTGGGAATCTCTCACATGTGTTTGATGAATCAATACAGCGTTCTTGTTTCATGGCAAAATTGTGAAATCTGTCAACTCTGGTAATACCGCCTCATCCCGACTCAGAATGTCACGCCACCGCTTAGCCTGTCTTCAGAGCTGACATGTCGACACCGTGACCGGTGGAGTCCAGTCTCTTGAGCAAATCAACCCACACGCGCTTTTGCGTACGCTTTCCGGTCTCGTTTGTTATCCAGGCTGGGAGAACGTTACTGTCATTTAATCGATTAGCTCGACGTCAAGAAGGGATAGCTTCGCTCCTTTGGTAGCTTAGGTCCTCCATTTGCTACTCCCAGCAGGATATTACTAGAGCTGAGGGACAGAGGGAAGGGAAGAAGCGGGACATACTCTCTCACTTGGCACTCCGAGCAGTACGTGCCATGGCTGTCTGGCCCAGCAAAGGCAGCTTGCAAGAGGTTTCTGCTCCCCTTTTCAGTCGACCTTGCAAGCAACGCTCTCATCGCCGCCAGCATCAGTCTCATCATGAAGGGGGCGTTTCGGTCCAAACTTGAGTAACACAACCCAGGATTCACGGTATTGACGATGACGCCCGACTCGGACACAGGGAGCAGGGAAGCCAGCTCGCGAACAGCATATATCTCTAGAAGCTTGGTCGTGGGGTATCTAAAAGAATAACACATCAGTACCTGTTGGCTATTCCTGTCTTCTGGGGCAAAGATCCTTACTGGGTGAAGATGCCAAAGCCCTTTTCCGTGCTGAGTGCGTCAAACACATCGCCTTGGAGTGTTTCCACTGTCGACTTCATGTCATTGTCTAGGGCGCTATTGCTCGTGACGATGACAAGTCGGGGCTGTATTCCAAACTTCTTTGCAGACTCTTGAAGCTTGGGTAGTGCGCGAAACGCCAGCAGCATGGTGGAGACGACGTTGACGAGGAGAGACGCTTCGATGCCCTCGACGACTTGGAACTGCGCCATGACAGCACCGGCGTTGGAGATGAGAGCATCTAGCCTATCGAGCGTTTCGAGCTTTTTGGCGAACGTTTCGACAGAGTTCAGGGACATTAGGTCCAGCTCCCACACCTCGCCGGCTTCGTGGCGGCCGGTCTCAGTCCGGATAGTTGCCAAGGCTTCGTCACCTTTTCCACGAGACCGTACGGCCAGGATGATGCGGCCGGCGCCCATTTGGAACAGGTGCTTGGCGCATTCGAAGCCTAAGCCGGTGTTGGCACCCGTCACGACGTAGGTTCCGTCCGCAATGTTGGCTGGGGGCTGGGGGAGCGGGAGCGCAGTGTACTGCGCCCGGACAAAGGATAAGAAACCCGGCATGGTGTCGTTTATGAGAGAGTATGGGTGATTTGTGTATAGGTGATGAGATATTATTCCTTGACGAAAGGACAAGATGGATTCACCGTGGGAGAAACGGCTGGGTGGACTCAAGAGATAGGATTTCAATCTGCTGTTTTTCTGGGAGGTCCTCAGCCACCTCTTTATACACGATGGATGTCCCATCTCAGCACTTGCCAGCCGCTTCCTGGAAAGTCCGCATTTCTTTCGACTAGCAAAAGTGACGATGGCATCTTGTATAACAAGGTTCCTGTCCAATCAGATGCACTGACCAATCAGAGACTTTTGTTCCAATCCGGTAAATAGTGGGACACACTTGATAAACCGGGCTGCAACGGAGTACTAAGTCCGATGACGCCGGCTGAACTACGTACCGCAGCGATTCACACTGGATCCGACCGCCTTCTTTCAATGCCAATGCAGTGGACTGACAAAGCAGGCGTGTTATTTGAGCTAAGGTGTAGATCCCATTCTAAGTTTTGAACGGATTGAGAGGGACTAATCAAGGGGCATAAGTAATGTGCAAATGTGTTTTGAAATCGGGGGCGGATTATACGAGTCGCCACGGGGTGTTGCACGGGAAGATAAACAACTGTTTTAATCGCCAAACTGAAGTGACGGGGGGTCACAGACTGTTTCGGTTACACCCAGTGTCACACTGGGCCTCGTGCATCAGCGCATTTGAAACTTGAAGTCTAAATAAATCCAGTTCCCCTAAGCTACCCTACACTGAATCGGTGCCCGTTGAATGGATCCTAACTCAGCCTCCCGCGAGTTTTGACAAGGCCGCGTGATAGTATCAATGCATGGGGTTTCTTTCGTGTGTGGCTCTCAATCTCTAAAGTACGTCGAAGCTTACCTGTCACCCGTTTCCACCCTTGTCGTCCCAATTCTGAACTTGTGCTCTGCCTGTAATCCTGTCTTGTCACGCCACTTGTCATCGAATAAACTCCCCCACCCCGAGCTCGTCCACGGTGTCGTTGAAAATATGATAATTCCAATGTGCGATAAAGAAACAACAACGTGCATAAAAAGCACGACCATTGCCACAACAATCGTTATGCTATTCCGAAAACTGTATGCGTATCCGTACTTGTACACGGTTTCCGCGGTTCTAACATTGAAGCGAGGGCGTCCCAGACCCTCGAAATCAAGACTATAAAATAGAGACAATGCGTCGGCAAAATATACTGCCAGAAACGTATCAGCAAGATAATTACCAGAATCTGGTGTGAACTCGATGTCGAACCACTGGCGGTTCGATGAGTCAGGATCTGTGATCCGATTTGCGATTCTTTCCAGCCAGCTATCGTGCATTCTGATGATGTTTCCTGGCTTTGACGTCTTCCGCAAGAATGAAGGAATAGCCATCAAAGACATTCCTAGGTCTGACTTCGCAGCGGGTAAGCTTTGCCCTTCGAGCCAAACATCTGCTTTCACCCACTGAGCTTGGACTAGGCAGACCCGGGCTTTGGATTTGACCTGCGAAAGATCTTCTTTGAATCTCGCGACTTTGCTCACGAACAATATCGCAGTACTGATCGGGATAGGGATTTGGCTTTGAATGTTTAAGAACATAGGCCTGGGTCGGTAACGCTTTCCACGGCCGCCTACCGAGGTGTCGTTGAGATGTGCTGATTCAGCTTTCAGGTTCACATCCACAGTGAAATTGCTTGTGAAGTAATTGGGAAAGTCAAAAATGACAGAATCGTCGAGTGCTGAAAGGTTTCTAAGCATAGAGCTACAAAACACAGCTACCAGAGGCTGTTTCCACGTTTTCATGCCGGAGGACTGATCGGGTCGTGACCTGATGAGCCAGTTGGATACATCGAGATCGGAGTAAGGAGCAGAGTACTGCAATGAAAGGGTCGTAAAGGCAGTCGGAGCTGTAGCAACAGGCATGTAAAATCTCTCCAAGCGATAGTCTGTATCGTAGATCGAATAAGTGATGGGTCTATCAGGTGTTGCAAAGCCGTAGCGACAATTCGATGCATTCTGAGAGTATGGAGCACTCGTCAACTGGGCATCGGCAGAATAAACTTCGTTCCACATGGGCCCAATGTTGGTCAGGTTGCATGTATCTTGGTGGGAGTTGAAATCGCAGTAATCCGTTGAGAGTGCATTTTGAGACGTCATTTCAATCGGATACGCGTCCTTGGTGTTAAGCCTAACTGGCCATCCGTTACCAGCTCGATTATAGCTGGGTTCCCACCACCCGAGACGGGGGATCATCGAAATAGCCGAAAACGGACTGGCAGCGATGCCGATGAAGACCAGAAGCAATATCAAACATGCTGTGGTGACGTGGAACCAGAATTTTCTTGCGGGATTCAAAGCGGTTCCCCAGAACTCCCAACTAAACAGATATTGGACTGGTGATGCGAGGTGGAAAGGCGAGGAGAGAAACCCGAGTGAGACTCGACCGATGTTGCCACAGAGGAGACCATAGCTGATTCTATGCAGTAGGATGTCGGTCACAGAAATTATGATGAACGATTCGTGCGCCTTGGCTGCGAACTGGAGCGCGTTGAGCTCCTCAGAGGTCGGATGACCGTCAGGCCACTGGAGTTCCTTGAGGTTGAGTACCACAAGAACTATGCTGATTGATATAGCAGGCATGTGGAAGAGGGCGAAGTGTCTAAGAGCCGAGAGTCTGCCTTTATTGCAGATTACTTTTCTTGGCTCTTTCCCATCGTCGGACCGTTCTTTCTTTGTTTGAGAGCGTGAAAGTTCCGGAGATGCCTCGTCGATTGATTCTCGTGACTGGCGTGGAGTTTCTGCTTCATCGGGCGAGACATGAGTGTCATCTGTAGAGAGAAGCTCTGCGTATTCTGTCTGGTGGGTTGGTTCATCGGAGGGTAGCAGTAGCGATTGGGAATGATGGCTGGAAAGAAAGACATGGCGAGTTTCAAGCTGATACGGTGAATTGTTGTTAGAAGGCGGCATCACTTGGCTAATTAGCCGAAATAAAAGGCATACCGTTGTGGATGAGCACCTAGCAGATGTAAGCCTCTCCATCTCCATCTCTCTCGTGCTTCGCGACATTTTTTGGGGGCGTCACTGAAGGCGGAGAATGTAACAAAGAACTTGGGTAAGCTCAGCTTAAGGGTACGGGGGGAGGGGTTAAATACCTCACATCGAGTCAGCCTCTTGGTACATTACGAAGTTACTATTTCAGGCCGCCTGCTGCCCATCGTTACACGGCTTGGTGCTGCAGATGCACCGTCCTATTGGCTTTGCTGCGGGTGGTTGCTTGCACATTGTCTCAGCCGCAGCGTGTTGCCAGTGTGAGAGAGCCTTACAAGCGCCCGGCTTGGATTAATGACCCGTATTCAAGGCGATCCTAAAACGCCTTCGCGTCACCATGCATGAGACATTCCGCAGCCTCGAATGCTGCTGGCAGTGCGATTTGTCCCAAGAGCGCGATTAGGAAGGCTCAACAGTGTAAAGGATCAGAAAGAAGAGAAGTAATTTTCAGTATTGCTTTAAGATGAAGGTACAAATTGTTACATTAACCAAAAAGATAAGAAGTACCATCTGGCTGAACGGACCAAAACGCATTTATGATGGAGCTTTCTACTGAGGTTGAACAGGGTGATATTAACTTGGCCAAATTAGCGAAAGAGAGGATTCCGAGGCAAGCAAATTCTCTAACATCTTCCATATCGAATCTTACATACTTCTCTTTTCTAAATCTGCTACTCGTTTTATTGCAATTACGCGGTTATGGGTATTTATCACCACGTTGCTACTCTACAAGACGTTGGAAGAGACGCCACCCAAACGAGTGAAGGGCGATAACCTACCCTGGTGCTTGAGGCTTATCTACAGAGTCACATATACTATACCACATTAGGCAGAGCAAATCTCGGGAAATCCACTAAAACAGTTAGTGGTCGGCTTGTTCTCCAAGCCTAAAATGCGTCAGACCTTTATCTTTGACCACATACTCAACAGTTGGTTTAATAGCCTCATCTTCAGAAATACCAGCACCGAGTACACACAATGAAAGACGAGATGTACAATCAACTCTTGCAAGACCCCTCGCTGCCCGCATCAAAGCCGACGCAGTCATATTGGCAGCTGCCCCCCAATGAGCGACTTTTCGGGATCCAGTCATCGACCCTCCCCTCACAGCGAGATGTGATCATCATCGGCTCCGGCATCACCGCATGCAGCGTCTCCAGAGAGCTTCTGAATAGCGGCTTCAGTGGTTCTGTGTCGGTCTTGGAAGCGCGCGAGGTTTGCTCCGGCGCGACAGGGCGTAACGGCGGCAGAATCAACTGCGTCGCTGTGCTCGATTTCGACAAATACACCCAGCTCTTTGGTGTCGAGACTGCCAAGCGCATCGTGCGCTTCGAACTTGCCCACCTGGACGACGTTCTGGGAGCGGCTAAAGAACTCGGGCCCGAGTTATTTGCAAAGTCCGAGGTTAGGCGTGTTGACACCATCGCTGCCGTCTTCGACGATGAAAAGCTTGAGCAGCTCAAGACGATGCTGGCCAATTTCGAAGCAGCTTTTCCTGATCTCCCGGGCCAATGGTTGGTTATTGGCGAGGAAGTGCGTGAAGTAAGTCAACAAGTTTGCCGTGCTGGAGCATGGAGAGACAAATGCGCTGACAAACTGTCCATAGAAATATGGCATGAATGAAGCCAAGGGCGCGTTGATCGGACGAGCAGGCGCTGCTTGGCCGTATCGATTGATCACCAGCTTGTTTGAACGATTACTCGATCAGTACCAGGAGCGGTTTGGTATTGAGGCAAACACTCCGGCTTTGTCCATTACGAGGGACCAGCAGAATGAGTATCCATATACGGTCAAGACACCAAGGGGAAATATCCAAGCAAGACACGTTGTTCATTGCACCGAGGGTCATGTTTCACATCTTGTTCCTGAACTTCGTGGCATACTTGTCCCTAGCCGCGGCCAGATGAGTGTTCAGAACCCCAGGAAAGCATTTACATCGACCGGTCAACAGTCTTGGAGTTTTTACTTCAAGGACGGATTTGACTATCTCATCCAAAACCAGCACACGGGCGAGATATTCATCGGTGGGGGAGAATTAGGCGGCATCGATAATGCGTTGGACACAAACGGCATTGCTTCCGATGCGGAAGAGTATCCAGCAGCCAAGGCTCACCTGGCTAGTATTTTGCCCATTGTCTTCGGCCAGAACTGGGGAGAACAGCAGCCAGGAAAGCCACTTATGAAGGCGTCATGGGTTGGTATCATGTGCGACTCTCTCGACCACGTTCCTATGGTTGGCATGCTCCCACAAGAGGCCCTTGGAGCTCGCCCAGTAGGAGATGTGCAGAAAGGAGCAGAGTGGGTATCAGCGGGATACGGCGGATACGGAATGGTCAATGCGTGGCTGTGTGGTAAAGCAGTTGCTCAGCAGCTGGCGGGTAAGGGTGTGCCGGATTGGCTTCCGAAAGAGTATCAAGCAACGCCGGAGAGACTGACGAGGCTGCGAGTGGAGCTAGACAATATCGCAGGAACAGAGAAGCACCTAAGGGCTTTGTTTTGAGGCTATGGAAGCAGCAGTTCATCTCTTGCTATGCCGAAATGCCGAAATGCCTCAGTTGGGATGTTTGGAGTGGGTTTGCGGGCTGACAAAGGGGTTCGAGGCATTCTACCATGGCCACCTCCCCTGCTGCCAGTGTCAATAGGCTGCAGCTTTTTTCAGAGTCTTTGGCTCTCTGCCCTGAACAGTATTATCAAGAAAGAGTCGAAGACACAACATCTCAGATGACCGAGCTTATCGGCAATCAAAGCCATTCTATTGCTATGTGACAGCACGTTGAACCGAGTTGGAGAGTCTAAAAGAACCCTCGATAGCCGCCTTGCCCTTCACTAAACCTTAAATAAAAGACTAAGTCTACATCAAATCCATCAGATGTTCAAATTGTGCATTGACGTCCTGGACATCCGCTGGAGCCTTCCCAAAACTGGATAGTCATGGATGCTCTCGAATTGATATTTGTAAAATGTTTAATGAAAAATCTCCGGCTGATGAGAAACTTAAACAACCTATTTTTGGACGAAGCCGGTCGCGCGGGTCTTCCGAGGTCCGACTGAAATACTCAAATTGGGTCTACAGATTGGCTCAGTTGTCGATTCGAGAACAGGCGTAAGCAATCACGCCAGGGCCAGACACACCTGTTCCCGGCGGCCGCCTTCGTCACTATGAGGAAAGTAGATACTACTAATTTATCAAGTATCCACGGTGCTTTACTGGACGCGAGACTGTCGGGATTCGAAGTGAACGAGAGGCGGTGACGGTCCCTGTGCGAGGTTCCCACGCGCACATCAATAAGCAGCGGATAATTATATGCTCACCTAATTTTGGGCTCCGAGGTATGGTTGCGATTCCTTCTAGAAGCCGTCGCCGCTGCACATGCTAATGCATAATGCCGATGCAACATCTGGCAAGAAAAGCGCTAGAAAATTCCGACGTAGGCATGCTCGAATCGAAGGCAGCCAACCAGATTGGGAAAAAGAGAAAAAAAAAACGAAAACGGGCCGAAAAGAGGCGAAGAGAACATGAGATCCGCCGCTGTACAAGGGGGCAATATTACTAATGAATTAAACCTGTTGGTGCCACGGCCAGTCCCGGCGGCTGTAGCAACGATTGGGCCACTCGAGAACCCACCTGCCTAATAGAGTAATTGCTGGATGGCTGCGTTTCATTGAAACGTTTGCTGGTGGCGGGTAGTGACAGCATCAGGTGCTTTTGCTGCCTCTGCCGGACTGGCGTGGTGTAACTGAGTTTTTAGAGGGGCGGCTGCGCGGTCCTGGATGCTTGTCGATTTCTTGTGCGACGAGTCACTTATACTTATAGCTTCTGGCAACTGGATATGGGCTTGGCGGTGCTGGGTGGGTAGAAGGGCATCTTGGTAGCTTCCCCTGCCTCTCCACAGCGAACTGGGTCCTCTGTTCTTCAATTGACTTTGGAGACGCCAATGAGATGGAAGATTATGTGCGCCCAGATGGAATGGAGTTGCCGGAGTAACTAGGCAGACTCCATGTTGAAGCCTAGTTTGTAAACCGCAATCGACAAGTCGGTCACCGATCCAATTACTCTCCCGGGTATAACCAAAGCCCGCAGCCGACGGGCCGTGCCACTGCAGCGTCGCACTTTTGACTCCAGCATCGCCAACCGCGCCCCGGAAGGGTCGAGCAAACCTCTCCGGGCGGATCGGCCGAAGCCCGCGCAGACAGCGCCCAAGAGGCAGCTCACCAAACTTCCCCCCCCTGGCCGCTGGACCCGACGCCGAGTCAGACCTCTTCTCCTTCCACAGGGCAAAAAGACGCGGAACGCGAAAAAAAGGGCGTTTTGTTATTTGAGATTGCGGGTCGGAGGCCCGGTGGCAAAGTGGAGGAGGTTTCGTAACTTTTACCACATAGACTCCACCCGAAGCCCGTAAATACGCCGGCGGCGACGGCCGGGCGGCGGGGGCGCCGGTGTTACCCGCATCGTCCTGTCGAAGCCATTATGAAACGCGTACGTGATTCACTTAGTTGCCTCGACTGCCCGGGTTATGATAACGGAGTTCCGAGTTGGGTCTGCTAGGCGCTGTGATAACGGAGCGCCGAAAGAGTGTCATTTTTCGATGTAAAGGCGGCCTTTGGGGGAGGGTTGTTCGCTGTAGTTACGTGTTGTGCCTCCTAATCCCTCCCCGGACCAAGGGGTTTTTTTTTTCGTCCTTTCTCTCTCTTTAATCTCGCAAATGGCTCAGCATAGGGGAATCATCCGATGAGCCAGAGCTACCCTCCTGCTAAGCCTAAAGCCGCGTCTGGTTCGGAGCTCCGGAGCCGTCGTCGTCGTTGCTGACACGCCTCGACGAGCGGCCTAGGCGCGTGCATGGCCAGCGCGGCACAGACGTCAATCACAAACCCCCGGCGGCGTCTCTCCGTCATCCAGCCTCGCGGCGGCGGCGGCGGCGGCGGTTGTCGTCGCTGCAAGCTTCCAGAACCCGCAGCCCGTTCGCATTGGCCTTTGCAGCCCGGCGGCGGACGCGGGGGAAGCGGAAGCAGGGAGAGAGAAGACAGGATTTCCCCATGGGCCGTTGCGAGCTCCCAAACTCACATCATCGGATTCTTACGTACAATGGTACGGGGTTTGCTGCTCCACCCCCGACGTGGGGACTTTTTCTCCAACTTTCTCCAGCTCGGGCCAGCTGCGAGCCGGGAAGTCTTTATTTAAAGACTCGCGACGCGGCGGCCCAGAAGCCTTGTGAGAATTCCCCCTCAAACTCGAGAGTTGCTTTCGACTCTCCCTTCTCTTTTCTTTCCTTTTTGTCTAGAGACTGTAAAAGACTCCCGTCGTCATGGCCATTGCCCACGCCGAATCCAAAAAGGCGGCATCGCCGCCGGCCCCAAAGGACACGGAGCTCGATTCTGACGACATCACAAGAATCGACGCCACCTACGACCGAGCCGTTGGCACCGTCACCGACTTCGAGAAGCAAAAGACCGCCGAAGGAGAAGCCAAGTTCCGCCGTCTTGGCTGGAAGCGACTCACCGTCATCCTCGTCGTCGAAGCCATTGGCCTCGGCACCTTCAGTCTGCCCGCCGCTTTTGCAACCCTCGGTGTCGTTGCCGGTGTCTTCTGCTGCATTGCCATGGGCCTTTTGGCCATTTACACTGGATACATCGTCGGAAAGGTCTCGGTGGTCTACCCCTCCATTCACCACTACGGCGACATTGGCGGCCTTCTCATGGGCCGGTTCGGAGAGGAGCTAT
The DNA here is from genome assembly GCA_001305505.1 of Neonectria ditissima. Lineage (NCBI taxonomy): Eukaryota > Fungi > Ascomycota > Sordariomycetes > Hypocreales > Nectriaceae > Neonectria > Neonectria ditissima. The sequence goes on along the minus strand of LDPL01000018.1, from coordinate 328,620 downwards.
TTGGCTTTCTCTACGTTCTCCAGCTCATCCTCATGACTTCTTCCTTCATGCTCACTGGCACAATCGCCTTCAACGTGTTGAGCGACTACGGGGCCTGCGGTCTCGTCTTCAGCATCGTCTCCGGCGTCCTGCTCTTTGTCCTCGCCATCATGCCGTCATTCACCGAGGCCGCCATCCTGGGCTACATCGACCTTTTCTCAGTGGTCTCAGCCATTGGAATCACAATTATCGCCAGTGGAATGCAATCCGCAAGCGCGCCCGGGGGTTTGAGCAATGTGGAGTGGTCGGCGTGGCCCGCCCCTGATGCCACCTTCAAGGACGGCATGGTGGCCATTTGCAACATGCTGTTCGCCTATTGCTTTGCCATGTTCCTGACGCCCTTTATGTCTGAAATGCACACGCCTACAGATTTTATGAAGTCCGTGTGGACCCTAGGAATTATCGAGATTGTGGTCTACACCGCCACCGGAGTCCTCATTTACGTCTTTGTCGGCAACGGCGTCGAGAGCCCATCACTCCTATCGCTCAGCCCCCTGCTTTCAAAGATTGCATTCGGCCTTGCCCTTCCAATCGTGTTCATCAGTGGTGCTATTGTCTCGACTCCCTTTACTCGGTATTATCTCTTGATCGTGTTGCTAACAGAAAAATAGGGAAACACCGTCACCGCCCGATACGTCCACATTCGGCTCTACAAGGACTCCGTCACCCGCTTCATCAACACCCCCAAGGGCTGGATCACGTGGCTCGTCGTCCTAGCTGCCATTACCATCGTCTCATGGATCATCGGCGAGGGAATCCCTATTTTCAACGATCTTCTTTCCCTCAGCTCAGCCCTATTCGTATCTGGCTTCGTACTATACTTCCCCGCGGTGATGTGGTACAAGCTTCTTTGCGAGGGACACTGGTACGACAGAGAGAATCTGTTCCATGCTTTCGCTTGCATGTTTTCCTTCCTCTTCGGCCTACTGGTTCTCTTCGGAGGAACATACGCCAGCGTCAAGGACATCGTACGTCTTTGTCCAATCTCAAAGTTGAAAACATAAAAACTGACCAATTTCTGCAGCAACACCACTATTCAATCGGCGCTATCCGGACGCCCTTTTCATGCTGATCGTATTACTCGAGTTAAAGACCTCCTTAAGGCAGGCGACTTATTTTTTTGTTTGGGCGCGATGCGGCAGCTGGACTGAATGTTTGATGGTTACAATAGCGATAGACAGCTTGTATGAATATGAGGTTTTGAAGAACCCAGTGACTTATAGAAGACATGGAGCAAGTATCACTCAACTATGAAAGGAAATTGACGATTCGTGATATCCGTTATCCCGCACGTTGTGTCACCCAAGTAGTACGAAACTCTTTCTCACAAAGCACCAGGACTCAACTACCTCTACCTTACAGACTGCATGAACCTAGCTCTCGTGCGCGCATGAAATGCCTGTATGACAAAGACCGTTGATTGGGGTCGGCGACCTCTCAGCTTGCGGATAGGCGCCTGTGTTGTGATGGGCGTAGCGAGAACGCGCTCCCGAAAAGTTGGAAATGCTCGCAACTATGAGTCCCGAGCATACAACTATCATTCGACAGAGAGGGTTGCGGTGAGAGTTGCATTTGAATGAGAAGCTAAGTCCTAATATATCCTAGACTAATATGTTAATAATAAAATATTAAGTATAAAATAAAGGATATTAGTTTATATATAATATAAACATTCTATTTCTTATATATAAGATATTTAAATAAAGGAAGAGTAAATAAAATTATATAATTATTTCTTAGCTTTCTTAGTATTTAAAACATTTACCTAAATCTATTATATAATTCCCCAACTCTAACTCTAACATAATACTGCTAAACTTTAACTAGAAAAAGAATTTGCTCTATGTTTAGATCTCCCAGCTGGGGCGAAGAAGATATCGAAATATCTTCAAATCTTAAATCCTGATTACAAGGACAGAGTGGTTGTCCCCGAGGGAGCCTTGCGATTGACAATTGAGAAACCAGCATCAACCAGAAAGGAAAAGAATAGGAGTGGTGAGAGGAGAGCTCACAACCTGGTCGAATGTAAGTTATTGTGTCTTAAAATATACTTTTTGGATCATTATTTAACATTTATTTAGCAGATAGTGAGAACAAGGCGCCAAAACCAAAAGTTTTAAAGCACAAACCAGCAGAGAAGGTCATGGATATGGATGCTGCCGAGAACAAGCGTCGCTCTCGTGAAAAGGCAACGTTGATTCCATCTTCCAAGGGCATAGAGCACCAGTACGCCAAGTCTCAAGACGCCGAGCTTCAGGACGCCATTCGCAAGGACGGCGGAATCTAGAAACCGCGTTATAGACCACCAAAGCCAGATCGAAAATCCAGCGGTCTGGGATGTGCTGGGAAATTTTGCAACGGTGGGATTTCACAAAACCGGTCGTGGGATATGATAAGAATTTCTGAGGTGTTGGGAGTCTGGAAGGACTAGGGGCGTAGCATTAAAACAGATACGGATAGACCGAAAGTTCATCATATCCACCAAGCTACAATTTCAATCCTTACTTGACACGCGGGATTTTATTTCACAATAAACTAAAGCCATTTCATTAACCATTGTAACACAGTCACTTCTTATACTCTCTAATCACTCCTTGATCAGATATTCACAGTTTTGACGCAAAGAGTATACATAACGCATAGCGTGGAGAAAATACAAGCCCCAGAGATGACTCTCAAACCTCTGAGGTAAAGTAATGTGGAGGGCGGGGGAAGTTCCGCATCTTTCGGACTCCCGCAATCGCATGGGGGAATTCGCAGTATGTTGAGTGATTTGTGTCCTGTCGCTTAACAGATCGGGGTCTGACTGGTTCAGCTAGTTAGTGTTTTTAGTAATCAACACTGTTCTAGTCTTACAATTTTGGTTCATGTTATTCTTCTCTTAAACAAAATTAAGTTAGAATTTCTGGTTATTGTCTAATGTGTACCTTAGGAATAGAAATAGTGCCATGAAACCAGAGTTCTGGTGATTCTCTGCGCACTGGGCGCTTCTGCTTGATTTTCTCAAGTCGCTCGAGCGATATCCAATTTTTACTGTGTCTAATGCCCAGTGAGTGGTATTTTTTAGTGATAACTCGCTGGGACCTGGAACCTTAGCTGTGAATCACTCTACGTGCACCCAGTCTCTGTAGAGCATGCCATGCTTTTCTTATGGCCTCAGAGTGTCCAACTTAGAATGCGCCTAGCCCATGTCGTTTTTCATCTTCCATTGTGCGGTCGATAAGTAGCCGCCCTCCTACATTGTCTTACTACCATCCAGATAAACCAGTTCCCGCAAGGACTGTCCTTTGATCGTCTTTGTTCTGTCTGTCCCTATTAGGATAGAAGTTATATGTATACTTCTTATGAACTGGCTTTACCCTTTCTAACCATTCTTTTATTATTGTGGCAATATTGTTTTCTACCTCTTAGTTGTAATATAGATATTAGCTAAAATAGTAGGGGCTTTAGTTTTTTCCGCTTAGTTAAGTAGATAAAAGAAAATACTATATACTAAAAAGAAGCTATATTTTATTTAGACCTTTAGGATAAATAATAAGATATTTATAAATACTAATAATACTTAGGACTATTTTTTAAGGCTAATAATCTTAGTTTTAGGAGACTCTAAATATAAAGAGAAAAACTAATAAAGGGATTAGCTATAGAGTATACATAGGTTAGTTACTACCCCCCTTAGTGTGCGGTGTTTTATTACACCCGCTTGCCACTGTCATTATGGGGAGCGGCTGCGTGGCAGCTCTAAGTTCTGTATTAATTAGAATCCAGTTCGTTGCCCATCATTAGAAAATCAATTTATTCATTGTTCAGGAATAACGTCTGTCCTTATTAGTTTGAGTTGAGAATATTGTGGTTGAGAATATTATGATCCCTCTGATCGGGCCAATGAATCGGACGCCCACCACATGAAAACGAAAAAGGCGATTCTATGCGACGTTTCCAAATATTCGAGAATAGCCGGAAATCTCCTTTATTGTGAAAGAGATATGACTCGTCCTGATATCTGAATCTGCAAATTTTAGTCTCTTCTCAACAGGCCTCGCACATTCACACCGTTGAGCAGCTCACACCAGCTCTAGGGAGACACGCCCCCTTTTTTGTACCTCCAAGCAAAAGCGGTGACGAGCAGTTTGTCTGTCAACCCATCAGGCCCTCGCCGCTTTCTTGCTTTTCACCATGTTATTCCTTCGGAAAAATTGAGTACGCCTGTGCGAGTAGTAATTCCGCTGGAACCAGAATTTGGGTTTGACCTGAACGGAAAACGAGATTTTGAAGATGAGGGAACCCCGCGGCGGAGTGGTTAACCGTCAGGGTAGACCTCAAAGAGGTGCCGGGTTCGAAACCCGGGCGGGCCAGCAAAAAAAAAATAACCCCCTCTGTACGGAAGAGGGCAACAACACTAGGTTCCACCAATAGCCTCACATACCCCTACACAGCTGGGTAAGGGCATGACTACGACTTTTCGACTGGATTGATTGGTTAGGGCTAAGAAAAAGGTAGATATCTGTAACTTTAGGCGAACGTGTAAAAATGGGCAGGGAGGTGTATTTGATAGGTGGATCGGTTTAGGGTTTTTCATCTGATCTCTAATTGGATTTTCCCTATTTCCTACTACTGAAGTTTAACCTCTTAAGAGCTTAAGATCCTACCCCCCCTTTAAGCTTCAGCTAATTGTATATTAGAGGGGGAACTAATTGTGTTCTAAGCTTATGGAAAATAACTCTATATATATTAATTAGATTAGGCTAGCTAGACTACTAATTATAATAACCTATTACTAAGAAGATAAGGGAAATTAATTTGTTTTATACTATTTAAAAAAAGTAGCTCTTTTTAATTATTATTTTATTGTTTTTGTGAAAGTTAACTTCTTTTGAGTCTTTTGCACATTGAGAAAATGCCTCTTGGATTAATGTGAATTTATATGATATACAATTGTATAGTTTCAACACTCCTTTCCGATTTTCGAGCTCAGTGTAAAACAATAATCGAGACAAGATCCTGCCTACTGCATACTACTCTACGACCTCTGCAAGTGGATAGATCTGCCCTCATCCCCGGTGAATATCTCACTTTCATAATCCCTCTGCTCCAACTCTCACTGACACGTCGGTGTCGTGACTGGTTTCGAGACGGCGTTGCTGGGGTTTGTCTTCGAACAGCCATTCGCAAGTCCCAAAGCCGTGTCATCGACTGCTGCATTGTACGCAGCACCGCAATTTGGATCACTACGCTTGTCAGTCAAGTTCTGGAACGGGATCCGGAGACATACCTAGCTCCTCCACTGGCATTATTGAAGTATGAGCAGATGTCGTGCGAGAAGCAGTCTTGCGTGTAGACGTTGCCCAGTGCCGTCCCGCTACACCCGGCTCCGCAGCGTCCATTGCAAGAGTAACTAACACAGTCAGTGGCAACTCTTGCATGTGGGATGAAATACATACTCCCCCGACCCAGCACTATTCGCACCAAAGTTACTGCCTACGACACCGACAAAGGTGCACGACTGGCCCGCGCTGTTGGTCCACCGTGCCGTGGCTGTGGCACCAACTTCCAAGCAAGTGATGGATCGCTTCGAAACCGATGGCGCCGCAGTGGCGATGCACGCAAAAATGAGGACGGTGTCTGGGAGCATCATGTTGCTTTAGTTTAATTTATGCCTTCAACCTCGTAGAGTGAATACAAACTGTGCAGACTCTCTGTCCATCTATAAGTGCAGCAGCTGGTGCAAGGTAGATTTCGTCATCGGGCCAGCTGCCAGAAGAGGCAAGCGTGGAGAAACTTTCGGAGAAATGCCAGAAGCACTGCCCTTGTTTGCATCCCGTTTGGTGAAGGCGGCCGAGAGAATCATGGTTAGTTCAACGGACCGATGTTCTCGTTCTGACTAGCCTAGATGAAGTCAATGAACATGACCGAGGCCTCTCTGAACCTTGCCTGAGCCGGGATGGCAGCCTTGCCGATTCGCCTTTAACCTGGCCCCTTATATTCTCAACTAAGCAAACCTCTTTAGCATTTTGGTCAAAAGAGACAGCTAATGACTTTTCTGGCCTGGATTGAGGTTGACTCAGCTCTTCGGCTAGAGCCCATGCCGTGTGCGTATCTCATCGGCGCTGCAGATGGTATGTTCTCCTTGATGTATTAATACACAAGATTGTGTTTAGGAGCTGACATGATTGATCACCAAATTGGACCATCATGGCTGTGAGAACCGCACGCCTCTTTGAGTCAATGTCTGTTGTACCAGCTTGGGTAGTTACCATTGTGGTAGCATCATTTGGAATTATGTCCGAGTCTCATCAGTAAATTTTATCTCGGGTATTCATAAAGATGCGTCCTCATAAAGTCAAACGGGTCTGCTCATAAAAGTTACCTCCCGCACGTGTCAAGGTTTCGTGCAACCTCTGCGGACGCTGAACCGGACCCAGACGAGCATTCAAAGTTTTTACCCGAGACCTTTTAAAAAAGCGGATCGCCCTACTTTTGAGTGCAAAATGTATCTCTACACTCTTCACCGGTTGGTTTCATCTCCTGTCAAATTTCACCATTTCCACATCATGAGTGTTCTATGTATGTGGCTTGAAAATACATTCAATCGGGTGGTCGGCCTATTCGCTCATATTTTCAAGAGCTGCACAATCCCAAAACACGGTTTTGGTTGTGTTCTGACAATCCTAGATTCGCACGGCTTCGTCAGCTCTGATGGACCAAGGCAACGACAGCAGTACTATCAGATGAGACAAACCCTACGCGAGTTCGAGAAACACATGGATCCGCAGACTGCCGCGGCGCTATACAACGCCAAGAACAGTCTCCTCCATCGTCTACCCAACGAGATTCTCTTCAGAGTCATGGCCTATGCCGCGCATGATGACCTCTCCTTTGCCTGCTTACGCCAGGTTTCACGGTTATTCCGTCGGCTTGTCAATGCCCCTGCATTTCGCAACCACAAATTCTCAACCTGGAACGAGTGCAGGAATTGCATTGGCGAGGACGTGCGCTGTGCCAAGATATGGGACAAGGGCAGTGCTTGGTACTGCAGAAGACGGATCTGGCCTAACAGCTTCCTATTAAATGAAATGAAGAAGCGCTTACTTCGCGACAGATTCTGTGCACCCTGTCTGCGGGAACACGTATCTAATTCGCTCGACAAGGGGATAGTTGAGGACTATATTCACTGTGCTGGTTGCGAATGCCACCACCTGTCGACCAACTTCTCCGCTGCGGAAAAGGCCAAGCCTTCAATAGAGCGCATCTGCATCGGCCGCCAAGGCTTCATCCGTATTTGTGAGCACCAAGCCGTCACGTGGGACGATGTTGAACAGGTCCTCAACCAGATGAAGCGTGATGGTTCCGCAAACCTATCCGAAATTGTTGTCAAAAGTTGTCACCACGCCGCTCACGTGTTTTGTTGCCCTGACATGCCATCGCCCCCTAGGCTGCAACTACACAAGAGCGATGACAGCGATACCTTCACACTTGAGTTGCGATGGGCACCGCATTCATCTTTGGAAGGTCTCGCGGCTGGAAAAATTTCTGCATCGGAGACTCGTGCCATGGCGAAAAAGTACCAAGCTGATGCCGCGCGCTTCATTCTAGACGAGCGTATTACCGGTCATTATCTTCCAGAGATGGAGTGTTTCCCAGCCAATTGTTGCGACTGTCTTCAGTACGACGATCTTCAAGTTGATCAGGTTGAAAAGATGCTTGGTCTCGCAAAGGGCTTCTTCCGTCCTCCGATACGCCCATCGGATTCTCCGGCTATGAAAAGTCACACACGAATTGGTTGCTGGGAAGAATATCAATCAATTAGCTACTCGCAAATGAGTTGGGTAGTTTTGATGTACCGAATGCGCTCTCACGCTCGTGACGACGGATCCGAATCAATAGCCATCGTCACAGATTATAAGCGAAAGATTTTGTCTGCCGAGCTGAAAGAACTACATCTCGGCAGAAAGATCATTTGCCCCGTAGGCTGGGTTTAACATGTCGACCTAAACTCATACGACTGGAATCCTTACAGGGAGACAACTGCTGCACGGCCATGCGAAGAAGTGACCTGTATGAATTATGGCAACAAACAAGGCAGTCGACTTCCGCCCGCGAGAAAACACTTGAGCCGCCTATGCAGTATCGATTGTCCAGCATACCAGGCGTTTGCTAGCTTTTGGGGTTCCACTTGGATACGAGATCGAGAACATTCTGACTGTTATATATAACTTCCCTTGAGGCAGAAGCCACTTGAAGATGGATACCGAATATCATTATAAAATGGGACTACATGTCAGACAATGGATCCATGAATTAACTAAGCGACTTCCGAGAGTCTTGAGTATCGGTTTAAAGCACCTATATTAATACAGTGTCAGAAAAGAAAAGAACCTATTGCCCCTTTTAAAAACGGAATTCAAATCAGTAATAATTTATATCCCATTAAATCTTATGTTATAATGGGCCTGTTTTAGTCAGCCAGCGTGTAAATGCTGATATAGGCTGTCTATTGGGTATGCTCTGTTAATTGGGTGGAACTGCATAGGTGCAAGTCGCTGCTTAAATAAATAATCTGACTGCTGACGTATGCGCATCGCTTTCACTAGCTCATTGCACTCCTGCAATCGCACTACGATCCTCATCTTGATCATCACCCTCATCACAGACGTAATTAAACTTTACAGTGGTGAAGAAAAGCTCGGCGTGCACCTGTAGGATGGCGTCAACAGGCGTGCAAAATGGACCTGCGGACGAGGAGCAGCCGCTCTTGAGGCGCCGCATGAAGTCCAAGTTCCCCTCTTTGAACCTTCAACACTGGTATTCACGCCCAGCCAGCCGTGAGCGCTGGACTATCCAGAACACGAGAGAAAAGACTGCTGGGTTCCTCTCTTCGAAATACGGTCACTACTCTGTTCTTACTTTGGTGTCTCTGGATGTTTTGAGCATGATTGCTGGTGAGTACATCCTGCCTGTATCGCGGCCGAATGCTGATTTACGTGGACTTTATCCTGAAACTGTTCAAATGTGAGCAAGGGAAGAGCGGACCAGACTGGGACCTTGCTTTGGATGTCTTGGGCTCCATGAGCCTGGTCTTCTCATGTCTGTTCATGGTGGAATTGATTGCTTCCGTGTGGGCATTTGGGTGGATGTGAGTTTCTTTATCTCAAAAGGTCACGGCCGCTAACAGGTCTAGTTACTTCAAATCTTGGTTTCATTGCTTCGACGCATTCATCGTCGTGGCTGGTTTCATCACCGATGTTGTCCTGGTCGGCATTATCGAGGAGATTGCCTCACTGATTGTTGTCATGCGTCTCTGGCGAGTCACTAAGATTATCGAGGAGCTGAGTCTTGGCGCTCAAGAGCAGAGTGAGGATTTGGAACGGGAGATGGATGAGCTTAGGAAAGATAACGATAGGCTGAGGAAAGAGATTTCTGATTTGAGGAATCGAAGTCGGGAAAGCCACGAGGATGAGTCTCAGGATTGACATGGGAAGTTGCGTGGTTATTTTTGACGATTCATTGTAAAGAAGATACTTATACTAGACGCATGGAATTCGCGGCGGCAGTTCTTCTGTATTAAAGAGCTCAATGCTTTTGCGGGCAACTTGTGTGAACATACTGATGTACACATTTGAGTAAGTCATGTCCGGTACAGCATAGACTAGCTGAGTTCATTGATTAAAATAGAAAGTGTATTTTTTTTCTATAGGGTTTATATAATATAGTTATAGAAAAGGGTAAAGCCTAAGGATAAGTAAATTATCTTAGTAGAAGGATTTATTATTTCTTAAGGTATTAGAATTTCCAGTATTAAGAATGATATTTTGTCCTCTTCAAACATCCGCATAGTCACTCGGCCTTTGTCTTCGTATTAGCACGACCCATCGCGTTTGTCCCACGCCGGAGAAGTGCGCCGAGTTTGGCCTCCATTCGGTCAGTTTTGCGCTTGAGTTGGTCAATCTCCCGCTCGACTGCTACCAGCCTTGTCTTTTGAGACTTGATGCAGTCTTCCACCGGATCTATACAATTTAAAAGGACGTCGACGCCCTGCGAGAGATTTACCCTCGACCTAGCCTACATCAAGTCCCTAATCATGTAACAGCTCCAGGAGATATTCGGTGACACAATATTCTAGTGCCATTGGCTTGGAACACATGATAATTACAAATTTGAGAGCTCTAGCTTGTGTAAAGTATCCTCGTGCGACCAACGCTGGCTAGCATTATCTACCTTTCGATACCCAGTCCTTGAAGCAGCTTTTCCTTGATGGCCTCCAAGAACCTATCAACCTCCTGAGTCTCGTAATAGGCGGCATTGTAAGAGCCGCTCAGGACCAACTCCTCTCTCCACGTCCACAAGAAACTCTGAATCTCCGCCGACAGCATTGTATCTGCCAGCCAATACTCGCAAATCTTCCAGTCTCCCTGATTCCTCTTTAGATAATTGTCAATCACTCCCATGCTCGACAAGACCGGTGTGCTGCTCGGCGCAGGCCCCATCTTGAAGATCTCCTCGCAAGCAGCGATGGTTGGAGGGATGAAGTTGAGGTCTCCCTGAGCAAAAGCCATGGGATCCTTGTAGTTTTTACTCAAGTCCCGAGCAATCTCTACGAATTCCTTCCCATCCAAATCAACCGAGACCGGCAAGGCGATGTGGTACGGCCCGGCAAAGATTCCAGCCGCATCGAAACTCTCCGGGAACCAGCGTCGCAGGTCAAAGTTGGTAAAGGTCGTAAAGGCGCTTCCGTCTTCCCCAGCTGCGGCCTGGATCTCGCGGACTGCTAGGATCAAAGCGGCGTGCCAGGCTGCCGTGACGGTGAAACCGCGTTCCTTGCAGGCAGCGACGATGGCCGCTGTCGCCCCAGATGGGATTTTCAACTGCGCTCGAGCAGCATCGCCTGGGGTTTGGTCAAAGTTGACATTCGGCATCCGTACAGGAAGTTTCGGGTTGGCGAAGCGCGAGAGGAGGTTCTGGGCGGCCTGGATATTTTGTTCCGAAGACACGCTGTTGAGACCGAGGAGCTTGTTCTCTGTGGGTGGCAATCCAGTTATATCTCCCGTGGTAGTTTGCGGATTGGCAAGCTGACTGAAAAGTGCGTTGTACAAGTAAATGACTCCTCGGCCGTCAATCAGAGAGTGAGGGGCATTGATGACCAGCTCCCTAGTCTTGGGGAGGTAATGCAGAGTGATGGATGAGATGCTTCTCAGCCGCGCAAACAGCTGTTCCGCAGTGGTGTCCTCGTCCACGCGGAATGTTTTCTTCGTCCATTCGTCGATATTTACTTCTTCGGGTGCTTCGCACACACGTGTATTGCCCGAGACAGTCGATGCGAGTCCGGGGTACTTGTGCCGCAGAGAGATCCATCCGTTGCGCAGGGTTTTTTCCAGGTCGATGGGCTGGCCTAGGTACTCGAACTGCACAACGCAGCAGATGATCCAATGGCCGACCTGGCCGTCGGGAGTTGTGATGGAGGCGTAGAAGGATTCCATGCCCCCCGTGCTTCGTTGCCAGGCGTTGCCCGTTCGGGTCCAAGGTTGTAGAGATGCCATGATGAGTGCAGGGATATGTTTGCCGAGTTCACACAGAAAGACGTCAAGTTTTGGACGGGAGGGGAAATCCGAGGAGGCTTTATATAGAGGACTGGCAGCCTTTACGGATACCATGATACATGCGTCGACTGACAGTTCGGACCCAATGCTCGGACTTGCTGGCGCTTACCTTCGTACTCGGGGATTGTTACCGTGCTTCTTGCTCACTGCCCGAATTAGTGTTTAGTGCTTATCACCAAGCCTTCTGCGTGCCACCTGTGGCCTACTGTTGAGCTATAGTACCCACCGGAGCGGCCATTCAACTCTTCTCCTCGCCTCGTGCAGGCGAAGAATCCAAACATGTCGTCGAGAGCGAGCACTAGTATCTTACTCAGCCAACCGTCTCTGTGAGTTTATAGCGGAACAGACTTGGCATTTCCGTTGGATCCAGGGCACGTGTGTGCAACCACGGTGGATCGCCCCCAATATTGGTGGGCGCAGCAACATAGAAGATGTTTTTAGGGGGCGAAACTAGAGCTTTGAGCTTAGTTTAGTCCACGCTGCTCACAGACAGGGGCAGACTAGACAGTGTGATGGGTAGATTAGGAAGCCAACACGACTTGCTAGAGAAATGCTCGTCTAAATTACCGAGAAAGGCAAGCTATGAATTCGTTGCTCTCTTTTCAAATCCATGATTACAACTCTTTCTATCATTTTCCGGACTTGATTCCCCCCCGTCATTAACTCTGCAACTCGTCCGCAGCAGATGTGATGGCCATTATCCATCATCCCAATCTACCCACAAGCTGTTTTTACCAAAGCTGAACTCACCAACAGTACCTGCTCCTCTCTTAACGCATAGCAAATCAATTAGCTGGCCATGAGACCTGCGAGTCCAGTACTGCTCCTTCACAATCAAGGTAGGACATCTGTGGCGGAGGGAGCCCGCCCAAATGAAGCGTCACTGTGGCGTAATATCCACGTCGGGTGCGAGTTGCCGGCAGTGTGGCGGTGCAATGACCTCATCAGCGTCATACTTCCCCTCTACAACCAAGCTTGAACAACGAAGGATTGCGTCAGTGATCTCGACAGCTTTAGCAGCCGTTGGCCCATTTCCCGCCGCGGTAGATAACCAAACCGTTGCATCGTGAAACTCACCAATTGCTCGCAAACCCTTTCCAGTAACACCACCTCACTACGCCCTAAACCTCGCGAAACTCCATCCATGTCGCTGCCAGATCAACCGAGTCGGGAAAAGGAGAAGCGCTCCAAGTGGAAGGTCTTTGGTTCCTCCAAGGACAAGCGCAAGAGCGGAGAACAGCTACAGGTTCCGCCGAGCACCAGCAATGCTAGCTCGTCGCTGGACTCGACGTATGGCACCAACGAGCCGAACAACTCCATGACGACCGAGGCCGATAGCAATCCCCCGAAAAGCCCCAATGGGGCTGGCCTCGACAGGGAGCGCAACACGGACCAGAAAGAGGAGCCGGCGTCGTACACGAGTCCCACGCTCAAGCGGGAGACTGTCACAAACCCCAACACGGGACAGACCATCACGACAACGACGACCACGACAACTACAACTACAACCGTCACCAACTCCAATGGCACAACTTCGACGGTGGAAGAACCCCGCGCAGCTACAGAATTGCCGACAACGAGCAATCAGGAGACCACACAACCGACACTCCCGCCCAAAGAAACTGCGGTAGACCCGATCCCAGAGTCGCGTCCGCAGGGTCGACGACTGAGTCTCGAGACACCCGGGAATCGCATCATTCCGCCGCGCGATCCAAACTCGACCCAGAGCCCGGTCAACAACGTTAATAACACGCCCGCAATCCCCAACCGCAACGCCAATCGGCATTCCTTCAATGAGCTAACGCCTCTCCCGCTTGACCCCCAGCGGAACTCTTACGAACACGACCCCGTCTCCGCAGTCAGCGCTTCTCATTCTCAGCCAAACGTGCCACCAGCGACAACTGCGACTGGGTTTCCGCAGAACCACGCATATCTGGGCCCGTCGCCGAACCATCAGCAGCAGGCTCCACTGAGGCAGAAACCGTCTACGGTTCAGAACTTAAAGCAAGCGGCTGCTGGTATTCATGTATTTTTTTCCCCTACCAGATCTTCGGCAAGTCGACGGATGCTAACATCAATGACTGCAGGGTGCCGGTGAGACACTTCGTGGAACGCTCAACTCGACCGTCGACCGTCGCTTCGGCGCAAACCCCCAGGCCATGGAAAAGAACCAAAACGCCATCGAAGCGGGACGATACGAGATTGAAAACCGGCAATTCTACCACCCAGACGAGTACAATTCCCACCCAACGCAGCAACACAGCCAACCAAAAACCGACCCAACGCCGCCGTTGTACGGCGTCCCCTACGACGATGGTACGGGAACCAGCTGGAGCGTGAGCGGTGGCACACATGGACCCGAGCGGGGAAGACAATCGAGTCGCAGCAAGTTGGGTAGTCTGATCAGCAAGGCCACGGGACGACCAACCAGTCGAGTGGGTGCGGACGGTGAATCAGAGCCTGCACCGGTGCCCGAGAGAGCAAAGCTTAAGAAGCGAAGCAGCTCACGGCTGAGCGGATCGGGGCTGAGTGTGGTAGGAGAGTAAGTTGCTGTTTAAAATAGTCCTACATGGTGCAATATGTAGGATTGTCCAGCTGACACAACGAAGAGAATCGATCCACTCGAATGACACTTTTCGATGATGAACATTGCTGCAAATAAGGATGGAGAAAATGACAATGGACGTGTGGTCGCATCAGTTATCGGCTAATGCAGGAGCCTCGAGAATCAGAGTGGGCAAGGGTGCAGAAACATCATCCAACAAGCATGAACCAGAAGCAACAACGAAAATCACAGAGTGTGGGGCACTTATTTTGGTATGAAAACAATGATATCACTATGTAGGACATGGTTGTAATGAAATAAGCGATACTTGGAACGATAATAGGCCGACGTTGAGCTGATACATACTAATCCAGGGTAGCCCCGATCCGCATTCCTTATTAGTCCAGCTCATGGAAGTTTAGTTATTCCGCAAATGCTTACTCAGACACGTCATTTGAAAAACAGCCATGAGTCTCAGCTCGTAGATGCCTTCGAATATAAAAGAACCGTATCTTGTTGCACTTATCAATCAAGTCCCATCCCAAACGACAACCACCATGTCGATCCCTCGCCCCACGCTCCCAATCTTCACCTCGGTGCTCGGCGTCCTCGGCATCGCCGGCGGCGTGTACAACTTCGTCTCCCCCGCCGAAGGAGCCAAAGGCTTCGGCCTGACGCCGGCATCCAAGACCCCACCGACAGCGCATTCCAAGGCATTCGAACACGCCTTTATCCTCGTGCACGGCATCCGCAACGTCGGCGTCGGGCTGACGACGGTCGGCCTCGTGCTGTTCTGGCAGTTTTCGCCGCTGTGCCGGGCGTCGCCGCAGGCTGCGCTCGCCGTGCGCCAGTGTCTGGGCATCAGCCTGGCGGCCGGGACGGTGGTTGGGCTCGGCGATGCATGGATTATAAAGCGGTTTTCCGACGCTGAGGGCGTCGAGACCGAGGCGCGCGAGGTGGCGGTGATACAGAGTGCGGGGCATGCTGTTACGGCCGTTGCGATTGCTGGCTTGGGGTTGACGTATTTGCTGGTCTAGCCATGGGTCAAAGTGCGTCGCGATCATTCTTCATAAGGACGGGTTTGATCAATTCTGGCTGAGGCATCGTGTATTAACATTGACACGTCTACTCAACCAACCCTGGTGGCCTTCATCAGGTGGGGTCAGCCTCTCTGTTCAAGGGTCAGGAACCGCCAAGACTTGCGACGTCGACAACGCGGGACACCAACTTCCGGGAACTCCGGGATCGCTTTCTTTGCTGTTTGAAATCCCATATCCGGCAAGCTGCGAGTCGTGAAGCCTCGTATTGAGCTTAGCTTTGAAGTGAGCCCTCGTGCGTACCTTTCGAGTCTCTGTCCCAAGCTGCTCTGCCGCGAGCTCATCACTGTGATCGGTAAGAATTTCGTTGCATCGAATATCAATGCAGTCGTTGCTACACACGGCAGTCGCCAGGTGCTTGATGCGCCGAGGCTAAACAAGTTAGCACTCGGTATTTATTCGCACCCACTGACCGCCGCCCTGTTAGTTAGCAAGAGAGATTAAAGGCAGGTCAAGTCGCGAGATTTCAGGAATAAAATGCTCAACCTGACAACCTAGGCATGACGTAGGAGCCAGGCCCACTAATCTTGTCCAGGAACTAGATGAAGAAGCCCTGGCGTCAGGCGACTATTGCAGAATGGGGAGAGCCGGATCAACCTCGAGCACGGAACCTCGGCCTCCACAAATGGCTCACTCGGGACACTGGCAGCAAGCAGAGTACTGCCTCAACCATCGCTTACCTCCTCCACCCTCGCTCGCGTCTTGCTTCCCAATCCGGCGCATCGTAAGCTTCTTCTAAACTTCCGCGTCCATCGCGTGTGGTTCCATGGCTCCTTCGATTCCTTCCATCGCGTCACTGCTCTGACGTAGCTCGCAAACGACTGCTGTTAGGAGACATCTCGGCGTCTTTAGGGGGCGATGAGGATTCAGCTTGGGGGGGGGGGGAGAAGGGGATCGTCGTCTGCACACAGCCCGCACCAGGTCAGCGCGAAGAAGGCAGGCTAACGCAATGGGCACGAAGCAGCTTCCTCTCCTGGCGAGTGAATTGGCGGTTGCCTGATTAATTACGGGTAGTGGATCCACTGCAAAAGCTTATCGTGCTATGGAGGATTCTAATCCGGGGGTCGTTCGAAAGCTTGTTGCGCCGCGAAGGATGCGGACGGATCCTGGCGGCAAACGTCTGGACGATTTGGGCTGCGGCTGAGGCGCTCCGATTGACCAATGGCATCGAATGACTTTTACATTTGCGGAGGCTGGCTTGCTCGATTTGGCGTCGGGTCCTCGGGCTACTTGGGGTTGGGCTGGAGGGCTGAGCTGTGCCGAGATCCACAAGTGACGCTATCCATAGGCGAGGAGACTTTTCTCCTTCCACCGTAAATCTATGTTGAGAAATAGATCCGGCGGCTATAGACGCCAATGGCCAGTACAGTACAGTACAGGAGTTGTAGCTTGAAGGTCGAGTCCTCATCCAGCACTGCCTCGTTCAAGCGCCCCGTTCAAGCGCCCCGTTCAAGCGCCCCGTTGATGAAACAGAGCTAGATGATGCTCGCACGGACCTGGAGCCATCTATTCTCTACCCAGCTACCCTAACTCTACTCTTATTCCTGTTTCATCCCTAGCAGTGGCAATGAAGGATTCAACTTGGAGGATTTCCAAATCCTTTGCCATCTGCAGACGGGGCTGTGCACCGTCTCTGTAGCTTGCATGTGCCTCCAGCTGGATGACGGCGGAGAGGCCATTGCGGAATCCTTTGATGTGACCACTCCAACACTCCCACACTCTTCACCACATCAACACTCTTCACCTCCCCTCTCCTCCACTCAGCTTCACTCTACTCAACTTCTCTCCTCTACCCAGCTTCTCTCAAACCAACTCATCTCCTCCCATCACCATCATGCGTTCCAACCTGATCACCGCCCTCGCCTACTCCACTCTGGTGGCCGCCATGCCCGCTTCCAAGCGAGAGCCCATGGACGAGCGCGCCGTCCGCGAGATCCTCAACGACCTCGAGGCCCGCGGCCAGACCGTCGAGTCGCTCATCCACAAGCGCGAACCCGCCAAGGTCTACAGAGACCAAATCCCCGACTGCTCCGTCGAGGACCCCAGCTTCATGATCCCCAAGCAGACGGGCTACGGCGTCGACCAGGGAATCAAGTTGCCCAAGGACGGCAAGGATGATGCCTGCACCACCGGCCACGACGACGATCATTGCTGGACCGAGTACTGGTTCGTCGAGTCGGCCGTCGAGTACTCCAGCTGGCAGAACTCGGGCGCCGCCATTGACTGCAAGTCGACGTCGTTGTGCAACTCCAACGTGGCCCAGCTGAAGCAGAGCTGCACCACTTACACGCACTCTTCGAGCAACGGTGTGGACTGGAAGATCATCGACGTCACCTTTGAAAAGGCCATTCCCAACACTTCCAACAGTGTCTCCTTTGGCTCCAGCGTCAACTACCAGCACACCGATGTGGATGGCAAGTCCACCATGATCTGCACCACGGATTCCACTACCAAGTATGTCCCTCGCATCATCCAAGAGATCCAGGCTAACCATTACCTACAGCACTTGCGTATGGGACGATGAGGGCTGCCACCAAGTCTGGTACGCTGACCGCACCAAGCGAATCTGGGGACACATGGACCGAGTCTGCGTCGGCACGACCAAGGGTGGTAAGTAGCCTCGACTTCTTGACAACCTTCCAATGCTAACCAATTCTCACAGAGGTCCAGCAGCAGACCCAGAATGCCAACGGCCGCTACGTCCGCGGCCAGGCCGAGTTCAGCATCGCCATCCCCGTCAACCACATCGTCGGCTGCAACGCTCTCTGCGCCGATCTGTCCTACAACGAGCCCATGCCTACCGATGGCATCACCCGCACTCCCTTCAACGTCGTCTGGACTTCCACCTAGATCCGTTCCACACATGAGTAGAGTGCTGGATACGAGAGGCGAGTTTTATCCCTTTGAGTGCGGTAAGGCAACACTTCGCTTGCTTACAGGGGGGTCCAGCCAACGAGAGTAAAGCAAATGAAAGGTACTTCTGCCCCCACCTATTTTATATGGTGATAGAAGTCCCAGCAATTCCCTGATCTACAAAGAGCTACATTGCACTCCTCACACTGATACCGCGATTTCCGTACAGCTCGGCGGCTGTTGCTGCTGGCTGCTTGCAACGGCTGCTGCGGCCGACCCTCGCCTAGCCGTACGTTCCTACAAGCTTGACATGCCGACGGATTCTTATTTCGGACCCAATTGTGCTGTGAGATAGGCGTAAATTCGTCTTTAGTCCGAAACCTCTGATGTGACTAACTTTCTACTGTGTATGCTGCAATGAGGTCATTGACAAGGTGTTACCGCTAACTGCCTTGTGATGCCTCTGGCTTCCACTGTAGCTGCCCTTGTTGCTGTAAAATAAAGCTGTTAATGAGGGCTATTTCCAATAGGAAGTCCTAAGTAAGGGCCTTCTAGCCGCCTCTATGTATACGGTGGTTAGGGCCCTAATAAGACTGTAGCTGGTCGCTGTAGTCTACTGTATTTATCTTAAGGTTATAAGCAGTAGTGATAGATAGGATAGAAATCAGCTTGATAGGGTTATCGCTGAAAAAACACTGTATCAGCCATGACTGCATTTGGTCCCCTGTTGGTCTCTTCCTCTTATAGTTACTCCTTTCATTGCCTATAAATGCGGTTGATAGGAATAAGACGAGGGTATTGTCTTTCTACACGATCTGATTGACCTAATGGAAGACAAGTTAGTAAGGGAAATATAGTATAACTATGTCCTTATGACTGACCTTATTATCTATTGTAGGGATAGCTTTGAGAGTGTTGAATTCGAGGCTGCCGGCAGCTGTATTATCTGCAGCTTTGAGCTTGACGAGGGATGTGTGAAGACCACAGTTACGGCGGGCTGTGCCTATGGCCCTATGACCTAGCTGACAGAGCTGGCGAAAGAGGTCATTGGAAGAGAATAGGTTATCGAGAAATACGTGGTATGTGGAATCCGGCAGCAGATTTACTAGGGCAATAACCACGGCTTAGGTCGGGTTCAGATAGATCGTCTTCCTCTCTCGTATCCGCTGTTGGGCCTGCCGTAGCTGTAATGATATATACCGGCGGCGAGCCGGCCGGACCCCTACGGGCCCGAACTTGCGCCCCGGCCTATGCTAAATCCACCGTAGTAAATAGCCTTGTTGGGCCATAGCCTACACTTTGAAGCCCGTTGGTATCGGTTTGTTAGGGACGGTTGTTGTATCATTGGACCGGCCGAGGAAGCGGACCATGCACTTATCTACAGCGATAGATGTGCCCAGGATGAGGAAAACAGTAGACGTATACTGTATATGGTTAGACTAGGCGTTGACCCAGCTGTAGGTCCGGCTGTAGAAGGTTAGGTTAGGGTTCTGATCGATAGTTATAAAGTTAAAGAGACAAAGATGCTGAGATAGTAGTTAGAATCGGTCATAAGGTATCCAATTAGTCACTAGATGGAAGGGGTAGATGTCCTTTAGCTAGGAAACCTTCTAATAGTCCTTAATCCTTGGTTCCTTATGAATTTGCATATATATCAAGATCGTAAGCTATATGTAGATTTTAGCAATAGAGGTTGGCTTCCAATCTAACAGCTGCGACTATGGCTTTAATCTGCAGCTGCTAGCTTTATGCTACTGCAATAGGTAACTGACCTAGCTATTGGTATAGTTAACCTAGCTTTCTACTAGGGAAATAGGTAGGAATTCCTAGAATAGTAATAGTGGCTGCTGGGGCAAAGCTACTATTGTAAGGGCTTGGCTTGGAATGTCTATCGGCTCGAAGTTGTAACCGCGATCCGGGACCGGATTTTCAATTGGCCAGCACATATTATCAGCTGGCTGCTCACGGCGGCTGCTGTAGTCAACACGGATGAAGCTATTGTCATCATACGCGTTGATCGCTTAGCTGGGGGGTAGTTAGGAATCCATGGGAATGTAAAGAATGCATTGTATGAGGAATTAGGCTGCATTATTTCTGAACGTACTTTGGGTTACTCTATGTACCTCGGCTAAGCAGGGGGGGGGTGTGGGGCGGAGCATCGAGGTGTTGCCTTACCGCACTCAAAGGGATAGATGGCTCTTGTTTTCGCCTGTATTGCATAGTTTTTGGTTTTCTTTTTGTGCTGCTGGCTTGGGTCAGAGGTGAAATGGGGAAAGTACGGGCTGTTTTGGTTTCTTAGATGGGTCGTCATAGCTGACATAAGGCCACGGATCTCCTTTTCGAATCTGAGTATGAGAACTTTAGATTCAATTAAAATGTTTTACATAAGTCAGGGCCCTTACTAAAATGTCATGAAACGTAGGCCTTGAAGTTGACTACGATGCTTCGAAGCTGCTTAGGCAACATGTGATGATCTAGCTCCTCATGATGGTATCTTGCTGAACATTGTTAAAGAAAACTACAATAAGACAAGTATATCACTCAGGTTTCTAGGTCAAGAGTGCTGAGCTCGGGCAGCAGATAATCCCAAGTACTATTCCCATTACCGCTACATGAGCTTTAAACCAACCACGAACCTCACTCATCTAACGCGCCCTTGCGGGACATGAACTCAGTAATAACTCGAAGCGTCTCCTTGCCTGCGACATCATTTAACCTCGCTGCGAGAACGACTCTGGACCGAATCGTATCGCCAAAAGTCTCGGGTTTGAGCTCGTATAGCAACACGTGCAGCGCATCGGGCGCCTCGTGGCCATTCCTTGCCGCCGAGCAGAGAACTTCGGGCGTGATGAGGGCTTCGACGTCGCTGTCATCGCATTCATTGAGCAACACTCGGAGCATCTCGGACGCTATATACCGGTTCGACGCTGCAGCTTCAAGCATATCCGAACTGATCTTGGCTCTGTGAAGTTTGCGGAATTTCTTCAGGATGTGACTGGCCATGTCGATGGTGTGGAGGTTGCGCGCCGCACATGTGATTAGCTCCTGAATGTCGAAGGCCGTCGTGGGATGCTCTTCAGGACATCGATCAGCTGCCTCCTGTAGTGTTCGAGTGCGGCGACAGTTTTGTGCAATCAACTTGGCAAGTTCAAGTCTAGGCAGTTGCCGCGAGGGTGAAGATGGCTCTCTAGCTTGGACAGGCAGACGACCCAACAGGTATTCCAGCGTTTCATCCGAGTTGGCGGCAGCGGCCTCCAGCTCGGCGGCTCCGATGGCTTCGCCATTGATCCTGCGGAACAGGAACTCGACAACTCCTAGATCGCTGTTGCTGGCTGCTGCGAGCAAAAACTCGCGACTATAGGATTCCAAAGGCTCCTTGCCAAGAAGGAAGAGAACGGTATTAAGGCTTCCCTGCGAGGCGGCTTCGGCGAGCAAAGCTGCCTCATCGAGAGGAAGTCTGTTCTCACCAAAGTACTGTTCGAGGAAGGGAAGCAGCTTGTGACCGTATAGCTTGTTTCCCGCCGCCGCCATCAGTAGACGACGCGGTTTTCGACGCTCTTGAAACCTGATCTTTACCCGTTTCCTATCTCTGACCGCCTTGATCTCCTCGGGAATGTTGTCGACCCAGTCAAGGAGTACTTTCATCACCCACGGGCCACGTATTTCCGCTGCGTCTACGAGCACCCCTTTAGTGATCCAGTCGGCCTTGACACCGTCATTCTGGAGGATCACCTTGAGACACTCGGCGATGCGTCTGTCCCAGTCGTCCTCGGGGGCCTCCGACACCAAGCGAGGTGCCAGGCTTGGCTTCTTGTCTCGAAGGTCCGATAGAATAACTTCACCAGGTGCGTCGGCGACCATCTGCTGCAAGGCCTTGACCTCATTTTCGGCGTCTTCGAAAGAGGTAGGGTTCTTGGCGTTCTCAGACTCCTGCTTCTCGGGGCTTCTTGCAGGGAGTATCAGCTTGAGCACTGCCAGGTTACCGTTGGCCACGGCGAGTCTGACGGTCTCGTACGGAATATGGTAGTTGATTGGATTCATTTCAGGCAGCATGGAAAGCATTTCCGCGCCTAGTTTGCAGTTTCCCGCAGCGCTGTGTATCACGCCTTGAACGTCTCCAACAACCATCTCAACAGGCGGCGTGGGTTTGCACAAGAGGGAGATGAGCTCGCTGTCGGCCGCCGGATTGATCATGGCCATTTGCAACGCTTCCCCTCTGATGATACCGGGTATTTTAGCACCGAGCAATGTTTTGACTAGATGACATGGCCGATACTCGTTGCCCGCTGCGGCGTTGAAAATGACCTCGTGCAGAAACAAAGGCTTCTCCTGCTGAATGATATAGCCAAGTAGGTCAACGTCTCCTCCTTCTGCGGCGGCCTTCAGCACCAGCCTCGTCATATTGTCTTTGCCGGAATGAATTGTTTTGACGACACGCGACAAGAGGTATTGCCATATTCTCTTCCTCTTGGGCCATTCCTGCCTCCCGCGCCCGTGTCTCGATTGCGCTGCGGCAACGAGGAAGTCTGTATCAAGACTGGACGAGTCAGAGACTGCTTTGAAAAGATCTAGGTTGGTGGAAGGATAGGTCATCGCTGCGAGGGCGAGGCTCGTAGTCCGCGACTCCTTGGGCACTTTTCGGTAAGTCCCCCCTCGGCCGCCGAGAAGATGCTTGACTAAACCCTCGGCGCACCAGGGGTTGGACATGGCAGCCTCGAGCACGGCGCTTTCTAGCTGATACTTCTTGGTCGTAGTCTTGAGAAGAAGTTGCACAACGGCCGGGTCTTTGGCTGTCTCGACGGCGTGGTGCAACGCCGACTTGTTGTTCGCGTCCTCGGCCACGAAATCTTGGTCGGCCGATTCCAGGCTGGCGAGGAACTTGACCGTCTCGACGCGGCCGAACCTGCACGCCAAGTGTAGACCCGTGGTATCGTACATATTCTTGGACGCGGTTAGGGCTGGAGTCTCTTCGCAAAACTCTTGGACAATATCAGTGAATCCGTATACACAAGCGACCTGGAATGGGGTTGGCGGATGTTCGATGCATTCCATCAGTTCAGTTTCCACCTCCTCGTTGTAGAAGCCAAACGGTTGCTGAGAGAGGAGCCTCTGCACGCTGCGAATCCAAAAGTGAAAGTTCCCATCTACCATGAGCAAATCTTGCATCCGCTCCCTTACTTCCTCCCCGGCCTCCCCGATGTCACCGCACGCACTGTAGTGTGCTGCCCAGTACAGCGTAGCATACCCCTGAAAGTCTTGAATGACCGTGTTGAGATTGGCTCTTCCCTGCTGTGCATGTGACCATCGAGAAGCATATGGCCTTCTACTACCGGAGTCTTCTGTCCCAAAAGAAGGAAGACGTGCCCGTGGGAACGCCCCGCCTGGACCATCCCAGACACCTCCTGCACTTGCTGGGCGGCTGGATGACCGGCTGGAGAGCCGACTCCGGGACGAATGATGTGAAGATGCACTAGAAGAGGACGGAGAGCGCTTCCGGGCCTTTTTGGACAATATTGGTACAGATGATGAGCGTAGTGCCACTGATGATGAGTGGTCCGAACTGTCCGCATCGGCTGATTTATTGCGTGACAGAGTCTGGATATCGGCATATGGGCTTTTTGATGAAGCTCCCGATAGACCTGCGCTTCCGGAACTTTTGGTCGATCGAGACGTGCTGGCTGGCCCTCGAGATCTTGGGCGACCGCGGCGCTCTTCCCCACTGTCATCCCCGTTTTCTTCTTCGTCGTCATGATCGCTTTCTTCTTCCTCTCCCTCTTCTTCTCTCTCTTCATCTCCCTCTTCATCTCCCTCTTCGTCCGCTTCCATCTCCGCATCGTGCAAAATACTGGCTAGGCACACTTCAGCCATAGCAAGGTGAGCTTTGGCTTCATATCCCTCCTGTTTCCTAAGGTACTGCTCGACCGATGGATGGCGGAAGCGGAACACATCGAGCTCTTTGTCATACACGACGAACCCCTGGCAGCTGGCAACCAAGTCCCGTACTGCCTTGGCATGGTTCCTTTCTTCATCCGCGGGGTTCTTCCCTCGCACAGCGTCTATAAACCCGGCGCTCAACAACGGGTTCTTGGCGCAAAACAGCAACATCATGGCTCGTGCGGCTGACTGTGCATCACCTGTGGCTTTCGGCCCAGCGACTATGTTGTAGCTTCTGTCGTATAGCTCTTCAAGATGCTCTGGCAAAAGGTCCAACTTTAGCTCTCGGCGAATAGCAGTTTCCGTGCCCAGGTTGGGATTGTCGCGAAACCAGATTAATACATGGGCGGCCCAGAGGAACCTATTGCTCGCAATTACTACTATTTTTCTTTGATAGTGATTAGAAAACTGTGGAAGAAGAGTGAGCACTTACATGCGTCCAGCCTTGCGAGTAACCCGCTCAATGATGGCCTGTTTTACTTTGACCACTTTTGATTTATCGTCCTCCGACGGGAGAAACTGAGCCTCGCTCCAACCCATAACCTCAGAGCTGATGAACCGTTTGATGTCCTGCAACGGCTGCTTGTCGACAGATATGCAATGTTTCTGGGAGGGTGACAACCCTCTGAAGGCAGCGTCAATCTTGGCATCTTCCATCCCGCTGGAAACGAGAATCTTCATAGGCCGATGTGATTTCCCCAAGAGCGAGATGAGATCCTCTAACAGTTTCACATAAGTGTACCGCGAAGTTGCCTGTTTTTGGGGGCGGCATCTGTCTAGGGAGTCAATAGCAATGGTTACACAATCGCTTTTCTTCACGAACGCAGTGATGAGATCGAGACATTCCGTGGCGCCAAGGGGCGAGCGGTCAATGCTGTCATTGGTCAAGGACGGGCTTGTGTCGGGGTTCAAAATGATGAGCTGTCGAACGAGGTTTCTCAGGACGTCTTCAGGATTTTGACCTTCCTTGCAGTAGAAGTACAGGATTGGTGTCGACTTGGTTGCCGACAGCCTTTCGAGGAAGCTGTCAATCACGAGGGACCTAATTGATGAAGGACTAGTCAGTCAAACAAACTGAACAGGGTAAGTCGAACCAATACCGGAAATTTAGCTCACATGAGTGTGGACTTTCCAGTGCCAACTACGCCGTCGCAAATGCCCCGGATATCAGCCACGGACGAGTATATCACAGCTATGAGCTTGTGGTTTGTCGAGAGTCACTCACCACTTCCACGCAGCCACATCAAAGACGATGACGGAGAGTATCTCCAGGCTTGAAATCCCGGATGGTTGAGTAACCACATTCCTGAATCCTGAAGTCGATCACGGCCGTACTTTGCGTGGTCTTCGAGAGCGGAATCTTTCGAGATCCAGCGCAGGAGTTTCCACCGCTCATGACTTCCAAGGTCTTTGGAATAAAACAAACAACGGGTCAGATTACACTAAACGGTGCTGGACAAGTTGTTTCTTACCTGTTTGTATCTTGGTCAGTTCGTCCAAGATGTTTACCTCAGCTATAACACGTCTTATATCAGTATTATGTAAAACAAGCCTGACCTGCTTCAAGAAATATCAGCGGACAACTTACTCTCTCTGCGAACTAGATTCGCCCACGTGTCGACCATTGCGTTTCCGCTCTCGATATCATTGAGGGGGCTCTGAAGGATTTCCTTGGTCTTGGAAGCGATGCCCCAAAGCTTCTTCACTACACAATTTGAGTAAGAGACTTCAAGAAGATAGATGAAGCTAAATCTAGGCATGACTTACGAGGGTTGCGACTTTTCTTGTCGACAAAATAGGCCTTGGCTAGGCACAGAAAGCGCAAGATGTGTTCGTAGACTCCTTGGACGGATTCCTTGAGCAGTCGGACAATCTCCAACTCTTCGTGCAGGTAAAGCCGCTCAAATTCAGCGTAGTACTTGATGACTTCAGCGATGGTCACCATGCCAGCACTGACCGTCTCGAATTGTTCCTTTTCGGCTATCAAGGGCTGGCATCGGGAAGAGCAGCAGCTCCCAGTCAGCAATCCGTTTGAGGACAAAATTGAATTGATTGGAAGCATTGACCGAGCAATTTTACCTTGATGATGACTTGAATGACGGCCCACGGCAGGGCGGCGTGTCCACTGACGTCTAATTTGATAGCGCTAGTGACGAAACTCTGGAACGCTTGGATGCCCTCCACAATCTTGGTCCAGATACTGTACAGCTCATAGTCCTGGCCGCGGAAGTTGACGGTGGTTCGGTCACTTTCAAGGCTCTCCTGGGCTTCTTTGGCCTCCCTGTAGACGGAATCGATGGTGACCTTGAGTTTGATCTCGCCGGCAGCCTCGATGATTTTGCGGTCTTCGAGAGAGAGCTTGCCCAGCGCAGACGCCCACAACTCGGACGAGCCAGCGAAAGCCGACATGCCGTCCGAGACGAGATTCAGCGCCTTTGCGGCCTGCGCCTCGGCCGAACCGTCCATGGCTTTCTCGTTCGTTGCGAATCCGAGTATGGTGAAAGAAGCTAGTGTCAGCAACAGCCTCACTCACTTCGTGGAAGCGGGGTCGAAAGCAGACCCACGTAAATCAGGCTGAGAGGCGCCACTATGCAGCGAAAGGAGTTTGTACCAATAGTCGTGGATGCATCTTGACTAATAGGTGCCTTTGCGGGTCTGCTGACCGCGAAGCAGAAACATGGATTTGATAAGCTGAGATTGTTCTTGGGAATTCTGAGCGATATATTTTTGTGGCCTGACCTTTGACAAACAAGCTTGTCGGTAGAGAAAAATTCACCAAGTCTCTGATCGACGATGGCTTGGTGCTAGCTAAGTGACTGATGCGGATTGATTTCGTATTCTCATTTTGAAGGAAGGGTTTAGATTCGAGGCAAACTGATTGAGCCTGACGTTGCTGTTATCGCCTAGGGGCGGTTTCTTCTATTTTAGCCCTTGAACTTGTCTTGGACGTGTTTCCCGACCTGTCAATGAGCAGGACCAGGACTTTGCTCAACACTAAGCAAGCCGGCGATAAAAGGTAAAAATATAAAATAAATGGCTTTCTGCCAATCTCTGCCATAATTAGCTGTCGGTGGGATAGCCAGAGACATGACTAACCCAAGAAGAGGGTACCTTCCCTAGGGCCCGATCGGTAAGATTATCATAATCCGATTTTTGTGAAATGATACATCATGCTGTAGATCCTAGGGACTAACAGCGGTTTCCGGTGCGACTTTAGGCCCTAAAGTGGAACAGAGCGCGATTCGATTTCATCTCCATCTCCACAACAAGCAGCTGGAATACGATAACCCTCTTGCCGATCGGGCCTTAATTTAGTTACTAGTCTACCTTGTGGCGCCGCGGTCAATTAATAGGAGCCAGTGCTCCGTACATTGCCACTGGCGTGCCCACTAAACTAGAGCGGGAACGCATCGTGCCGCAACTGAAGAAGCTATGCCAGCCAACTGTAAACCAAGCTGCGTTAGCAGACAGACTATCGAGTAGGTGGCCAACTAATCTACCAGATGGAAGTACGGTATTCAGTCCAACGTCACCGGCTTATGCAGGGGCCCATGCTACGGCCGCTCTAATTCAGACGGGCTGTCTAGACCATTGCCTGAACTAGCCCCTATCGATTCACTGTACAACCTTATGACGAGCCCCTTCCCTCCTTGGATGGGCGGAAAGTTGCCCTTCGTCTGTCTGTTTTCAACCTCTGCCTGTTAAACCCTCCCATTCGACGGAGGGTATCGGTTCCCCCTCGAATCGTCACGATGAGACTAAGCTATGCAAGCCGCCTAGCGATTTCTGCTTCATTGTTTTCTGTTTGTGCGGCTTTCACCGTATCCCCGTCCGATGATGCATCTGTAGTTGGCAACGCCCTCTTCAGTGGCCCAGGTATAACCTTCCTTCAAGGGTCATTCAGTGGCGCAAGTGGCGCCATTGGAACTTTTACCAATGGGCCGTTCGGCATCGGTGACGGCGCCATCCTGACAACGGGAGAAGCAGTTGGAGCGGAGCTTGGCGGAAATACCTTTGTCTCCAATGACGCACCTGGTTCGGATTACTGCGGCTCCAACAGCTACGACGGTGCGGTCTTGCAGGTTTCCTTTTCTCTCGATCCAGGCTACAATGGCTTGCAATTTGAATACATCTTGGCAAGCCAGGAAGTGGACGGGTACGATGAGATTCCCAGACTTTTGTCAAATTATGTGCCTTGGCTGACGTACTTATTAACTTCTAGCGGCTCACCCGACGCAATCGGCATCTACCTCGGCGACACGCAGTTGGCCACTGAGGCGGACGGGAAGACGAGAATTACCACATTATCACCATTCCTATATGACCCCTACCAGATCGCCTCTCCGAGAAGCCTTACTCAGTACACTGGCTCGTCGCCGCCGCTACTCTTCACGTCACCACTAGATCCGGGGCCGCAGACGCTCGTCTTGGCTGTCTGCGACTTCGCCGACCAGAGCTTTGACTCGGGGCTTCTTATCAAGATCGAGGCGTGCGTTGACTGTGGCAACGATCACCGCACGGTCATTGTGAACTACAAGACAGTCACGAATACCGTCAGCTCTGGAGAAGCGACGTCTACGTCGACGCAGCAGGCTTCGGGGACCGAGTCGGGAACTGTCTTTGTCGGCGTCAGTGCCCAAACGACAACCACTGCGATGACGGAAGGATCAGCGACTACCACCCAAGAAGTTACAACAAGCACTGAAGAGGTCACAACCACCACTGAAGAGATCACAACAAACACCGAAGATATCACAAGAACCACTGAAAATGTCACAACCACCCAAGAGGTTACAACAACCACAGCCGACTCTACCACTGAAACCACTGCATCTACTAGTGAGAGAATAATCGAGACATCTGATTCTTCTACAACTACTTCTGCCACTGAAGCTACTATATTAACTAGCGATACTACAACCGCCTTTGCCGAGACTACCACATCCACCACGACCGATTACACCACCGAAACCACTGCATTGACTAGCGAGAGCACAACCGAGACGTTGGGTACTTCTACGACTGCTTCTACCGCTGGAACTACTATATTAACTAGCGATACTACAACCGCCTTTGCCGAGACTACCACATCCACCACGAGCGATTCTACCACCGAAACCACTGCATTAACTAGCGAGAGTACAACTGAGATATTAGGCGCTTCTACGACTATCTCTACCACTGAAACTGCTGCATCAACTAGCGATACTACAGCCACCTTTGCCGAGACTACCTTGTCCACCATAACGAGAGCGGGACCATGCCGTCCTATTCTCATAGAGACTGTAGGATAACAGCGTTTTTACGTAGACTTCTCTTGTTGGTTTTGCGGTTCCTTGGGTTAGCAGTCTTCGTGGCTTCTGGACTGCCTTGTGCATTGGATCCTACTGGACTGTGTATGTATCGGCCGTCTAGCTTTGTACAGTAAGGGCCGGCGATGGGAAGGCAAAGTTGACAACGGACACCTGCAGTACGGATGGACCTGTCGTGAATTAACTTCCTGCTGCCAAAATAATTGCACAGATTATTCCAAGATTGCATTTTCTAATACTTTAATGCTTCCACGGATGCATCTCAATATTTGGGATCAGATGAGGGCTACAGCGCAGTCAACCAACAGCTGTTCGCTCATCGCTGCACACGAGTGACGATTTGTTGTCTGCTTAGACGGACCTGCTATGTTCCACATTGCCGCCTTGTCATAGGGTCAATTCGCCAAAGGGCTGTGTCGTTGACATGGGAGAATGAGTGAGAAAACGGGTCAACCGTTTGGCGTCAAGAATGTGGGGTTTCGGATCAACATTCGGCGCGGATTGTGGCTGGACAATCTAATGAACCAAGACTGGAATTGAAGCGAACCAAACGGAATAGCTACCAAAAGCATCAACGGAACTCCTGTGGACGGCATAGGCCGTCTTTCTACCTCCAACTGTAGACTTACTTTTGTGGGAGACAGTCATGTCGTTCCTGAAGTTCAAGTTGGAAAACACCCCAGAACGCTCGGCACCAGTTTTCTTCTCTTTGCGAGGTAATTTGTTTTTCCGTTGGCACAGATGGACTTGAATACTGACCAACTTTAGTCTTTCGCTGATTCTGCGGCGCCCTAGCTTGATCAGCTGGACCGCAGAGATGGACAGATACCTGGCCGACCTGCAACGAGCCGAAACCTCCTTCACCGATGTGTTCCTTTGCGACCTTGTCAGGACGGAGAAACTGTGCCATGCCGTAGCCCGAGAGCTTTCTCTAGGCGATCGTGCCGCGCAAGTATCCACAGAAGATCCCAGGATTCAAAGAGCGATCGAGAACTACCAATCGCAAATCGACTTCTGGCCGATCAGCCAACTTGAGCCGCTGCAGAAATGTGAGCACCCCCTCAGCGCACCGCATGCAATTCTTAGAGTAGATGGCTAACGTGGAATCGCACTAGCCCTGGTAGATTTTGGCAGATTTGCTGGTTCTTTGTATGCGCATGAGATTGCCTTGGATGTCAACCATAACATCGATGAGTTTGAGGCTCCCTTTACCGCAAAGTCTTTGAAGTCGTGCAACTTTATTGACGCGGGGCATTCCAGCCCGTACGAGTGATCGCCATACCAGTACGTAGTAGAATCCGATGACAGTGTTGCCAGATGGTTTGATGACAGTCAAAGGACCGTTATACGTGTAGGACATGAGAGGGGAGAAAACAACCTCCCGGGCGAGGTTGATTTGAATCTAGAGCATAACTGTTCAATACCATGGCTACCACCATACGTCTGTGAGTTTACCTTCAGGATTGGCCCCTCTCGTTTTGCCACATGTATGCTTATGATCGTTTCGCCGCCCGGGCCATCAATGGAGAAAGGAGTCCGGGAATACCTCAAGTTCAAGCGTGAGCGGCGATCAACCAAAGGCTCGACACGCCCGATAGACTTGTTCTTTGATGGGTCAGTGTAAATGAACTGGATCCCAAAATCGTCAGGAGTGCCAAAGGCCCATCCAACGATTTCAATCAGTTGAGAATTATCCTGTCCGTGAGTTCCACCAAATTCGACTGTGGCGTATGGAACGATGGAGATGTTGCGCCTGCCCGCATTGAAATAAGCATCAGAGCCTCCCCTTCCGTTGAATTGAACTCCTTGTCGTGGAATGTCCGGGCTCCACAGGTAAAGGTCACGCACGGAGAATTGCTTATCCGGTAAGGGAAGACTCAGAGACACAAGCTTCAGAGCCTATAAAACAGAACTGATTAGTACGGGCAAAAGTCTGCCTTTCAGACTGCAAAAGAAAGCCTTGCTCACGTCAAACTCGGCTTTTAGGGTGGAAAGCCTTTGCAGATTTCCGACCAAGCGCCTCTTCGAAGAGCCTGCATGCTCTCCGACCCAGGACGAGACAGTTTCGTCCTCCATCACAGCAGCGATAGCTTTGATTCCAGACTCATGGAAGGCCAAGTGCCAGCCGTAGATATCCAGCTGAGAAGGAATGGAGAGGGGAACTTCTCGA
Organism: Neonectria ditissima; assembly: GCA_001305505.1. NCBI lineage: Eukaryota > Fungi > Ascomycota > Sordariomycetes > Hypocreales > Nectriaceae > Neonectria > Neonectria ditissima. Next base: position 297,076 of record LDPL01000018.1, on the reverse strand, counting down.
CTTCGATGTATATAGCCGACAAGGGTCTCGTCGCCATTTCGCTGTTGAAACCGGAAGCCCGATATAAAAGTCCCATGGTTCAGTTGAACAAACGAGACAAAAAGCCGATGAAACTTGGCAGGGACGTCGAAGACTCGGATACGAAGAACTCTCACGCCCCCAAAAAACATGCCCTCAGGTCCAGTGCTGCCGTATCGAGCAGAAAACCAGTCAGCGTTGTCCACGGGCGAATCTGGTTCAAAGAAGGAGCACAAGGAACGCCCATGGCAAGGGCCGTTTATTTGCTCCAATGTATTTCGAAGCTTCAAAGCCGAATTCCAGAGACGCTTTCGATTGATCAGGCCAGGACTGGTTTGTATGCGAGAAACACCATCATACAAAGCTCTCCATGAACCTGGTTTTGATCCATGAGCTTCAATTATGTAATGATACTCATATCCTTCTGAAAATCGCGATTTCCAGAACCTGGCTGACAGTGGAGAGGTAGCAATAGTACGCGACGCGAGTCTGAATGAAGCAACATCTTTAGACTGCGACAGAATGAGGAGTTCTTGAATAATCTCTTGCGGCAGCCGGACGAAGCAATCAGGTGTCTTTCCAGGGGCTTGAACGCAAGACTTGTTATGTTCATCGGGTCTGGCTGGCCCAGAAGCCTTCAGAGATTGGAGAAGGTCTTGAAGCTCGGGAATGTCCACTGGATTAAACTTCATGTGGTTATTTTCCGGTAACCTATGTCGTGGAAGCGCTGAGGGCATCAATGCTCTGTTTGGGGGGAACTTGTAAGCACCACCGTAATCATGGCCCCAATCCAGGACATTGCCAACTCTGCAGGGTACGGATAGGCAGGCAGACATGGCGTCTTGAAGACAGGGCTTGAAGACGCTGACCAGGAGAGTCCAACTACTAGGAGTGCGGCGGGCTCTAGGCGCGGCTGCTACTATTATAACTTTAAAAAAAACACTTTTTCTTCTATAATTTAAGTATCTTAATAACCTAATACTTTTATAGCTACCTAATATCTAGCTTTTCTAACCTAAAATATTAAAAACCTAATATCTAGTTTTTTTAGCCTTTAGAGATAGAAAAACTAAAAATCTAATATATATAATTTTATTCTTAGCTTAAAGCTAGAGCTTTAATTCTTTTTACTTTATCTAATATTATATCTTTTAATTTCCTATAAAATATCTTTTAACTTATTAGAGTTAATAAACTTTAACTATCTCTAATATATTATACAATATTATATAAGCATAGCTTTTCATAGTACTAATAGTACTATATAGATACTATATAGGGTATTTTCCCTTATACTAGTTACGCGGCCTAATCGCGTATTATCGCCGATTTGGAGATTTCCCGATATTCCTGGACACCTATCTGAAACAGCCACACTGAATCATCAATTGCACATCCATTCCACAACCAATCATCAAGGAATTCAAATATGTCATTGACCTAGGTCTGGGCCACAGATTGGTATGCTTTGCATTGCAATTGGACCATCAGGGTCAAAGTTATCAGGGTATAAAGAGAGAGGGATTTCCCAAGTTGTCTAAATCTGTATCGATCTCTCACACACTCATCTCTTATTCAATTGATTACATAAGCACACCATTATAAAGCTAATTTCTCGCTCTATCCAATGGTATCACCTCTTTTCCAACAAGAGTTCATATACCCTCTCGAATCCCCTCAGGAAGCCTGGATATATCCTACTATCCTAGTGACCTATCCAATTACCTATCGATTTCCTATTAAGGAAGCCCTACGTTATCTAACATAACTATATAATTATTAGCTCTACCTATAGAGTTAGCTACTAAATAGACTTATTATTCTTTATACTTAAAACTTTTCTTAAATATAAGTTTCTTTTTAATTAATTAGTTATAGTTTAAATAATACATAATACTATAAAAATAAATGCTTAGTTAGCTTAATTAAGTTATTTTAATAAGGTTAATCTAGCTCTACTAAGTTATAAAGCCTTTAAGATTAGTAATTCTAATTAGTTTATTAAGTTAAACTATTAAAAGTAGTAAAATAAGCTATATAAGCTAGCTTAAGCTATTTACTATTACTAAATAACTAAAGATAATAAAAAGGCTACTAAAGCTATTTATAATAACTAGCTCTAAATAAGGAAGATATTAGAACTATTATATAAGGTCTAGTATAAGAAAAAGTTAAATTAGGCTAGATAAGATAAGTAGAAGGTTTAGGGGGTTTTACTAAAAAAAAGTATATTAGACCTAAAGAAAACCTAGAATCAGGAAAGTTAAAATAAAAGCTTTTCTACACGCTGTTTTTTAACACGGTGGAGAGTCCAACAAGTTGGATGGAAGATAAATCCCCAAGCAGTTCGCGTGTCTTGCGAAGGATGTTGGTGGAGAACATCCTTCAGCGACATGAGTGTAGGCCGTACCAAGACGCAGGATTCCCGGGCAAGGGGTCTGTCATCATAGCGTTTCTTGGGATCAATAGGCGCAGTCCAACGCGAAGACTCGCAAACACCCACGCCGGATAGCTTTACTTGGTCCCAATTCTTTTCCTTGATGTATACTACTGGGGTGAGCAGTGACGGGTCGGAAATGGGGTGGTTGACGAGGAACACTCACCGGCCCGGAACTCTCTCTTCCATACCGCGTCATTGGTGCCATCTATGCGTAGTCCACATAAGACGCAAGCACTGGCGCTCATTTTGATGGATGACTACAACAGTGCGTTTTGTTTTGGTTTGAACTCGTGATAGTAGCGACCGCGCCCTAGAGCCGATCGCGATACAGACGTGGGATAAGTAAGACCCTATAGTCCAAGGGGTGATAGATGTTGGGCCTAAGTTGGGAGTCAGAAGGACCCAGCTATGATGATGACATGAGAAAGATGACGCAGACAAAGCCACCGACGTCAGTCACGTGCGGGGTTACATGCGGTCAGCATGCAGCATGCAGAGTAATCAGTCGCGGCATCTCTATAGCCGATAGGAACAGGGTTGAGACAGCCCCGAAGACTCGTTCTGTGCTTGCCTGAGAAAAACAGTGAACTGAAGAAGAAATTGAGGCGGTAAAGACTGTATTAACGAGTGGCTATGGAAGCAAAAAAACTGTCGAAGATAACTAAACGAGTGTGGTAGATCGAGAGGAGCGGAGCTCGATGCTCAATCTCCTCCTCGTGCGATCTTAGTTGCGATCTTACGCCTCTTTACTGTCACGTGGCTCTTGAGGCCATCGACGGTTGGACTTGAGACGCATACCCCCTTTCCACCTACTGAAACGTATACAAGACATCGTCCCCCTGCCATTCTCTCGTCACCTTGACCTGCACGAGTTTCTTGCTGGGGCCAAAGTCCCTGATGGCTCCATTAATAGCGCCCGAAAAGACAGTTTTGCCCAGCCTCGCCCAGCAATCCTTCTTGCCTTTGGCCACGTCGGTAGGGGACACCTGGAACTCCCCCGCGTCGCCCAGCCCCATGCTCTTGCGGCAGGTATCCAAAGCGCTTTGCATACCAAAGTTCTGGATGGTCTTGCCTTGAACATACTTGAGGTCCAAGGGCTTGAGTCCCGTCTTTGTCCAACACTCCTTGAGAATTTGCCGCATCCTGAGACGGTTCTTGGTCTTGTCGAACCCGTTGTTGACATTTCTGACGATCAAAGTCTTCGTTGCCGTGTTCACCTCGACGTAATCAACGGGCACTTTCTTCGCCTTGTATCCGCTTGAGTAGACATAGAAAGTCCACACATGATTCGGATGCGAGTATTCCATTCGATACTCGGGACGGCCCTTTGCGTTGTTAGATACTTTTCGCGTCAAAGATATTTTGCGAGGATTACATACCAGCACGGTATTCTCGACCACGGGCGCGGCAGAAACCTAAGCGAAGAGGTTGGCTAAGATTCAGGACTGGAAAGACTAGCTTGTTAAAGAAGTCTGTTTGCATCAACTTACAATGCCGCTGAGCGAGCTGAAGGCCGCAAACGCGCCGAGGATGGTGCGGGGAATCATTTTCAAAAGTGCTTGGATAGTTGGTGAAAAATAGCTGCGTCGGAGCTGATAGAGTGTAGGGTAAAGCGAATGAAGAGCTTGAGAGCGTGAGGATGGATTCTAGAATGGGCGACAGATGGAGACGATATATAGTTGTTGATACCGTCGTTATAAGGCACTTGTTAAATGTGCCAAGACCTTGGTGAATTGTCGGTCCGTTGAGATAAATTTAGGTATAGCCGTCGGACCGATTCCATGTGAGCCCATGCCCGCGTAGAGTCACTTCAACACGCACATGTGTCTCGGGGTCCTGTTCCTTGAATCCACTTAGTCCTGTGCAATATGGCAAAGGCTGAAGTAACTCTTGTGTGTTTACCTGCCAGTTCTAGAACTGTCGTATCAACAATGAGTAGCAAGTATATGACAAGTCACAGAGATGTGAAGCATTCTGGTCCTAAGATTATCAGCAGTAAGCTCTAATTATTCGACACTGGTAGTCAATGCAGTGGCTGTTCAGGGCTGAGTCGAAGACGAGATCCACATAATTGACTCTCCAGTGTCTTGAAGCTTAGGAATGTCATCAGTGGGACTACCAGGGCCCCGATGGAGTGCGGCAACAGCCGAAATGCAACTGGCAGCACCTAATGTGAAACCGCCTAGGGCCCAGTTGAGATACCACGTTATTTCACGAAAGACCAGATGCCTAACTCTTATGAATATGGGAATAGGCTGCGATGGGAAGGCTGTGATACGAAGGATATGGCAAAAAACCTCTTGATAGAAGCACGAGTTAAACACAACATCCTGATCGCATCGGAGTTTTGGGGACGTAGTGTCTCGATCTCTTTTATTACTCCCAGGCTGACAGTCACATAGGCCACTCATATTGGAAACATAAAAGTTGGCAAATCACATACTTCCCCTCTCGATGGGAGTGGTCGTCTAGGACAATTACCTCACTGCTCTAGAGCCAGGTTCGTGATCGATTACATAGTAGCCGGGCGTCCAAGTCAATCAGCATTTCGAGCATCATTCCCCACTTGCCATGCTGGGTCATGTCATTATGAGAGGCTCTGCAAATAAGCTTTCGCCCCTGGGTCGCTGAAACGATGGTTTCTTGGGCAAGCTTGTCGGTCCGACATACCATCATATATCAGATCCTGCGTCAATTAAACGTGTAGATATGTCGGCATCCCCGAACTCTTCGCGCCTCCACTACTCGTGCACCGTTTCATACATGCGGATGCATTGTTGATGATTAAACTTGGCGCGAATTGCTATCGTAGATAAAAATAGCGGCAACGATTATATCGAATTCCCAACGCCTACGCACAACTCAAGAACCCCTGCCTTATCCAGTCCAAACCACTCCGGGGAGGAACATTGTACTTTTTCCCTACAAAGCCACCTCGCAGCATTCGCATTTCGTCGGCTGCCGTCCTCCCAGGCTTGATATCCTCCGATATTTCGTCCTCGTCCATCCAAGTTCCATGCTTGCCTCTCTACTGGAGTCTCGTCATCATCATCATCATTCTTTTCATCAGTCCCTGATATCTTCCATCACAGCGCTACTGGGGGGGCTGGCAAAAGGCTCTCCATCCCGGCTAGGACCCGAAGTACTTTTCAGGCATCGTCTTCTTGACAACCAACCGCCTTTCCAGCTTCGACGCGGCGATGAAGGCCCGCATCCATCTGTCACTCCGCTTCGCCCCGCCTGACATTGAGACGCGTCGCAGGATCCGGCGCCTCAACCTCGAGGCTGTGCCGCTTGACGAGACGGAAATCGGCGGGGAAGTGTTGACGACACGGCCGAGTGACTGGTGCAGTTCGACTTGAATGGGAGGGAGATTTCCAACGCGCTGAACACGGTGAGGACGATTGCAGGTTAGAGAAGGCGAAGCTCACTGTGCAGCATGTCCAGAGGGTTCTCAAGGTCAGACGGACGTTTGTGTTAGCACGGCCACTTCAGGTATCTTGGCTAAGAGCGAAAAGGGCAAGCAGCTTTCATTGATGGCTCTATTCTTGTCAAACAGGCAGCCAAGACTACCAAGTAATTATTCAACAACGTTGTCCACCATTGGTAAAACGCTACTATCAACGGTGTTTGTCCTAAACTCTCGACCACCTCGATGATGCTCTTTCTGTCTTCTTCCCCTCGACAGACTCTGTGAGTACATGTTTCCTTGCCGCTACTCTAAATCGTCACATATGAAACAGCCCCGACTTCACAAGTACGCCAGTACTCTTTGACTGTCCCCGGTGACCCTTTTCAGTACCTATCGTTCCTCATATTTTGACCTATCCAAGTCTCTCCCCCACACCCCCGGCAAGGCGCGGTAATGCCATAAGTGCACTTATCACACTCCCCACAATGCCAGTCCCTCCAGTCATTGCAACCCTTGCAGCTCGCGCAATGCCAGGTATTTTCCCTACTGACCCATCGTCCGCCCCAGGGACCCCAGCACCACGACAAGTACCGGTAAGTACCGCTCGCGCAGCCCAGCCGGACAAGCTCCCTCATCAACTTGCGCGTCTCGGGGTCGCTGACAGCACGTTGGCCACCGCCGGCAGCGTCCCAGCGTTCCCTCCACAGCGCCTTCTCGTCTTTTATCCCCAGCATCTGGTAGTCGGTGCCCTTGCGCAGGGACGCGAAGACGGTCGCGAATACGCGGTCCAGCGTCGTCTGCTCGGGGTGGGACACGGATCGTTGGCGGAACCACTCGGCGAAACACTCGTTTGGCCGGGTGGGCGGCTCCGGCTTCGATGGGGTTCCCTCGTCGCTGGTTTCCGAGGGAGGGGTGTCGAAGAGTTCGGAGATGCGGTCGAAGGGGTTGCCACATTTTCCCTTGCAACCGCAGCTTGGCGAGCATCCGTAGCCCCATTTCCCACAGCCGCATTGCCTCGTTGTGCAGTCGCCGGCCTCGCTGCATTTGCAGCTGACTTCGTTTGCTTCGGGGGGGAAATCGTTGGCCTGTTGCGAGTCAACACCCAGCTGCCGTGCCTCAGAGCTCGTGTGAGCAACTCACCTCGGTCACCTTCCCCTCGTTCTTCTTGGAGCCGCTCCCCTGGGGAGGGCCACCAAGTCCAAGGCCGGTAGGTATGTGATTATAGTAGTAAACCGTATCTCGGGAGGCCGGCTTATACCCGGTGGGCCCGCCCTTGGAACCCAAGTCGCTCCGAGGCAAGTCGTTCGCAGGCGAGTCGCGCTCAATCGAGTCGATTATCTCTGTTGGTGGGACAGTTCTGGCTGCTGTCGACGTGGACCCCCGCGGGCGAGGCAAGTCGATTGGCAGGTGTTGACGCTTGGCTTTGGGCAGAGGCGCGACCTCGACGCCGTCGGGTGCTGGTCGTTTCCTCGCCGGCCGGTGAGCGTCTGCTGGGCGGTCGGCTCCATTGCGGTCGCGGTCCGCCCGGAGAGCATCTTCCAATGTGGCGTACCGTGGCATGTCGGGTTGATGGAGGACGAGATGATGCGACGTCGAGATGGGCTCGTTGTCATGGTCCCAGCCGTCATTCAACTAATCTAATCTAGCCCCTTAAACTGGATGGAGAACGCGCTCCGAAGACGCGCTTAACGCGAGCTTGCTTTTGGCCTGGCCTTAATTACCCCTGACCACGCGGCAGGTCATAGTCATGTCGCAAAAAGCACTTGAATCTACTTACCCCGGTTCATTCGGGTCTTGCTCGTAGTATCCGTATTTTTGTTCATGATAGTATTGGAAGGCTCCTCTCTGCAACCAGTCCTTCCATTATCCAATTCCAGATCCAATTTAAACACGGCTACTCCAACGTCCTAATCCAACCAGAAAGGATCCAAACTAGCAACAAAGTCCAAATCCACATTGACAAAGCTCTTCCAGAGGTCAATCTCACGCGGGCCGGCCATTTGCTGGGCGGCATGAAGTCCGGCCCGAACTCCATGGGGAAGTTGCCGTACTGGTCTTCGTAGTTGATGAAGAGGTCCAGCTTGTCCGGCCGGTGGGGCTCCGTGTTGGCCGTGGCGATGCCCGAGATGACTTGCGCTTTCATGGGGTCCTTGCCCTTGTTTATCGCTTCCAGCCCCTTTCGAATAGAGCGCATTTTGTTGCCCAGATGGCCGTCCTCGATGCGAACGACGCCGTTCCTAATCTCCCGGAACGGGACGTTGTCGTCGTCGTTGGAGCCCAGCTCGTCCGGGAACAGAACCTCGTCCTCGGCCGCGTTGGCCTCGTTGTAGAACATGTACGCTGACGTGGCCATCTCGGCGCCGCTGCGGCACGTCACGCCTCCGTCCTTGATGTCGAAGAGCCTGAACTCGGTGCTGTTGTCGTTGACCGTTTCCCACAGGCTCTCGACCTTTTCACCTTCCTTGATCTGTCGCGTTCGCATCGTGTCCTTCTCCCGCGTGAGGGTCTGCAGAAGTGGCTGCATGTGTCGGTAGACGTCCCGAGGATGGGTGATGCGCCACGCGTTGCGGAGTTCCTGAGACGGTTTAGTAAAGCGTGAGGGCCCAGGGTTGCCAAGGACACATACTGTAACGACAACGTTGTACATGCCGATTGCGGCTTGGTCCGGCACGAAATCCCACACAAAGATGTCGTAGTAGTCGTCAAACCCAAACCGCCACTCCCGGAGCCTGTCGGTCATGTCAAAGTAATCCGGTCCGATGGTCAGGACATTCTCCCACTCCCTCTTGGAGGCCCTGCCGAGGCCTTGCTTCTTCCGGTACGTCCAGAGATGCTCCTCGGGCGGCGCGGTAATGACACGGCCCGTCTTTCCGTCTCGAACCAGAACGAGAACTTCGCCGGTTCGCATGACGAGATACTGGATGAAGCGCCTCGTAACGGGATCGTTCCGCTTCATGTGTGCAGCAATGACATTCCGCGCCTCGACGAAATCATGTTGACGCCGCCCGCGGGTCCGGCCGCCAACCTGGTTGTGTCTGCTATACTTCTGCGCATCGAGATCGGTAAAGTACGGGAAGAGCCGCAGCTCCTGCAATTGGCGGATGAGCCGGTCGCTGCTCCACGACACCCAGTTGGAGGCGGGAAAGTACTGCCACAGCGTCAGGTGGTTCAGCTCGGTGAACTCGGCCCAGTTGCGGCAGAGCTGGATGGCGTGCTTGAGGTCGCAGTCCTTGGCCAGGATGGAGAACTGCAGCCAGCCGTCGCGGGACATGGCCTTCTCGCTGGCGTGGTTCCAGATGCTCTGCCCGCAGATGGTCACCTTGGAGTTGCGCGACTTGGCTTTGGACTTTTTCTTCTTGCGCGGGCTCTTGGCCATAACCGACTTCATTACCGTGTCGAAGAGCCAGTCGTGCGAGTGCAGGTGGCGGTAGCGGCTGTCCTCAATCAGGAGATCTTCGAGCGCCTCGTCCTCGTAGTCGTCGCCTTCCTCCTTGGCCGTCTCGTCGACCTCGTCGCCGCGGGAAAAGTCGGCACACGCGTCTCGGATCTCCTGGAGGCTGGGCTTCTCTACCTTGAGACACAGGTCGCGCAGGTTGGACTCGGTAATCTCGGCGTCGTCGAGGAATTCCTGCACGCTGGTTGCTCGCAGGGCGGCCGGGAGCATGGACGCTTGGGCGAGCAGCAGACGGCAGAACAGCAGCACCTTGATCTCGAGTATGTCGTTGACCACCCCGTCGATCTCGTCTTTGGTCATAGGCGCCGTCTTGCTGTATGTCTCGTGGGGATTTTCCAGCGTGCCGACAATTTGCCATCCCGACATGCTTTCGTTGTTCTTCTTGACGCCCTCTCTCAGGCGCTTCCGCATCTCTCCCTCCGTCTCGATGTTGCTCTTGTCCGGCTCTTGGAGGTCGGGCGCCGCGCCGCCTCCGTAGCTCTCCTGCATCGCCACAAGCTTCTCTTGCCCGACAAAGCCAGCGTTGGGTCCATCCATCTTGGCAGCAGCTGCTTTTGGCTTTGCCTTCTTTTGCCCTTTTTGCCTGTTGGCTGGGCTTTCTCCCCTTGAGCAAGATCCCCAGTCTTGCTCTCCGCGCCCACACCAGGGGTATCGTTCTCCTTGGCGCTAGCAGTGTCCATCCAGAGAAAGTGCTTGATCAAGTCGATGTAGCGGTCCCGGTTGTCCTGGGCCATGTCTTCGATGGGATCCCAGGTCTCGTCGTCGTCGTCGTCGTCGTCTGTCATGGACATCCTCTCTCTGTAAGCATCCTCGAGGTACGCGTCTTGACGCTGCTTTTCCTCCTTCTGTCGCTTCAATGCGAGTTGGGCCTCCAGCTGCTTCCAGTGACGCTTGAACAGCGCAGCCTCCTGCTTGACCTTCTTCTGTTCCTTCTCGCCGTTTGCCTCCTCCTCGTCCTGGATTTGGCGGACCCACGTGAACCACTGTTCCTTCTGATATAGGACCTTGGCGGTGCGCTTCTCGAGCCTGCCGAGAGCCAACAGGACGGTGTGGCGCTGGCTGCTCAGTTTGTCCAGGTAGACTTGATGTCCATAGTCCAGGTCTTGTGAGTAGAAATGCTTATGATGGAGCTTGCGTGCATCAATGACCTTTCCGAGCAAGACGTACTTCTCAAACAAATGGGCGTGGATTTCTCGCAGTGTCGTCTCCTCCGTGATGCCTTCGAAGGACTCGTTGGAGAGCGGAGTTCTCGAGTCCTTGAGGGCGGCAGGAGCCTCGCCTTCCAAGGCATCGAGCATAGCATTACGGCGCTTGTAGCCCTTGTACAAGCCATACACCTGCTTGCCGTGGAACTGGCAGAAAAGCCCATTGGCGTTGGTGGCCTCGTTTTCACATCGCTGCGAGTCCGAGAGCTGCAGAGCCTGGTCACCTTGTGGTTAGTCTGCGCGTCTCGAGTCGCAGACAGTTCAATCGTCTCACCTGGCACTGTGTATCATTCGCAGCCATCGTTCACGCTATAGTAGACTCGGTGCTTTACGGTTGATGGCCCATGGGATGTTGACGAGCTTGTAACTGCCTGCGTTGCAGGCTTTAGAGTGGTAAAGTGTTAAGATTAGATAAGAAAATCTAAGAAGAAGCTAATCCTATTTAGGGAGGTTGTAGATAACCCGAGACGTGGCCCCAGCGTTGACCTGAGAGGTGGTGACGCTAGTAAGGATATGGGTGGGGAGAATTCGAATCAACCTATAATATGTATTATTTATAGTGATTGGCTGGAAAATATTTAAGTAGGTCTACCTCTTGTCTATACTTAATTAATATATAACTTTTTTCTTCCTTAATTTTTTTCTCTTTAGCTTATATATAACTTTATAATAATAAAGTATTATTATATAAAAAAAAAAAATTTCCCTTAATACTAATAAAGTATTATTATCCTTTGATTTTTTCCCCTAATAATAGTTTAATAATCTATTATACTTTACTACCTAGGATTTTCTCTAAATAACTATATATAGTACTTAGAGTATTATACTAGTTAGCCTAATAAGAAAGGTATTAGTACTAGGTAATAATAGGAGTATAAAGTATTATACTACTATATTATAAGTACTATAATCTATTAATTATATATTATTAATCTTTTAATATTTTATAGGATATAGGTACTATAATTATTCTACTAAGTAAAGTTTTTTATTATATACTAACTATTAGTAAGAGTCTTTATTATAGTATATATCTTTAATTATAATTTAATAAAGTATTACTAATCTTATAAAATCTAGAATACTTTATTTATATACTTATTTAACCTTAAAGTTTATTTTATATTAGTCTATAAGGTAAACCTTATTAGAATATATAAGGGTATAAGTATAATAGCTAAAATTATAGAGGTAACTAGTAAAGTATTATTAATTTATTATTATATATATATACTAATTTTTTTTCTCTAGAGTACTAGGTTAAGTATCTTATTTACCTAAAGGGTAATAGTAATAAGTAGAAGGCTAAGACTCTATATAAGGCATTAGAGGTAATAGATTATTTATATATTATTATTTATTTATTAATATTAGAGTAGCTCTCTACTACTACTATCCTAACTATTACTATTTATAATATTATAGATCTTAATGTCCTAGTCTACTGTACTAGTAGTAAGGGGTATAAAAAAGGTAATGTAAGTTTTTTAGTTTATAGTTAACTATAGATTATTAATGCTTTATTAGCCTTAGCCTAAAAAAATAAAGGAGGCAGCTAGTATTAATACTAAGTCAAACTATTATACCTATAATAAGTATAGTAGTACTAAGATTAGTATATATAAGATTTCTATATATATATAACAATCTATTGATAAAGCATTATAGTCTGCCCTCCCCCTAAGGCTACCTGTAATTATACTATCTAGGTATACTATATTAATAAGCTAGAGGCTATTATTATAGATAAGGATAAGGCTAAAGCTAATAAGGTTAAAGATAAGGTCTGAAAATTTATAGCTAGATTAAAAAAAATTTTAGTATGAAAATCGATAATATATAGTTAATCGATTATAGCTCTCTAAGTCTTAATTGCAAATTAAGTCTCTATACCTTTAGCTCCTACTGTCTAACATTTAATTCTATAATCTCCTGTTATACCTATAGTAACTCAAGTTATTACTATACTATAGGTTATATAGCTAGTAGTAGACTAGGAGTTAGACTTACTATATCTTAATAACTACTTAAGATATATAAGCTATTATTAATCTATTATTAAACTTAGAAAATATACTATAGTACTCTAGATAATAATATTGATTATATAGATTAGCTATACTATATAATAGCTAGGTTTAATAGAGAAGAGGGGATATTTAGTATAGCCTATTAACTTCTCCCTCTTGATTATTATCATAGGGAGTTACTTTGTCGTTAGTCTTATCGAAGGCTATACCTACTATTATGAGAACTTGACCCTACTATACATTAATAATGGATTAACTCTATAGGGTAGTAGTACCTATACTACCGTTGATTATCTCAGTAGAAGTACCCTTCAACTAAAGTATCCTAGTAGGATAAACAGATACCTATTATTATACTTACTTTCTGATAACTAACTTTATCTTAATCAAAGAGCTTATTCCTAGGGAAATTAGGTAAAATATTAATAAATAATTAAAGATTACTTATACTTTAATAACCTTAAGAAGGCTACTATAGTAGCTACTTGCTTAATAAGAAGTATTATAAAGTTATTCAATATGATTAGTAGAGGTTTAATAGCTATTCTACTGTTTAAAGCTTATTAGTAAGTAAGTAAAGTATAGTCCTAAAGTAATAACTAGATTATACTTATGTTTAACCTAGGTGTTTAGGGTAGGATAAGCTAAGGATAATAGATTAATAATACATTCCTAACTTTAAGGTATATAGCTTACCTTGCTTAAGTAAATTATAAATCTGGTAGTAGGTATCCTATGACTCTATATTATAAAGTAATAGTATTATATTAAATATAGAACCTTTACCTCTCTTAAAGTCCTAAAGATCTCTATATATCTTATCTAGTTAAATTAGTAATAATCCATTAATAATTTTAAAATTAACATACTAACCTTATACTTATAGTATATATAGTAGAATTATATACACTATATAGCATAAGTATTATAGTCTCTATACTCTAGATTAACCTCCTTACTAATATAGGTACTAAGACCTAGAAAGTATAAGAAAGAATCCATAATACATTATTAATCACTTACCCTTAATATAAGCTTAGTCTTAATCTAGTGTTATACCTTAAATCCTATGACTATAGATATAGTACCAGTTTAGAGAAATCCTGAATCTTTCTCTAATATAGGTAAAGATATATGTAAACATTGCTTTATAAGCTTTAGTAGATTGAGAGTTAATAATAGCTTGGATAAGGGGTATTACTATTTAAGAATTAGTAATATATTATTAATAATTTAAAGATCTCTTACTAATCTAGGCCTTATAGTTATAGGCTCCCTAAATAACCTTATGTTTAGTCTTACTTGTAATATGCTTAAAATTTATATCTACTTAAAAGGATATAAAGTTTAGGTAGGTAAGAAGCTTAACTTACTCATAGTAAAATATAGCAATAAGAAGGTTATCTCCTATATCCTTAAAGATTTAGATATACTATAAAGTATTAGTAATATATTATTATACTTTTAACTATATAATATACCTAGTTACTATTATACTAATAATAAGTAAGATACTTATATATTACCTTAAGTTAAGATATCCTAAGAGGAAAATAGAGGGCCTAATACTTTTCTAAGATATACTAAAGCTTACTATTATTTATAAGACTTAGGTAGATCTTAGAGAGAGCTTTAATATTAAAGCTATAATATAGCTAGTAAATTAATAGGGAATATAACTAAATATCTATTAATAATTAGTAATATACTATTAATCTATTATAAAGTCTTACTTAGGGTATTTAGTATATATTTCTCCCTTAAGAGAGTATCTTATAGTTAGGTAAGAATACTTATTAGTATTTAGCTTAGTAGTAGTAGTAGATAGTTATAAATACTATATAATAATATTAAGATATAAGGAATAAAGGGATTCTTAGGGATAAAGAATTTAAAGGAAATAGAATAAAAGACTAAGATAATATATCTAGGACTAAAGGGAATATAAGTATAATCTAAGGAGAAAGTATTAGTAATATATTAATAATAGATTATTACTTATATACTATAAATTACTTTACCTTAATTTATTTAATTAACTATAATATAATAGTCTATAGGTTATTAAAAGGGAATTATTCTATTTAATAGAATATATTTAATATAATAAATAAAGGCTTTAAATTATATTAGTAAAATAGTATAATAATAACTATTATCTCTTTACTAAGTATAATATTAGATAAATACTTAAGCTAAGCTAGCTAGTCCTTAATAATAGATTAATAATATATTCCCTAGGATAACTATCTTATATATCTACTCTTTAGACTATTAAATCCTAGGCTAGTATAATATAGAGTAACTACTATTTACCTTCTTATAGGTTAAACTATAATTATAGTCTATATAGATTATATAAGCTTACTTAACCTAGTTAGATTATTAAATATATTAATAATATATTATTAATTACTTATATAATAATATCCTTTTCTATACTTACCCTACTTAACTACTTACTCTTCTCTTTCTAAAGGGTCTAGTAATCCTCTAGTACCTTTATATAAGCTATACCTTATATCTATAGGTCTAGGTACTAATAGACTTTAACCCTAGTATACTTATAATAATAATATATAGATATTACTAACTTTAGGAAGGAGGAGCTTATCTAAATAGTAGATTAAGACTATTAGGTATAGTATTATATCTATAATATATTGTTAATATATTATCTATAGATTAATATTAAAACTTATAGTCTTCTAAGGAATAGATCTTTAGTTTTCTATTAAACCCTTAGTAAAGATAATATAGTTAGTACTAGCTTTTAATATCTTTAGCTATTCTAGGATAGTAGGAATAAAGTTTAGCTTAGATATAAATATAGTATTCTCTTAAACTATATAATAACTAGACCTTCTAGGGGCTAATAAAAAGAGAATAAGTTTATTAAGTCCTAAAGGGTCCTATAGCTCTTTAACCTAGGGTTTAATAAGTAATATATTAATAATCTATAGATAATCCTTAATAACTAACTAGCTATATAGTAGGTTATCTTAGTTAGAAAGTAGGTTATTTAATAGAGGAGAAAGAATATATTCCTAAGGTAGGAATACTTAAAGGAGAATCTATCTATAACTAATTATATATTATTAATATATTATTAGGCTAGTAAAGATAAATATAAGTTATAGTTTACTTATAAGCCTATCTAACTATTAATAAAAACCTAAGGTATAGGGTACTTTACTTTAAATAGGATTATACTAATAAAAACATATAATATACCTCTTAGGTTAATATATTATAGACCTACTTTAAACCCTACTAGCTGTACTACCTTTTAGGCTAATACTAAGGCTACCCCTTAGGTTATATATATCTACCTATTTAGGTCTATTAGATTAATTAGGTAGTTAAGTAGTTAATTAGTCTATTAAAGGTCTATTAGATTAAGGGCCTAGGGGTTAGGTAGGTTAAGCACTTAAAGGTTAATTAGATTAAGGATCTAGAGGTCTATTGGATTAGTTAGTTAGTTAGTTAGTTAGTTAATTAGTTAGAGGTCTATTAGATTAAGGGCCCGGAGGTCTATTCAATTGGCTGGCTGGTTAGTTAGAGGTCTGTTGGATGAAGGGCCCGGAGGTCTGTTTAACTGGCCGGTCGGTCGGTCAGACGCCCGTTGGATCAAGGGCCCAGGGATCTGTTAGATTGGTCGGCCAGTCAGTCAGTCAGCCAGTCAGCTAGTTAGTCAGCCAGTCAAAGGTCTATTCAGTCAAGAGCCAGAGGTCTACTAGATCAGGGGCTTAAAGACCTAGCGCAAGGGGTCCACTATACCGCGCCACAGCTACAGCCATAAAGCATAGACAAAATTCGCAAGAAAAGCTATGACATTATCGTAAAAAATCAGACGCTGATTGGTCTAGCTGGTTTGTTCTGTTTGTATTTTAGATTGCTTCGATTGGATTCTGTCCTGATGCTGGCTTGCGTGAACTTGAGCTCCTCCTTGGCCGTCGCTCTAAGTGGTCAATCGGACGTGATGTTATTTAATCCGATGAGACAAGGGGTTTGCACGTGACTGATGTCATCCAACTGTCTAGGGTAAGGACCAGCAGGGCGCACAACAACAATGTGCATCCAAAGAAAGCAGACAATCGGTGTGTGACTAAACTCACAGTACAAAGCTCCAAGGTAGGAAAGAATCCTACTTATCACATTAGATCTAAGTTTGCCTGAATTTGTGGCGAGAAGGATGAAAGAAATAGCCAGAAACCGGAGCATTCACGACTCGGTCCGCCCTTCACAAAAGCTGATCACTTAACCAGCAAGACATGCAACAATGTGAGGTTTGGATCTTGCGAAACAAAGTGGTCAGAGATTGACTAGTAAATGGTGCCATTGAACT
Source organism: Neonectria ditissima (assembly GCA_001305505.1). Taxonomy (NCBI): domain Eukaryota; kingdom Fungi; phylum Ascomycota; class Sordariomycetes; order Hypocreales; family Nectriaceae; genus Neonectria; species Neonectria ditissima. Next base: position 280,166 of record LDPL01000018.1, on the reverse strand, counting down.
AAACCTATGGCAACGGCGATACTGTAAGCACCGTGCTCCGCTCACTGATGGTAGGTTTCTGTGACTCTCCAGAAAGAAATTTCACACGTCTTCTTCCACGAGCAAATGCATCCCCCCAAAGGTGACCCAGTTGTGTCCCTAAGAGTCTAAATTGATAGCCCAGATGTTCAAGGAAGCCCGAAAGACTGGATCAAAAATGCCTGCTTGCGAAATTATGGAAAAAGGCTCTTTATCCCGACTCGGCCTGGAAATCGCAACCTCCCTCCTTGAGAGAGCACTGGGCTCCAGTAAAGACAGCGTTCCTGCAGTTGGTGAAGGAAGCACGGCGGTCGCGCCCGTTCTTGACAAAGTCAATGACAAGAATGTTGTTGACACCGTTGATGTTGAGACGGCCTCCATCGACAGCACGGTTCGCTCCAGACAGTTCCTTTCGTGCATACTCCCTGCAAGAGCCGGCAAATCCCTCGGACATCTGGCGGGAGGCGCCGTCGTTTGGCCCGATGGTAATCAGGCATTGGCGCTGACAGATGGGGGATCCAGGACTACCACCACCAGCGGTGGAAGCATCCTTGACCGAGATGGAAAGAGCACTGCCGGCGAAAGTGGCCATCATGAGCATGGTGGAGGTGAACTTCATGTTGACGATCTTGTGGCAAATTAGCAGAGCACTGTGCTCTTTCGTTTGATCAAGTGAGAACTCACTGAAAATGGTAGTATGAGAGTAACTGGATATAGGATGTGATTGTATTGTGAAATGGCTGATGAGAATCAACTGCGGTGATGGGAAGGCTGGTCCTCTTTATAAGTTCACCTGGGTACTATTCTATACGATGACCTCTGAGAAGAACTTGATCAAACATTCCATGAAGACGGAGCAAAGCCTCCATAGCGTCTGAGTAAAGACTGAGTAAAGACTGAGTTGAAGCTGAGTCAAGGCTAAGCTAAAGCTGAGTAAAGGTTGAATGAGAGCTTGATGGACAAGCTCTCACTGTGGTGGCAGCTAAGGAAGACGGTCAAGACTGCAGATAAGCCTTTTCAATTTTTTCATTCAATTTGCTATTCTACCACTTTTCTTGCTCGTTGCATATTGATATGTAAACGAACACTTTGCACCTAATCTATTCGATAATACATAATGTCGTCGACGGAAGAATGGCTTGCTAGAGGCTGTGCCATGGTAAAGATGTGACGTGGGCGAAAAATGTCCACCACACAGATGTCTTGGGTTCCCAAACAGGAAGGCCGAAGCTAGCAGGCCCAAATGTCCCCTCCCGTATAAACGTTCCAATCGAAGCTGAGGAGTAGTTTCCCTCGTCAAAAGACTCCAATTGTTTTGTTTACCGTATTGAAACGTGTTGGATCGGCGCTTTAGCGCGTTAGACATGCAGGTTGAATACGAGAGTGTGTGCAACTCGTGCGGATGCTGCCGTACCCAAGGATCGGCCGCCACGATTTACTCCTTCGTCTGAAAACGACATGACATCAGGATGTCTTTCGCGGAGAAGAGTCAGTGCTCACTCGCATTCCTCACCTCAGTAGACCAAATACGTCATCTATTTGCTCGTCAAATTCATTGAACTATGAATAGAAAGATCTGGGCAGCATGTCTCATGGCAAACATCTTGACTTAGACACTGTAGTTGCGAAAATCTGTACATGGTGACGATAGAAGCACTCTACGTTACTATTACTAAATCTCGTTATGCAACAACAAACCCAAAGCAATATTTGGAGACTAGTTCCCAGAAGGATAAATAACCTCTTTGCATGTGTTCACATACCTTTTGGGCATGATCACGACAAAGCATATGCCGAGGTTCAAGTCCGTAGTCGCGGATCAATCTGCGTCCGCAAATGCTGGTGGGGCGGCCGCCTGGGACAAATCGGATCTGCGCCAGGACACGGTCTTGTCGAACCTGGGGAAGTCCCGAGCTGCCCCGCAAGCTGAAAATATACGACGTAGAACTATCACGTTAGCTTGCATGGGACGGACGTGGTCCGGGGTCGAACTGTCCTTGTGGAAGCGGCGTAAGGGACCTGCCTGAGAAATGTTGGGGTCCTGTTGTACAGGAGAGAGGAGCAGACCTTTTTTCGTGTAGCTCAGAAATTACTCAGTTGAGGTTCCTTGTCGTGAGGATACTTGTTTAAGCCGCTCATGTTCCAGCTTGCTGTTCAATACAGGCCACTGATAGTTTTCATTATAGTTTTAAGCCGACTCGTCTAGACCCCTACGCAGTGTGCTCAGTGCCATGTCAAGTGTCATATCTAAGAAATCTCTCGTGCGATCACAGTGGTTGACGGCAAGTCAACATCTTAGATGCAAAGCTCGTCTAGTGAGTGGTGATCACGGCGTAATGGGCCTCGGGGAATTGTGGGAGGACACAAAATACTACCTTCTAGATTCAGCTGGCCACACTCAAAAGCTAATCTGGGCCTAAGTTGCGCCAAAGAAAAAAGGGCCGGTTTAGTTTTGCTTGGATTGGCAATGCAGGCAGCTTACTGATAGTAGCAACCTTGCCCTAAAACTGACCATGGCAGAGATGTAAGTAGCTTATGCTGAACCTGATGGCGTATCTATTGTTACCTGCCCATAATTGTCTCCGCCACAAAATCTGAATATTTGGCAATGTGCTAGGTCGCTTGCTGTAGTACAGGTCCCTTGGGCCTCTTTCTTGCCTACGAATCCTTCAATACTACTGTGGCACTAGATGGCGAGCCCTGTAGTCACAAAAGTTTGTGACGTCAAAGTGATTCACCTTCCATCTTGGAGTCTCAGATGAGCTTGCTCTGACTAGATCTATGCCATATGATATCACCAAGGCCTTTCCTCTAACCAACCTTAACCCTATGGCTTTGAAAGTTCCTGGATCTATCTGAGGTCTTCCAACCTGTTTCCTTTTCAACTTGAGCTAGCTTTTGAGCTTAGCTGGCACTGTGCCTGAACGTGAGAGGCTACCAAAGGTCATTGATGTTAGATTTCTGGGAGATGTTCTAAGACGGAACCATGCTTGTATTGGGATTAACGCCTGTGCCTAATTGACCTTATGGTAGTAACGATACGTCCTTGATGTAGCGGACGGCCAGACAGAAGTTCTTCGTCTGGTCGCACCAATATCTTGCGTATCACAGGATATTAGACTAGTAGGGGATATAATTTCAGCAAGCTATTTAACTGTGAGATTATTTTGAAATCCAGATACCTTCAAATAAAAACAATAACGTGGAGGGTTAACAAATCACAGCTAGTTGCGTGCGTCGCAGGAATGGGTACTTACTGGCTTTTATGTTGCGGAAATATAACGGGAGACAAGGCCTGTCTAGAGTAGCAAGATATCACAAATGTATTAAAGGCATATTAGGCTACCGTGGAAGTATGGGGTTCACAAGATGCTTTAACTGTGGAAGATAACTCTGTTTTTTGAACTCGTGAGAGTAGCATCCGCTCCCAGAGCTACCCGCAACGCAGCAGATGCTCTGAGAAATCCTGATCAATATACACACGGACGCCAAGATGATCTTTCGGAATAATCAGGCTCACTTGTATACTATGCTACGGTTACTGATGCTGGATTGGGTTCATTTGTTATTCTTAGGATTGTCACAGTTTCGGTAGTAGCAGCCGCGCTCCAGAGCCCGCCGCACTCCTAGTAGTAGTCACAGTTTCGGCATCCGGGGCGGGCTAGCCCAAGATAGACAGATTGCTAGCAGCTCCTCTTGCCATATTCAATATGCTTGTCTCATTTGACAATGTATGCGGGCGTCGCCGGCTTCGACAGGGCATGCTCAATTTTGTTTTTAATGGGCGGGCTGGCATGAAAAAGAGAGGAAAACTCACTATCTAGGCTGCGTTGTAGACCCGGCTGGCCGGCTTGTGGGCCTGCGGGAGGATATTGGGAGAATTATAGACCCGATTGTACATATCTGTACTTGGTAGAAATGCGGAGAGGCAACTACTACTCTGGGACGGCCGAACATTGAATGGGAAGAGAATATACACATCGAATCTGCTCAGAAGGTGGCTTTTCTCAACACCAATTGCTGGAACTGGCAAGGACGCAAGCCCCAATTGGTACATGGCCGTCTAATATCATAAATATACCCGCCGGTGACCAATCACTCCTGTCTAATCCAAATCGCACGCAAAGCATGCCTCGTCGTAGTAGTGGCCGTTGGAGTCTGTGCCAAACCCAATGTCTGCCCTCAACCCAGAAAACAGCGCGCAAATCGGGATATACACGTTAGGCGCAGGGCTATAAAATTCCATGTAAAACGACACACAAGTCGGCCGATCCGCACACAACTTGGCACAGCCTTCCAGACTATTCGAGGAGGGGAAGGTAAGGAAGTAGGGCGACGAGTTGGAGGAGCCACGGCTGACTGCCACGTTGCACTCTTTTCCGGCTGGCGCAGGGCTGATGAGGGTGTATGCGGCACAGGGGGCGCTTGACGTGGTGCTTGTTGAAGTCGTTGACGTTGCAGAGGCAGTAGTTGTAGTATCGGATGAGCTTGGTTTGCAGAGACCGGCATTGGCACCCATCGCCAGGCAGAGTAGTGAGAGGGCTTTGAGGGCAATCATGGTGAAGGTGGCTTGGCCGATGGTGGTATGAAAGGAGTAGTGCACGCGCTGGGCGTCGGACGGAGCAGATGATGGGGTTAAATATCTCCGACAGGAGACGCGTAATTTTACCATGTGGAGTTTTGACTCGCACTTCTATCGGCAGACTAAACACATTGAGTTAAACTTGCCAGCGCGAGGAGACACTATCGATGTGGCGGTTGCTAGCTCAGCGTTTTCGACGCCAAATCGGACCCCTGCACGATTCAAGCGCCGAGATCCCGAGATCACTGCTGCGTTTGCTCTGGGAGATTGTATTGATATTTCACAGTCTACTGGTTAAGCTTTGGATAGCTGGGAAGCAGCATCTTGTGGATTTAGTCTAGCTTATTACCGGCTTTACTCTTCTTGCATCTTTCATCCTCAAGCCCTTCGTCTTCTCACCTTCGAGGACTGCGACTTCTTAAACTCGGCCTTGATCTCATCCAGCAGTCCGTCCACCGTCAAAACATCCACTGCAACGCCTGCCAAGCTCTTGGCCACCATGAGGGCCTTCTCAAACGCAGGCCTCGAGCCAGCAGCCACTTCGAACCCCTCGGTATGCGGCCCCGTCTCCGGCACGCTGCCGTTTGCAAACGTGATCTGGAACTGCGGACTGATGGCGGGAAAGTCATGGCTGATGTTGCCCTGGTCCGTCGAGCCGCTGGGATCCCGCGTCTTGTCGAGGTCGGCATCGGGCACCTCGCCGCCTAGCTCCTCGAACCAGCGGCTGTACGACGCGGCGAGGCCGTCGTTGTTGTTCATGTTTGCGTAGCCGTACGGCCTCATCGTCAGGTTGAGTTTGGCCCCAGTACCGATGGCGCCGGCCTTGAAGCACTTCACCACGCGGTCCGTGAGATCCTCTAGCTGCTCGTCGTCGGCGGATCGGATCTGGTAGCTCCCCGAAGACTGGGCGGGGATGACGTTGATGCGGCTGCCGCCCGACTCGATGATGCCGTGCACGCGGTCCGTGGGACGCATCTGCTGGCGCATGTACGAAAGAGCGCTGTTGGCAAGTAAGAGGGCGTCCTGCGAGTTGACGCCCTGCCAGGGCGCTGCGGCTGCATGTGCTTCCACGCCCTCGAACTCTACGTCGAAGCGATCTGTCGACATGGTGATCATATACGGCGTGTCGGCCCCGTTGCCCGGGTGAGAGATGAGCGAGATGTCGATCTTGGCATCCTCAAAGATCCCAGCCTCGAGCATCTTGACCTTTCCGCCGAGGGACTCCTCCGCCGGCGTGCCAAAAAGAATCACCTTGCCTGCTAGTTTCTCTTCTCGCATGATCTCGGCCGCCGCAAGAGCTCCACCAAGGGAGGCCGTGGCGATGAGATTGTGGCCACACGCGTGTCCCAGACCTTCGAGCGCGTCATACTCGGCGTTGAAGCTGACCACTGGACCATCGCCGCTCCCTTCAAAGACAGCCATGAACGCTGTCGCGATGCCGCCCACAGAAGTAGTAACGTTCCATCCCTTTTGCTCCTTCATAAAAGACGTCAGGAGCTTGTGCGCCTTGACCTCCTTGTAGCCCAGCTCGGGGTTGTCGTGGATCTCCTTGTTGATTGACCACAGCTCTTTCTCGATGGAGTCGACGTAGTCAGAAACGGTCTCGACGTATGGGCTCGTCTCGGAGCTGTTGCTCTTCTGACGGGTCTGTAGCGCAGTCTGGGATGCGGCAACAACAGGACCGATAGATGATAGCCCGAGGACAGCCAGGAGGCCTTGGACTTGAGTCGCGCGAACCATGATAGCGATGAGTATCCTGAAGATGACCGTGCGCTGACTGCAGCAAAGTCAAAATCCTTGAAGGTGAATAAAGACCGGATGATGATGACCTTACCCGAACAACCACATTTTGCCGATAGTCCGAAGGAAGTAGTCATTACTTTATACAGTCAAATCAAACCCCGCAAACGACTTCCTCGGGAAGAGCTCTGCCCGTGGTACGAGCAGGAACGCCGATCATCCTCCAACTCTTGGCATGAGCATTAGGCGAAGTTCATGGAACCAGAACTACTCCCCGACGTCGAGCCCAGTATCTCCCCGCTCTTTCGCTACAACAACCTGCCTAATGAGGCAAAAAGGTACGCCGATGATGCACATACCCAGACGCACCCCATTGCCGAACCTGGAAGCCGGCGTTGGCGGCCGGGGTGCTCACGTGTTCGTCAACTTAAAGTTAGGCATAGTAATTGTTCGATTGCGAGCTTAAATACTGCTGGGTACTTATCGGCCAGACCCGGAAACCAAGGCGAAAGCCTGCACTGGCTATCACCTCGCCAGTTCCTACACCACAAACGTTGCATCTGCGTCGGCCCCGCTCCGACATAGGATTACACGAAAAATGAGGGGATCCTTGACCCATGGAATTTCCCCTCTTCACTGTGGAGACTCGATTGTTGCAAAGATAAGAAACAGGGAGATGTGTGAGCTGCAGGGTGTTGCCTGTAGTGGTGTCGAACACGAGGTTGTCGCTGAGCAGACACGTCTAGTTAGCTGCTGTACTCACTGAGCGGTGCTTTTCTGAACTCGTGGTAGTAGCAGCCGCGCCCTAGAGCCGACCGCGATCCAATAGTTGTGCTCACTGACCCTTCGGTTCGTAGATAGGCGAGCCAGTTGTTCCTCTTCTACAGTAGCCTTTTTCCGCAGACCTCACGCCCTTGGTTGCATCTTGTCTTAAAAGGTGAGAGCAATATCCTATCCCTACTGACAGTCGAGGCATATTGGTTGTTCTCAAATAGTCTGAAGGTATTGGGCAAGAAATACGTCAAGCTGCAATGAAGCAACTGGAACATTTAATTTTACGGTATCAGGAATAGATTGAGAAAACATATTATCCTTCTCAGCTTATTAAACTGCTCGACCAAATTTGAAACTAGCGAACAAACAAACATGCTGTCTATCTTTCTTTACTCTAGAGTATAATATAAGTAATGTCGGCTAGGAAACAAGTCCATGCACGTCATCTAGCATCCTGATTAGTACCATCCTACCCTTTTCACCACGTTAGCAGTATGTGACTTCTTACGCTCCAAGCCTTCGCGAAATCTTCTCACTCTGTCGTTATGTCGTTGAATTTCCAATTCAGTGAAATAATCCGGGTCCGACGGCGCTATATCAAATCTGCTCGTGTGCCATGGGTACTCATCGCCGGACGAGTCTGCTACTGGTTGAGTTCCTGGCGAAGGCGTCGTCCAATGCATGCAACAACACTCGTCGTCGTGTGGTCCTTGGAGTGAGAGTGGTGCCTCCATTCGATTCGCATGCTCGTCAGCATCTGGCTCGTGAATCATAGCCCAAAAGTCGTATTCGAGCTGAAAGGTGTATTTATCTTTCTTGTAGATTGGCCACTTTGTTCCCATTGGTGGCCCATGCATAGCCTCCCTGTACATTTTCCAACACTCGAAGGTATCTTGGAATTGATGGAATATGCTCAAAGCGTCTATTTCATCCCCCCCTTCGCGGATCGCATTTTTGTAGACTGAGCCATAGAATTCGTAGGCATGTTTTGTGGCGTAGTATGCCCTTTTCGATCCCTCTCTTGCCGTGTTGTCGTAGCCAGCCTCCTCAACATGGGCCTCGTTGTAATAGGACTCGAGAAAACACACTGAATTCTCCAGCTCGGTCATGAAGGAATTCGCCATGCTTCTAGCGTCCCTGTAAATCTTTCTACTGGCTTCAACTAGGTCAAACTCGAGGTTACGCTCATTGACAGTAGCAGGAGCAGATGCGCACTGGATCTCTTGCCGCGAAGCAGTGCCAGGATGGCGATCGAAACTCTCTAGGGTGAGAACCGGGTTGATTTCTTGATCTGAGTCGGCATCAAAAAAAGTAGAATCATCGCAAGACATGTCCCCGTCGAAAGGAACGTCCTCACCGCAAGGAACGATTGGTGAAAAGGGGAAAGACCCCGGGACAAAGCGGTACCCAGAGATCTCGCCGCATGATATAGGCGGCAGCACAGGGAATCTAGGATTCTCTCGTGGTTTGCCCGCCATTCCAATGCACTCACTGAGAAAACCAAACATTTCTGCGTGTGGTCCTTCTTCGTTTTCGGGATGGTTACTGGCCGAAGACGTGGGCTTTTGTGCTTCACCTGTTGTTTCAACGGGCTCGCTGAGAGGCGAAGAGTCCTGTTCTTCGTTGAAAGGCTTGAATGGCTCAAACCCTGCAGCTATCTCCAAAGCTTCTAACCTCCTCTCCAAGAAATCCAAGAAATCGGTGGTGTGAGTGGCACGTCCAGATTTCGTTTCTGTCGTGCTGGAAGGGTTTGCTTGAGCGCTTCCGACGTCGCTTTTCCTGGAATGTGCCTGGCTCATGGTTAGATTGGTATTGCGATGGCGCGTCGATAAAAATGTTGAATACTGACCGAACAGAAGATAACGATTGATTTGATTTCTGGGACCGTACTAATACAGGTGGCCGTTAGGTGATTTGCTTGTTGACCGTGAAGTTGGTGGGTGATGACAAGCGTTGATAAATAGTTAGAGGAGTATTCTCTTTTATGGTAGTGTCCAAAGAAGATGAAGAAGGTGTGGGTGTTTCCTGACAAAGTATTCTGTAATAGTGTTTAATAGCGTTGTTCGTGTTGTGGGACACGAGTGTACGCAAACCACGCTACAATGTTTTGTTGATTGTTCAGTGTTCATTGAACGTTTTGAACACATTCTATGAGGTCTAGAATGCTGCACGTCCTTAGGATACTGTCTATGCTATATAAAAAAAACAAGCACAATCACGCCGCACAGTAGAGTTCTTTGTTCAAAGCCGTTCTCTAATAAAGAATGCATTGTTGCAATGTGCTTGGCTGTACGTGACCTCCTCGCATCTCGTTCTTTGTTCTGTCTGCTGTGGAACACTCGCAGTGCAGTGTTATACCTAGCAACGTTCCAGCCAGAAACTGGTATGAAAAATCTGCACGTGATGAAATCACGATGGTGCTCGAGCCTTATTTCTTGATGCTATATCAGCTAGGTTCGCACCTCATTTAGTCTTGTTTGCAAACGTGCTAGCTAGTGGGAGCACATTACGGACTGATCCGATAGGACTAAATGGAGACTAGGAAATATAGTCGAATTGTAAGATAGGTATGAGAACACTACTTTAGTGTATACTATACTCTTACTCCAAGTTTAGCCTACTATTTTAACGCATCGTCAGTCACCTAGGCACTGAAGACCTTTGACCAATCCTGCTTCTTTAGATAGTCCTGCACGGTCGCTAGAGTCGGAGGTGACTTCAACTAATTTGAATGTTAGTGACCGCTACGAGTACTGGCAATTGTGTAAACTTACATCACGAGGGTGAATGATGGTCGAGTCATGTCCGCCATCGTACCCAAACTCATTGACGTATGCAAAAGTGTCCACAAGCTCTAATTTGAGCTCATCTGGGTAGTGTTGGAAAGCTTGATCGGCAGGGACAGTCACGACCTCGGCTTTCAACCCGGTGGCTTCCGTAAACGCGGCCGTGACCTGTCGAAGAGTGAACCACTCCCGATAGCCAATGATGTTCTTTCCAGGTTCCTCTTGCACCAGAGCTTTGACGAGCGGCCCGGAATCCTCTTCAGCAGCGAGTAGCGGCAGTTCGATCCCTGGGTTCACGGGCTGGATGAATTGGACAACGCCATCTGCGTTCTAGAGGTTGTTAGCTTTATCTGCGATGTAGAAAATGCTCTCGTACCTTGACGGGCTGACCGAACGGGTCGGTGACAAAGTTGTTCAAGAAGAAACCAGCTTGGTAGATGCTCGTCTTTGCCCACAGGTCAGGGTGTTGGCTTTTCCCGTAGTCCACTGCGTTGGCCTTGGAGTCGAAATGGTATACATGAGTATACTTCCCCTTGGACCACTTGGTTGCATTCGAAAGCGAAGAGAGGATGAAGCGCTCCAGGGTCGGGACCTTGGCAGCCGCATCGATGACATTCTTCAGCTGCTGTGTCTCCTGATCACGCGCCCAGACGTTCAGCGGCTGTCCGGGCTTCGCCTTGTCCTTGTTGGCAGGATCGCCGTACAAGCCCCAAAAGTCGCTGACGGCGAAGATGGCCTCGGCGCCCTTGAACGCTGCTGGAAGCGTGGATGGGTCGCTGATGTCAGCCTGAACCACCTCGGCTCCTCGCTTTGCCAGGGCCTGGGATTTAGGACTGGACGTGTTTCGGGTGACGGCGCGGACCTGCCAGCCCGGGTCATCGAGGAATGAGCTGACGACGGAGCCGCCTTGGTTTCCGGTAGCGCCGAGAACGACGATGAGCTTGGACGAGGACATGGTTGAATATGGTGTTTGATGGGATGATATCTGATGGGATGATGGTAAATTTGAAATGTTGGATGTGATGAATGTCGATGTAGAGAGATGGTGAGGATCGGGCGTCCTTTTATGGCTTTTACACGTCGGCTACGAGTGAAATTGGATGACGCAGACTAGGAAAGATATGTATTTGAAATCACCCCTTGGTCCCCAAGTATTGTCTCATCTTTCTGTCACCATTCACCTCGACTCACCAGTTAATGGTGCATCTTGGCCGTCTTCCGACCGGGTCCCACCGTTTCCTCCGCTTTCCGCCCTTCGCCTTCCGCTCTGTCCGCTCCGACCCGTCGGCCAGTTTGGTTCCTCCGGACTGGGCGGGAACAATCCTGATCGCTTGCCGGATTGCCGACGTCGGGCAAATCTTCTACCGACCTGGTTTGATATTTTGTCGCTATCTCCCGAATACATGGAAAGATTGTCCGTGGAACTCTACTATACATTACCTGCCAAGGGCTAGAAGAAATGGAGAGCTCCGAGCATAAACAATGCGATATCTTTTCAGTCTTGTATCTGGAAATCCCTAGCCAGCGATGATAGTATCGCCGAAGGATATAAGCATACAAGGCGATTCATGTCTCTGGAACAAAGGCTGGGAATTATTCTCTATTATAGAATGGGTTTGCATAACCTGCTTGCTTCCGAGTACCAGTGACTTGGCTAAATAAACATAGTCTGGATGCTTTTCATCGATGACCTCTCCGCCACAGTAGTGAAATCGTTACAATCAGCATTCTCTCTGCCTGTCCAATGGGAGATAGACGGAAATCTCATTCTTCAATGCGAGCTTGGGGCCAGAACATCTGGTATCGAGCTCGTAGCCGTACCATCCAAGAATAAGATGCCACGTATACCTTTGTCAAATCACCGCTCACGAACTATGGAAGTAAGGCGTTGGTGACTTTGAACGGATGCAGAGGGATTGAACCATTGAGAGCTAAATTTGGTTCAGAGCGGACTGGAGCGGCCTCAGAGCGGGGATGAAGCGGACTAGAGCGGCCTTGTCCGCTCCGGTTCACAAGGATGCTTAGTCCACTCCGCGTCTACGTAGCACGTCACGCAGGCATGTAAGCCGCTCAGAGCGCCCCCCGATTCTACGCGTGTCATGACGTGGAGTGAGCGACGAATATTGCTCTCCACTCCCTGTTTACGATGGTGCCATTCCCATTGGCGTTATCGTGCGGCTTGCGGAGGAAACGTATTAATAATGGAGCGTCAAGTTCAACCAGAAGGCTTAGTTCGTCATCGGAGCATCGTTAGGCCTCGACCTCGAAACGACAGTTTTCATTCTTCGCGCCGATTACAGCTGTATCAACGAAGAACACAATATCCAATAAGTCACTTCTGACAACCCAGGGCAAACAACATGGCAGACAGGGACTACAGCCAGATACCTCCCGCCCTCAATCAGAAACACGATTAGGCAGCTTGCCATGCGCCAGGAGAATCGTCTCTCCCCAAATGGCTCGTGGGATTTTGGATATACGTTTCTGGCGACGGTCAAGTACATGAGCGACGCTCAAATCTCAGACTACTAGCGATGGAAAACGGCGACCCACGATTGTTTGGGCAAAAGGCTATGAATGTATTCGAGAAAGGAGAATTCTTCAACACAATATGGACCGAGGGTGATGAAGCAAAAGTCATGCCAATCCAGTTAGGTCCAAATAACCAGCCATGCTAGGAAAACGTGCAAATGGAGTCGTAAAGATACCGAACATCTCGCTGGCGGGCTCAAAATGGCGAAGAAGAGCTAGAGATATCCGCACTCGAGTCGATAAGTTTCAAGACGTCCCCTTGTTGAAGCAAGGAGATGTACTGGCCTTGGCAAATGTTAGTCACACCCAACTGCACGCACTCAAGGGAATCTGAACTGACCTGCAACACCCCAATTCTGCCCCAGTCTCCGTAACCCGCTCACAATATCCCATAGTGCGTCACTTATAACCTGTTCATGGTCCTCCCTGATGAACCAAGCACACTCCCTTGCCGCATAATAGAGAAATCCTGCCACTAGAGGGCACCTAGAAACACGTCGCCCGACCGTCCGTGCTGTCGAAGAGATTATGACTACGACCCCATCCCAGCTGGCCTTTTGCATCTCCGTCTCTGAGGCGATAGGTCCCTGCGTAGCAAATCGCAGTGCCTCGTTGCACGTGTACATTTTATACAGGATGAGTCGAGCGGAGGAGCTTAGAGCTAGTGCAGCCAGTTTCGAAGATTCCGACGTTGGCGATGCGCTCCCGTCGATGTCTCTCTCAATAGATGTTTGCAAGGCTGAAAGAGCTTGGTGGAGATGTTTTGCTTCTGGTAGAAGCTCTGTAACATCTTGCGACACGTTCCTTGCCTCTCTATGGTGCATTACTTTGCTGAGCATATGGGCTGCTTGGCAAAGCTGAGCGTAGGACCCGACTGTTGTGACAGAGCTGAAAGACTTGGTATAGAGCGACTCGTTGGGAACAATTTTCCCATTGTCCCAGTCTTCGTCATTGACAGGCAAAAGTTCACTAGCGGACGGCTCTGGTGCTGCGAGGGGCACGCCGCAGGTCTCGATATTGACCAGCCTGTCACCGTGTCAGTTAATTGGTCACGATGTTCTACAATCAGCGAAGAGAGAATTGCTCCTACCTGTCGAGTATAAAAATTGCCCACCACGTTCTACGCTGCTCCTCCCGGAGCGTCCACGTCTCCGGCATCTTGAAAAGCCGCGTTGAGGCCTTTCTGTCGTGAAACCCCATCAGGATACCGAGTCTAGCTGCGCGACTAATGGTGAGAAACGCCGCGGGATGGATACCATGAGAATATTCGTAGACTGCCAGGAGCGTGAGGGACTGCAGCAGGCGGATGGAAACATAGCCTTCCATCTCGGCTGCCGAACAGAGCGACTTTGCCAGCCTATAAGACGCTGAATCCTTTGGCTGAGTTTCCCCATTAGAGGTGCAAAGCCTCATACATAGAAGAAGGAGCATAAAGCAGACGTCGTCTGGAGGGTCAGTGCTGAATTCGTACATGATTCGTTTTCTGGAGATTATCGGAAGCCACGTGTGGACACTGCTAAAGTACCCTTCGCAAGTAGTTTCTAAATCTAGTCCAAGATGGTCTGCCGCCATTCGGTGCATGGGAGATCGGGCGCATTGAGCCAGAGCAGTCTCTCTTAGCGGCGTGAAGAAATCGGAGTCGAGAAAGAAAGCTGACGGGAATGGGTGTGTCGGACCATGGATGGTTGGAAGGCCACTTGTTCCAGATGCGGTGGAGTTCTCAGGCGACGAGAAGCTGTTGATGTTGAGGAGCTGCTCTAGATGGGCGAGTCTGCCATCGACATTCGGGTTGCTGAGGGGATCCGACATTGCAAGGTCGGGATATTCGCATCTCTTGCCGAGTCGAATGCACTGGTTTCTTAGGCGTTTGTCTTTAAAGCGTGAATATCATCTAGGTCGGTTTACATACTAGTGAGCACGACGGCACATCTCTGGTGCACTTTCTCTTCAAGCGCCTACATCAACATGTCAGTCGAGACTCATCACCGTCATGCAGCTCACGTGACAGTACCGACAAGCAATACACGCCTGATGTGCCTTTCTGCTTGACATGATTGATGCTAGAGTTTGTGAACCGAGTGAACAATCTGAATCTGTTGCTAGAAGCACATTGCTTGTAAACGATGAGTATTTTCGTTCTTAGGATGAAGTGGAGCCAGCAAGAGTGAGATGATGATTGCTGACTTAGAGCCCCTATAACGAGTAACTACCGTGTAATTGAGCTTAAGCATGATATACATTAAGCCAGCAACATGAGGTCCACAACAATGACAAACCCTCCAGAAATCCCATTACAAGACAGCCTGTTGGGCGTTACTTCTTCTAGAGAACGAGGAAAATGAATACTTTTGTTTACTCATGTAGTAGAAAAGGCTTCTGAAAAGTGCTGTAATTACGTTTCGGGTACCAGATTCGCGAAATGAACCTAGAGCTCAAAGGCAAACTAGCCCGGAATAGACGAGTAAGAACCGTCGGATTACCTAGCTTGGTCATCTCGTACATTTACACGCCCTTGCGCCCTGCTAATGACATCGCCCCATATGGTCATCATGGTCCACAATCATTTCCCTCCTAGACGATGATGATATAAGGGATACTTCAGCCATCTTCTTTCAAGGCAGTATCAACTCAAACCCCCATCGAATCTTCATTCAAAATTCAAAGCCAAAGTCAAGATGCCGCAATCAACTTCCATCCCCGCCGTCCTCTCCTCATTCACCGAAACTTGGTCGCCTCGCCTAATAGCGGCCATCAACGACCACCACGTCAAAGTCGCCAAGATCGACGGAGCGTTCATATGGCATGCCCACCCGGACTCAGAAGAGCTGTTTTACCTTCTCTCCGGAAAGCTCAGCATGGAAATCGAAGGTCAAGACGCTGTTGTCATGAAGGAAGGAGACGTGTTCGTTGTCCCAAAGGGGGTCAGGCATCGGCCAGTTGCGGAAAATGCATCCATCATGATGATAGAGCATGAGAGCACCGTCAACACGGGAGACCAGTCGGATTCTGAAAGAACGAAACAAGTTCAGGATACCAGAGTGGATAGCCAATCTTATTAACACGGATGAGTTTGTGACCAAAGTTATTTCGCCTTGCATGCCGGTGCCCGCGTTGAATGAAGAGCGAATCGGCCTCTTCGACCCGTTTGTCATCGCAACTTCCCTGCTGGAAATGCTAGATGCATGGCCAGAGTCCAGTGACGGAAACGACAAGAACGCAAAGCCTTGACCTAAATTCTCCTCATCGTGATGCATCGGATCCCGCTTCCCCTTAAACACTCCCCTATCCTGATATCGAACCTGACTTTTCCTCGTCAGGCGTAGCGATGGCCCGCTCACCGTCTCGTCTTATCCAAGCCGAAATGTCCTTTTGCAAAACCCAACCAAGCAGCACAAAAGTTACCGGTAGAGAAATAACCCAGTAGACAAAGAACAAGCGTTCTCCAGCAGCGAAGTCGCCGTTCATGGACAAGATGGATGCCACGATGGTGCACGGCACAACCACAGTGGCGATTTTGGCGAGCTGGCCGGAACTGCGCGCCATTCGATTCGCCGCGGCCGCCTGTTCATTAGCGTGACGAGTCTGTTTGTATGATTCCAGTGCCTGCTTCTCAGAAGCGAAGGCTTCCTCCATTGCAGCGCGCTGGGCGTACATGGCCATGTGGTCGGCTATAATTGCCTCCACCCTTTCAAGCTTGACTTGAAGAGCTCTCCAGTGCCTTCTCTCATCTATAATCGCACATCGAAGCACCTCGTTCTTCTGCGATGATAGGTATGCGGTATCGTCGTGCCGGAATTTCTGGATGATGGACGCGAGGTAGGCTCTGTGAAGTTGGAGGGAAAAGCGATCAGCCATCAACTTTCCATACTCGAGGGCTGTTTTGTTGACCTGGTTGACCAAGACATCTCGCTCCTGGTGTGCGTTCGTGTTCCAGTCGCTAACATGGCCGATCCAGTCCGTCGCCTGGACCTGATTGGCCAGCTGTACATCTACCGACACCTTGTCTTCCCATGCCGCGAGAATGACGTTGCGAGCAAGCGTTGTCGCCGAGAATGGGTCTTCCGTAGCTAGAATCTTCCCTGTCTCGTGCGCTTTGATGGTGGCATCAAAGATGGAATTAGGCGGGTGGATCTGGTGGTTTGTGAGCCCAAGCATGACTTGGCGTAAGCCACTGCCAGGGGAACGATCCCCGGGCATCCAGTCCTCAGGGATGACTAGAGGCTTGAAATATGGAGGCGGGGAGAATGTTGGCTTTAAGTGAAGTGTTGGGGCATCCATCAGGCAAACAGCTACCATGTTTGAACACGAGTTAGTGTTTGACATTGGCAGATCTAGAAACAACTTGCCTATCCATGACTTATCACCATACGCTTTACTCCAATAAGAGAAGTAGGTTGGAATCTCAATCAGCTGCCGTGCTGTACTTATGTAGTTCTGCGAGCGGGTGAAAGTGCCGAAATAGGTCATATAGTGACCGCCTAAACGCTTCGGGTCCTCTGGCAATGACCGCTCCACCGGCACAACTACCTTCAAGTAGGTTGAGCTCCCTAGATCCACCATGGAGCAGTCAACGACACGCATATCGGCAGCCGCGCTACAGTGGGCCAGCCAGAACTCCGGGGGAATGCCAAGCTTGACTCCAAGTACTTCGCCGAATCTGGGATCCACATCTTGGAGGAAAATCAGGTGTCGATTGGGTTTAGGAGACGCGTCGCTCAGAACCTTGTCTAGGAACTCCCACATGTTCTGTGCGGTATTGGACTGAGCATCCGGTATTGGGTAACTCTCATCCTCTCTCAGATCGAACATTCGAAGTTTCGGCTTGACGAGGAACCCATGTTCCATCCACGGGTGCACATTTCCATTATTGGAAATCTCAAAATCCAGGACATCTTTAACCCGTTTCCGATATGCCTCGACCTCAGCTTTGACGCTGGGATTGTCCGGCTATTCTAGGGCGCTGTCTGTTGTAATTAGCCTTCACTTCTGTCGAGATGACCAACCACAAGGAATACCTCGCGACAAAAATTCCGACATGGTGCCTCAGGCCTGTAGAAAAGCGTATTCCTTCCAGGTGTGTTTGTACCTCTTCCTAAACGGGACAACTTGCCAGCACACAAGCCACGAAACCATCAGCTAATAATAGCAGGGAAAGTAACAAGATGCGCTAGGGCAGTTGAGAGAGTTGCAATGTCGGTGAGAAAGTCCAGTCTAGATGTGAGGGATTTATAGACAGTTCACGTCTTGTTTTGGAGCGGGGTAGCAGCCTACATACAGGAGCCTTATCTTTTGCACATTGACGAGATTATGATAAAACTTTGCGCCAAGCTGAAATTGAAGCTGAAAGGCCAAGCCCGCACTCGTAAGCAGGAACAAAAGCGATACGCATTCTTGACAGACCAGCTTTGGTGAAACCTGGTCTGTATTTCGCTAGATTAGCTGAGAAGGAAGAGAAAAAGTCAAATTCAAGAACCAGAAAGGAGTTGAATCAGTAATTAGGGCAATAAGACGGAACTCTTATCCCATAGTGTAACTATTCGCGGTTTTCACATTCCCTTGCCAGGCTAAGTTATGGGGTACGGCCTTGGGGAGAGGAGGGACTATGGTGTAGGCGGCACGGATAATTCCGAAAAGCAAAGCAGTCACAGCTACAGCCAAGGTAAGCGTTACAACCACATGCGCGAGTGGTAAGCAATTTGCTCACGCTGAAGAGCCCTGGCGCTCATGTAGAAGTATCCAGTGTCGCAGGCGCGCATATCAGCTCCTAACTCTGGAATGGCGGTGTAATGCCGCTGGTGCGTTAGTCGAGAGTGACATCCAGAAGAGAACCAGCTATAAGATGACCCCAGTGGTATACTCCAAATACCTGTGGTACTGCAAGGGCCTGAGTCGGCCTCAAGTAACTAGCGGTTCAAGAGCCCTCTTTCGCCTTTTAGGCGGTAGCATACCTGGTCATTTGGTGATTGGCACGGTGCCGCAAGTGGAAAAAGGCGTGCTGATCTGATACAGAGACATGGGGCCGACATATGGAGCAAACATTACGACCATTAAGCTCACCTTCCTGAATCCTACTTGACCTTCACAAGATAGATATATTGAGATTTAATACTCGAGGCAAGGCGTGTAGATGTAATTAACCTTGGCGCCTTAGCGGCAAGCAAAAGTCAATATCCGACAACCCTCCCTCTTCAACCCCACATTTCAAGTGCAGGGTATGCTTCCAGCGGACCGGCGGACCGGCGGCCTGATCCCAAATGCCTAATAATCACATTTACTTACTGCAATCGTCTCATCCTCAAGCAACGGTGGTTAATTAGCCGGACTCCGCGCTACAGAGAAGATCAGCTCATGGGTCAAGAAAAGACATAAATACAGCCATCTAGTCGCAACGTCCAGCGATAATCCGCGCGAGGTAGTGATCGTGAAACTGTCACACTTCTTCTACAACAATGAGACTACACACCACTCTACTTCTTTACTTATCACCGTCCCTACTAGGAGCCGAAGCTCGCCCTGCCGCAAAAAAGGGCTTCGTCACTACCAAAGGCGACGTGTTCCAACTCAACGGCAAGGACTTTGACTTCGCGGGCTCCAATGCTTACTATCTGCCTTTCCAAACGGTCAGTCACCATCTCGAAAAATTTCACATGACTGGAGCGCTTATGGGAATTACTCAGAACCAAAAGGATGTTGAGCGGGGACTTGGGGCAGCGAAAAAAGCAGGCCTAAATGTGATGCGTACTTGGGGATTTAACGACAAAAACGCAACTACTGACCCGAATGGCTTCCCTAAATATGGAGGAGAAGGAGCCGGCGCGACGGACGTCGTGATGCAGACGTGGAAAAACGGAAAAGCAAAGATTGACGTCAGTGGATTTGACAAGGTTCTCAAAGGGGCCGAAAAAACAGACATGAAGCTCATTGTCGCTTTGACTAATAACTGGGCCGACTATGGGGGTATGGACGTATACACAGTGAATCTTGGAGGGAAATACCATGATGACGTGAGTAGCCCTTACTTTTGATAAAACAAGCTAACATGATTTCTAGTTCTATCGAGAGCCCAAGATCAAGAAGGCTTTCAAGAATTATATCAAGGCCATGGTCAACCGCTTCAAGCATTCGTCTGCCATAATGGCCTGGGAGTTGGCGAATGAGCCTCGCTGCGGAGCCGACGGAAATCGCAATCTTCCGCGAAGTGATTCCTGCACCACCGAGACGATCTCTGAGTGGATCGAGGAGATGAGCGCTTACATCAAGAAGCTGGACCCTCATCATCTTGTCACATGGGGCGGCGAGGGAGAATTCAAGCACGATTCAGAAGACTGGGCATACAACGGAGCTGACGGAGGAGACTTTGACCACGAACTCACCCTACCCAACATCGATTTCGGAACATTCCACTCGTACCCAGAGGCATGGAGCAAAACTATCCCCTGGGTTGGTCAGTGGATTCGAGACCATGCCAAGGCAGCACGCAGTGTTGGCAAGCCGGTGATACACGAAGAGTATGGGTGGCTCACGCCCGAGGCACGCAAGGAGCAGTATAATACGACTAGGCCCGAGACGAGGGTTGAGGTTCTTGGAGGGTGGCAGCGTATCCAGGTGGAAGAGAAGATGCCAGATATGTACTGGCAGTTTGGCTACTCTGGGTTTTCATACGGAAGGAATCATGATGATGGCAACACCATTTATTTGGACGAGCCAGAAGCAAAGATCTTGGTTTACAAGCACGCCAAGGAGATGAACAGTCTCAACAAGCGGAAGAACTAGCCACGGCAATTTAAGACGAGTTTTTAATTGCATCAAGTTCACATGCCATACAAAAAGAGGGCCGTTGACTCCTTGGGTACTGGATATTAAGAGCTGTCATATCTGCACCCGTCCTGAGAACTGTGCCTCTCACCGAACCTCATTGATGTTTTGACTTATCGTCGCAACCTCAAGTTTATGCTAATTTTGAGGTTGGGTTACGTCTGCCAAAGTTCCTTGTTGTGATTCGTGTAGAGATGATGAAACATGATAGTTTCTGCGAGCAAGCCTGCGATGTCGCGTGTGACAGGTGGGAATCTAAATTCATACCCATAAACAGCATCTTGGGCGATATCCTGGCGATGATCTGCCCCGCAAAGCTTATGTTTATCTCAAGGTAGAACGGCGAAAACCATTGCACCATTTTAAGTTTGCCAGATTCGGACCGGACCGACGAGCTCCGTTTTTTGGTAATTCTTCCGTGGCGCGCTTGAGGTGCCAAGATCAGACGGAGCAGCAACTCCCGTAGCGTGTGGATTCTCCTGTGGTGCGCTTCTAAAATTGAGGGGGGGCCGCTATAGCGCCAAGTGAAACCCAATGGAGAATTAAGGATTCAAAGAGAGTTTCGTATAACTTGACCGCTACGATGATATCAGATATAAGAGGTACGGTGTAGTCTCGTTTGGAAGAGAACAAGCAGCACAGGATCATTACTTTCTTCTCTCAGACCAGCCTGCGGATTCATACTCGTGATAGCAGCCATGTGGAAACTACTCGTCAGCGGCATGCTCGCCGTTCTGTCCGTGACACCGGCCGTCAACGCAGCGTATCCCAACCCCGGCCCAGTCACTGGCGACACTCGCGTCCACGACCCTACTGTGGTCAAGACGCCCAGCGGCGGGTACTTGATGGCGCACACTGGAGACAACGTGGCACTCAAGACGTCCACCGACCGCACCGCGTGGCGCGACGCCGGCGCCGTCTTCCCCAACGGCGCGTCTTGGACAACGCCCTACACCAACGGCGACAAGAACCTCTGGGCCCCCGACATCTCCTACCACAACGGAAAGTACTACTTGTACTACTCGGCCTCGTCCTTCGGATCACGCAAGTCGGCCATCTTCCTGGCCACCAGCACGACCGGCGCCTCGGGCTCGTGGTCCAACCAGGGCGTGGTCATCGAGTCCTCGGATTCCAACGACTACAACGCCATCGACGGCAACCTCATCGTCGACGCCGCGGGCAAGTGGTGGCTGTCCTTTGGCTCGTTCTGGACGGGCATCAAGATGATCGCCCTCGACTCCAGCACCGGCAAGCGCTCTGGCACCAGTCTCGTCTCCCTCGCTTCGCGCCCGGATAATGCCGACGGCGCCATCGAGGCGCCCTTCATCACTCGTCGTGGTAGCTACTACTACCTCTGGGTGTCTTTCGACAGGTGCTGCCTGGGCGCTTCTAGCACGTACCGTGTCATGGTTGGTCGCTCCACCAGCGTTTCCGGCCCGTATGTCGACCGCAGTGGCAAGCAGATGATGTCGGGCGGTGGAACCGAGGTCATGGCCAGCCACGACTCCATCCATGGGCCAGGACACAACGCCGTCTTTACCGACAGCGATGCCGACGTGTTTACCTATCATTACTATGCCAATGATGGCACTGCGTTCTTGGGCATCAACCTCATTCGCTACGAGTCGGATTGGCCCGTTGTTTACTAAAATATGGAGGTGTAGTTTTGCTTTCTTGTTTGATACTTGGTCTGTTTTTCTAGTTTTAAACTAGGAATAAATGTACATATTGAAATTACGAAATAAAGGCTTTGGTCCTAGAAGTAGAAGCTGGCAGCAGACAAAATTGTTCTTGGTGTCCTAGGTGCCGAACGGCTTTGAGCTCCCAGAGTTCATATCTAACTTGAAGCTTGCCTGCGTAGGTCAAGATGGTGAGCCGCTTGTCAAGGCCGGAAGCGACAAGATGAACGATGGTGGTGACCAGGTCAATTGATTATATTTCTATGCCAACTTCAAGATTGGAAGCCTTACGATGACGTTTACGCAAAATGCGTCGCCCCCATAGTAGCACGAGAAAGGAAATACCATTGGCAATGGGGACTAGTATTATAAGACTGGGTTTGTTTTGGAAAACAGGATTGCTCAAGACAGTGAGTCTGTCAGAGAAGTAAAACAGGGCTTTGATCACCGCCATGTGGCTGCACTGTTGCTTACGAAAAAATGAAAACATTGTGGATGGTTGCCGTTGCTACTTTGAGAAGGGTGAGGGCCTTAATGAAGACTTTTCAACAAGTCAGCCAATATTGGTATCTGTGAGCATATTAAAAGCTCGTTTGAAACATGTCGCAGAATGTGTGGAAAGGTAAAAATCGTGTAGATTTCCAATAATATATGTGCTCTACCTGATTGGGGGCCAAGATCAAACCGAGAGTCGAGTTCACAAATATACATGGTGACGCCACCTCAGAATCAAACTGCGCAGGGTAAGTATCGCTTATCCTTAAACTGTCGAAAGCACACATAATACAGACGATGTAGCATGGCGATTATCACGTAGAGCAAAATCATCAGCTAAATAGATGACTAAATCTTGACACAGAGCTACCACCCATCATTTTGCAAATTTCCGAGCAGGATCACTAGCCTAGCCGTTATTGCCTCCGAAGTTATCTAGACGAGATTTTCCTTAAAAGCTGCCGGCTGTCGTCATTGATGAGCTGAAAGCCTTCCGGGGTGCTCCTCCTGGTATGCTTTCTTCTCCAGAGCGCCAACGTCGCGCCGAGATCTTCTTCAACTGCTGAGAATACTCTGCTGCGGCTCAGCGGTCCTTTCAATGGTTTCTATTGGTCAACTCCTCCGTGGACGACCGGAGTCGCTCAACCACAACGCCCCGTGCAATTCGTTTACATTGCATAAGAACGCCGATGCTAGTGGTGCCATTTCACGTTCGACGTTCGACAAGCAGCGTATGATCGAATGCAGGCACCGCGGTTACTCAGCAGAATTGAATACTATTGGAAGATCAATTGTTAAATAGTATTTATGGTCCTGGATAGGAGAGAGCTGGCCACCCTCGTGATTAAAACCCACTCAGCACAGCTCCCCGTCAGCTCCTCGTTGTCGAGGGACTTTGGTTGTCACGTCGCGCCAAATATGGAGTATGCCATGAACTGGACCCAATCATGGATTAGACAACGGAGCATCTAAAATAGGAAGCTCAATGTGTGCTCATGGAGGCTGTGCGGTGACATTCCCCACTACGGAGCTAAGGTACCCAGTGTAGCAACGATGGTCATTCACCCCCAATTGCAAAGAGAATGCGGAGTGGGAACCCAGTGGCTGGAAACTACCTCCACTACAGCATTGCTCACGTACAAGGCTGCTTTGATGGTTCAGGATTAAGGCTACCCGGCATTGTCTTTAGCCAGGGCTCGGGTATTCGAGGACATGGTAAGATTTGACACTGGAAGGCGATGGAAACCCCCACGTATTGGCTGCCGCTTGCATCGAAATCGTGAGACTGTCGTTCTTTGAATGCAGTCCTTAATTCCAGCGTATTTAACATATTTGACAGAACTGCTGCTTTTCATGATCCTGTAGAACGAACAAGACATATCAATCGCGCAGCAAGTTATGCTGCTTGTGTTACGCGAGTATGACTAGGCGGAGCGGAGCTGAAAGATGCTCCACCCAAACGAGGCAGAGACACACCGCATCAGGCCGGCATGGCCGACTTCCGTCACACTGTGGTGGAAGCCCGCTCAGCCCTAGCAGTGAGCACCGAACACTACCGCGGCTATATTTTTCGGGACTTTTGTGTATCCGGATGACGTTCGTCGACGACCCGATGGGCAGTGGAAGCCTTCTGGAAGGTCTGCACTCGCTATTGCCGCCGGGAATTGGGGTCCGTTTCACGTCTGAAGGATGAAATGCCTGGATGAATGACGACGACCCGTCGAGCGGAGGCAGATTTCTTGCTACGGGATTGGTCCAGTAACCGAAAATCACCATGCACAGACGTTAGTCGGGCGCAGCAGGAGCAAGGCGGTAAGATTGAAGACACCAAAGGATCAAAATCAGCCCAAGGATCTCAATCCTGATCGTCCCTGCTGATATGCCAATCGGTTCCCACTGCGCCAATCAAATGTAAGGGCACCGCAAATAATACAGGGTACGCCTCCCCTAAAATCCCAAGCACCAGTTTAATTATAGCGTGACTACTGCCGCTATACCCCATCATCGACACAGCTGAGCCTCGCTGCAATCAGGGCAGTGGGAAGAAGCAGTTAGCGAGCGTGCGCTCTCGGGGTGTGATCCATCGTCAGTTTACGAATATTATGCCCCAATGCAGCTTCAGTTTCGACTACACGATGCTAGAAAGACATATAAGTAATATCCTCCCGCCATCTACTCGTGGTTTACGCCACTCCTCACACCTCATCCATCCATCCCCTCAACTCAACTAGTCCTTTCAAGCTTCAAATATGAAGGCAACAGGCTTCGCCATTGCCCTGGCCGGGCTCCCCTTGGCCTTTTCTCTCCCCACGTCGACGCCAGCCGACGCCGACATGGTGATCCGAGAAGTCACCAACTCAGAAGGGCGAGCGGTATCGCTCCGCGTGCACAAGTCCCTCGTCGCCGACTCAAAGAAGACCAAGCGCGCCGACGTATCCTTCCCGTCCGCCCTAGGCCCCGTGGCCTTCAACGGAAACCAATGCGGCAGCAGCTCATTCGAGGCCACCAGCGACGACAGCGCCCAGGGATGCAACATCGACGACTGCAACGATCTGGCTTCTGGCCTTAGCGGCCTCGACCGGCACTGGGAGCTCAATAACGGCTTTGGCGGCTACGTCAAAGATTGGGTCGAGCTCGCCTCGGCGGGCAACTGCCACTTCTACGTCAACCGACACGACTTCATCGACGCCACCACCGACGGCAAGAACTTTATCGGCACGACTGATGTCGCGGATCTTGTCCGAGACTCGGTTGCCAAGTTCCAGAAATGGGGCACTGTTACGTACCCTGGAGGGAGCTTGCAGGTCGGAAGCGTGGTGCCTGCCAATGGCCATGCGTAAGTTCATCAAGAAGTTCAAAAACGGGGATTGGCAACTGACATGCGATGATAGAAAATGCTTCCCCAACAACTGGGATACGCCCTGGAGGGTCCAGTCGAACCAACCGTAAAGGGGGATAACTGAGTCTGGCGCTACCGAATACCGTCAGCATGAGTTGAAAGCGGGAGTACGAGGCTGAGGAATGTAGGGTGGAATTCGGGGAGAACTTTGGAATATTTTGTCTTGTCGCCTGAAAAAGATGAAACTAGATTGTGGTCTTATGGTGGGATACACAACGAAGCCGATAATCGACTCTAATCAACTCCATTTCGTTTCATCCGTCAAGATCCTCGCTTGATTATCCTCGATTCCCTTCAGAGTAACACATCATTTGTGAATCACTCTTTCCGTTTGCTCATGGATTCGGCCTACGTGAGAATCGCTTTCTGTCTGGTTACGTTATCCTTGTCGCTTCGCATGAGCTGATATGCTTAGCTCCCAGTTTGTTCCTGCCGAGGTCAGCCCAAATGTGGCTGATTCGCTGCTTCCCGCACTTGGCGGCTTACGATCAGGCCGTGATTAAAGCCGCATACCGGCGACTTCTTCCTGTTGCGACGACACCTGTATTCCTACCAGCAATCGAAGTTCCATACAAACAGAACTCTATCATATTTTTCCCGGTTCAAGATCCAAAGCACGTCTTCCAGATGCGGCTCCTCAACGTCGATAGCATGCAGATGTCCTGGTTCACCCAGGACCTGGACGATCCAAACCGGAGAAGTATTCCGTATGCAACGCTATCCCACACCTGGGGAGACGAGGAAGTCACATTCCAACATTTTCAGCTCCCTGCGAGACCTTCTCTGAAAGGGTTTGAGAAGATCCTCGGCTGTTGCAGGCAGGCCAAAAAGGACGGCATCGAGTGGGTCTGGGTCGACACATGCTGCATCGACAAGACCAACAGCGCCGAGCTTTCCGAAGCCGTCAATTCCATGTACGCATGGTACCAGCATTCGGCAGTATGTTACGTGCTTCTAGAGGATGTGCCATCGCGAACTCCGGACTTTCCGAAATCCGACTTCTCGAGAGCTCGTTGGTTCACGCGCGGATGGTGTCTCCAAGAGCTGATTGCGCCGGACAAGGTTGAATTCTACGCCAAGGATTGGTCGGATCTTGGGACGAAATGGAGCCTACACAGAGACATTGCAGGCATCACCGGAATACCTCGTGAAGTACTCCTTCAGCGCCGCCTGAACGAGTATTCCATCGCACAAAAGATGTCGTGGGCGGCATGACGAACAACCACAAGAGTAGAGGATGAGGCGTACTGCCTTCTGGGTATTTTCGACATTAAAATGCCCTTGATCTACGGCGAGGGAAGGAAGAGCTTCCAAAGACTGCAGATTGAAATCTTGAAGCAGGAAGAGGATTACTCTTTCTTGCTCTGGTCGGGCGGAGTCCCTCAAGGCCTTCGTTTCCGTGGAGATATCAGCACTGAGACTTTTTCGGTGCTGGCCTCGCAGCCACATGTGTTTGGAGAATGGTTGTTTATGGGTAGGATGTCCGAGTCAACAGGTGAGCTATCACTGCCAACCGAGAGTGGATGCCACTATCACGAAATCGAATCCTTCCACAACTCCCGCGAAAAGGTACTGCAACCACTGTACGACTAGGTACTCCCGCTATTAGCGCACAGGAGGCCTCCGCAGCTGATGAGCCGCGGACTGATGACGCACATGTTTGTTCAACTACATAAACTGGAACCCTCTGATGTCGCCCAACCGAAACACCTTCCACTACTCTGGACGGAGCAAATATACCGCAACCAGCTGGTCTGCATCGCCTTGGTCCAAAAGCGCCGAGGCAATTTTGTGACATGCGATCGAGCCCTGGCGGATTCGATATTTCTCGTCGATCCCACAGCAATCAAAACGTTCGCCTTGTTGGATCTACACCTGACGACGAGTTTTGGCAGGCTGTACAGGCCGCTTTTGACCAAACCTGCGGAAGCCCAGAGCCTCCCCGACTTCGAGATGCATCTGCCTTCGAAGTGGAACACTACCCTTAGGTTCATCCAATCTATCCCACCGATTGGGTTTCTTACCCCGAATAATGCTGTTACATTCAGCCCTCCTCTTGAACCACGGCTCTACTGTAGCGTCCTCCCATCAAAGGCATTAGAGTGCCGTGACGATGGAAGAATCAATCCGGTTTTGATCAAGTTGCAGTTTCGTCATACGGACTGTGGCGTGAGGGTGGCAACTGGCTTAAACATAACACTGTGGTTTGATCCAGTGTTCCCTCGATGTGTCATCTCAGCCTCGACCAATCCTGGCGAGCTGGCTGCAGATGAGGGGAATGACCATCTCCAATCTTCCAAGAATGATTACGACGAGGCGAGTGACAGGGCAGAGTGCGTGGTACCTGGAAGCTCTCATGTGATTGCCATCATGACAAAAGGACGCCGAGAACCTGGGACTATGACCACCAATGCCAGTCAACGGTCAGCATACTGTACGCTGCATGTGGCAGTTCTTGGCAATGGATATTGACACTCTTACTCCAAGACCAACAGCGCCAGGTTAAGGAAGAGTTTTTTGCTGTTGCGTTTGGTGATGGGAACGGCAGTGCTTCATTTCGTCGTCTAAGACGACCGCGTACTTTCTGCAAACCGATGGTGCTCATGTCAGATCCCACGAGATGCATGGTCTGAAGTTATGCTAGTACGTGTCTGTATTAAGCGGATCGAAGCAGGGACATGAACTATACTCAGCAACAAACCTCACGGATGGCTTCTTATTGATGATGGCCTGGTACACAACTGCCGAGTCTTACCAGTGGGGTAACGAACGCTTCAAGTCTATGCCAAGAACACGAAAATCTCCCCCGTTGGTGCGCTACCGGGGATATCGGAGCCGGCGCAAGGTCCACAGCGACCAGGCCAGCGTAGGCTAAATTCACCATCACGAATCACAACGACTCTGTGCCCGCCGATCTCGCGAGTTTCCCCACGTCCTGTTGGCTGTTACAGAAGGCCATAGGGCTCAGTGTCTTAAAACCCATTTTTCGATTTTTTTGGTTAGAATTACCCTATACTATATGCTTATATATAACCCTATAGATTATATATATTTATTTATTTATTTATACACTATAGACCTAGAGGGTAAATAGTGCTTCTAGTCTATATAGATATAGGAAAAACCAAAATGGACGAAAACCTATATTGCTTCTGTAGTGGGCTTAGGTTGGGCCCCTTATGCTATTGTAGCATGTGATTAAATAGTCCTTTTGCTAGGACTAGAATTATCCCTCTTCCTGGTAGATAAGGAAGAAAAAGAAGGAGAAATAAGAAGGAATATAAGAAGGAAAACCCCTATCTAGCCTTTATATTAGAGCTAAGGTAGATATATGTTAGCTGTATACTAGTTATATATCTTTATATCTCTAGGGTATATATAGGCTTATTATACAGCTGTAATTAGAGCCCTGGATTTTAAGTGGGTAAGTCTAGCTATTAGTAGATTTATTAGCTATTAGTAGAACTATTAGTTATTAGTTATAAGTAGCTAGATGCTAGTATAAGCCTAGTGCTTAACAGCTATTAGCAGCTAATAGCTATAGCTTAGATTTCTACTATTTAGTCTCTTTATTAAATCTATAAGGCTCTCCTTTTCCCTTTCCTTCCTTAATACCTCTATAAGTTACTCTTCCTAGTATCTATAGTTATACCTATATTAGTACTAAGCCTTAAGTATATTACTAATATTTTTTCTTTTTATCTAGGATTATTAATATATATATCCCCTAGCTTCTTATTATAGCCTTATTAGTATTATAGCTTTATTATAGTTTTATTACTATAGTAGCTAACTTCTTTATATAGCTAAGGATAATAACTATAATAATAATAATAATAATAATAATAATAATAATAAATATAGTATAGTTCCTTAGTAGGAAAGGTATAGTAATTATTACTAATCTATTTATATATAGAACTAATAATAATAATACTAGCTATACTAATAAGTTCCTCCTAGAGTATTCTTACTATATACTTAGATTAACCTAAGTAGGTAAAGAGAAAGGCTAAGGAGGAAGGAATAGTTACTTTAGGGGATATTATACTTACTCCCTTAGGAGTAGTATAAGATATCCCTTATTCTATATATATTATATAGATAAGTAAAGATAGTATAGTAGGTCTCTACTAAGACTAAGTAAATATAGTAGTAGGTAGCTATATAGCTTATATATATATATATAAGACCTATATACCTTTACTATTTCCTACTATTACTACTACTTAAGCCCTAGTAGAGGCCCTCCTATGTAAGAGTATAAGGGGTAATATAAGTATAAGTTAGTTATATTATATAGATATCTTACTAACTTAAGTATAAGAGGAAGAGCTTAAGAAGCTTAAAGAGGTAGCCCTTTAGGTAAAGAGTTAGGTACTTAAGTATATATATATTATACCTATAGTAATAACTATAGGCTTAATATCTAACTAGCTTAATAAGTTAGTTAGTAGGATTAACTATATTACTAGGGTACTTAAGTACCTTAAGCGTATTATAGGTCTAGCTTTAGCCCTAATATATTACCTTTTTAAGCCTCTTAGGTCTCCTAATCTTAGAGGCTCTTATATAAGGAGTAATAATAATAATAATAATAATAATAATAGTAATAGTAGTAGTATTACCCTTACTAATAAGGAGATAGAGGATAGAGAATAGGGTTAGGTAGTAGGTAGTAGAAGTATAGGTTTAGGATAAGTCTATAGGTTAGTACTATAGGCTTAAAGGACTTAATAGGGGGGTAGAGGATTTAATTAGGAGGTAGCTATTATAATTAGGCTAGTTTTTTACCCTTTATAGCTTTTTCTAGGTATATTTAGTCTCTCTAAGAGAGGGATTAGAAGTACTTAGTATAAGGGTAAGTTACTCTTACCTAGTAGCTAAGGTTTTATATTAGTTATACTATAAGCTTATACTCTACTTCTATATTATAATTATAGTTACTATATATCTATAGGGTAAGCTTATAATATAGGATAAGGTATAGGTTAAGAAACTAATAGGTAAGTAGTTAAGCTATTTTATAGGTTAAAAGTTAAATCCTAAGCTTATATTAGTCCTATAGTAGGTTTATAAGGTAGCTATATTACTTAATAAATCTTAGGTAGAAGATAATAATATACTTAGATATCTCTTTATTAGTCCTATATAGATATTATAGTAAGAGTATATTAGGTATATATCTTAAGAAGAGGAAGCTCCTTAGCCTAATTTTTCCTATTCTAAGCTATATAAGTATTAAACTTTAGTACTTATCTAAGCCTTAATATAAGTATAATACTTTCCTCTTATTAGCTAGAGGGTAGGCTTCTACTAGTTTAAGATAGTTTAAACCTTAGTACTCTCTTACCTTATCCTAGAGTTAGGTCTACCTTATAGTCTATTTAGATAAGGTATAGGCTTAAACAGTCTAAAGGCTTACTCCTTAACTTTAACTTTAAGGGAGCTAGCTTTAGAGCTAGTCCTTAACTTCCTACTATAGCTACTACTATAGCCCTTATTACTATTTACACTAAATCCACCTTATAGCTACTATAGAGGTATTCCTAATAAGTAGTATAGTATTTTACCTTTTAGTATAACTATAGAATTAGGTAGCTAATTCATTAAGATAGATATTAAGGGGAGGGATAGTAAGCTTAGTTTTAAGTAGATATACTAAGATAGCTTTATAAGCCCCTAAGATAACATATAGGGCCTAGGTCTATTCTATTATAAGTATATATATAATCCTATAAGGCTTTCCCCTAGGGGATATTAGGGTATAGTAAGCTCTAGTACTATAAACTATAGTTAATTATATAACTTATATATAGATTAACCTAGTAGCTTTAAGGCTAACCCCCTATATACTTATAGTAATTATAGTAAGAGCTTAATATTAGTAGTTTAACTTCCCTTTTAAGTAATTAATATATAGTCCCTATAGTAGTTTCTAGTATAGGAAGAGTCTAAGGAATCTATATAACTCTTTAGGTATAATTATTAGGTCCCTAAGTTAGATCTAAGTCTAGTTTAGTATATACTTTTAGGTAAAGTATATAAGTACTACCTTATCTAGTTCCTATATTATTCTATTAGTTCTAGCCTAGTTATTATAGATTTCCTAGGTAGTTTTAACTTAGGCTTAGGTCTCTTCTGTATTATATCTAAAGGTAAATATATTAGTATTATCTGTAAATCTAATAACTAATATCCCTAGGGCCCTTTTTAAGGCTTTATAAAGGCTAGAAATAAAAAGAATAAATAATATAGATAATAGGGAGAATCCTTAAGGGATACCTACTTAGACTTTAATAGGGTTAGAGATTTAGCTATTAAATTAAAGGTATACTATTTATACTATAAAATAGCTACTAAGCTATAATAGGAGCTATCTAGAGAAGCCTATTTATTATAGGATTATAATAAGTTATCTATAGTCTACTATATTAAAAGCCCCTTTTAAATTAAGTTAAAGGAAAGAGGTAAGGCTATATTAACTCTAGGCTATATATACTACTTCTATAATAACTACTAATATAAGTTCTATAGATTTCCTTAGCCTATTACCTATCTACCCTAAGGGTAGTAGTCTCTTTACTTCTACTATAGTTATAATATACTAGCTAATAACTATTTTAATAATTTTACTAATAATATTAAGTAGAGAGATTAATTACTAGCCTAATATAGTTTATTATTATACTAGGGTCTTATTAGCTTTTAGAATAATTATAATAATTATAGTATAAAAGTAGGTTAAGAAATAACTAATTATAATACTTATATTTACTATTTTAGTAAGTATTAGTATAAATAGCTTACTATATACTTTAAGGAAGCTAGTAGGAATTCTATCTTTACCTAGGGCTTTCTATAACCTAATCTTACTAAGGGCTTTACTGATCTTACTAGGAGTAATTCTAGGGTATATTAGGCTTAACTTAGGTTTAGGTAATCTAGGTAGAGGTAGAAGGGGGAGGTTAAAGTTATTAGCCTAGGGCTTAGAGAAGAATTTCCTAGTAAGGATCTTAGTTTTATCTGTATAGAGTATTACTAGCTCTAAGTAGTGTTATTAGGTAAGAGGTAGAAGCTACAGTAGGGTTATAGTAGTACTACTATATAGCTTAGCCTATCTTTCTATCTTCTAGAATTTTAATATATTATATCTTAGGAGGTTAGTAAGGAGTTCTCTCTAGTAGGAGTATTATACATTTTTCATATAGTAATCCTACTATATTTACACTTTAGATAAGGTATACTAGTTAGATAGTTAGCTAGTATATTAGGCTCTATAATAGGCTTATTTAAGCTTATTAGTTACTTTAGCTATTTTACTATTCTACTATAGGTTATAGTAGGGTCTAGGTTTCTTCTACTTTAGGGTTATAAATTAGGTAATTACTTTAAGTTACTTAATAAGCTAGTTAATAGCCTTATTAAGGGCTTCTATAGAGATTATAGTACCCTAGGACTATTAAAGATAGACTACTACTTTATTAAGGGTATTCTATAGGTTAGTCTTCTTCTAGTTATATCTAGGGTCTAGTTTAAGTGTTAGTTCTTCTGGAATAGCTATAATATAGATATACTATAAGAAGTAATTAGATTCTTCTAGGTTATAGTTAGTTCCTTTATATATTATACTAATAGCCTCTATAGCCTAGGCTAGGTTAAGGGTACTATTATAGTAGTTTTAGGCTAATCTAGTAACTATACCTTAGGGTATAAGAAGGCTAACTTAGAGATACTATACTTCCTTAATAAGGTAGCTACTACCCTAGTCTAACTAGCTATAGTAATCCTAAAGTAGGTAGTAAAAGTTAAAGTTACTAATAAGTAGTATATAATTAGTTAGTATAGTACTAGTAAGAGCTTATAGTATAGGTAACTTACCTCTACTATTTAGAGGGTTATAGAGAGCTATAATTTAGTATTAGGTTTTTATAAAGGTAATACTAGCCTAGTCTTCCCTAGCTTATAATATCTACAACTTAGGTCTATATTACTTATTAATATATATTACTATATACCTACTATAATAGATTATATAATAGTTATATCTTCTAGGGTAGACTAGGGTCTTAGTTTTAGAGTTTCTATTTAGTTTAAGAAGTATAATTATATTATATTTACTATAGGCCTATAGGGTAATATAGGTAAGAGTAGGCTATTAGTTAGTATTCTAGAAGAGTATAAGTATTAGTTAATAGTTTAGGGGGAGGAGGGTAATAGTAAGGATATAGTAATATATATTAATAGTAAGGATAATATAGTAGTAGTATAGGCCTAAGTTAGGGACTAGTTAGTAGATATTTAATATTTATTTAGTAAGCCTAAGGGCCCTTTAGGCCTCTTAGGTATAAGAGCCCTATAAAGCTAAGCTATTAAAGGGGGTAGGAGACTCTAGCCTCCTAGAGGCTTAAGTACTATATATTCCTAAAAACAAAGGGGTCTATTAGGATAGCCTTCTTTAGCTTAGGCCTAATATATAGCTATAATAGGGTAGTTTTAGCTCTAAGTAGAGTACTCCCCTTTACAGAGGATATAACTTTATAGGATTTTATTATATTCTATTAGGTATCCTTTACTATTAGGGTATATAGTGCCTCTATAGTATCTATAGGTTAAGTTTAACTTATAGTTTTAGGTAAGGTATTTAAACTTAAAGTAGTTATAGTATTAGGTAGGTTAAAGCCCCTTATTAAAAGGTTTATAGTTATATAGCTATATATTAAGGAGTAGGCTATTATTATAGAGATAATTAGCTTCCTTAATAAAGCTAATATATAGGATTAGGTTTACTTTTAAATTAGAGCTAGGTTAGCTAGCCTTCTACTTTTTTACCTAGAGGACTCTTAGCTAGTTAGCTTTATTAATTTCTTTAATAAGCTTATTAGTATTATTAGGGATAGATATAAGTTAGATTCCCTTTACTACTATTATAAAAGTTAGAGGGGAAAGGGCTATATTCTTATTAAAGGCCTTAGTAACTTAGTCTTTAGTATATCTAGCTTATACCTTATCTATAGTAAGGAATATAAGGACTATATTACTACTAGGGAGCTTTCTAGCTATAATAACATTAATATTACTATAGGCTAGGTTTACTACTATAATAGTATCTTTTAGTATTTAGCTACTAATATTAGGAGGTATATTCCTTGTATAAATAGTAACTTTATATTTAATATAGCTTTAAGTACTTTACTTAGGGCTTATATAGCTTAGGGTTATAATATTTTATACTACAATTAATACATATAAGGGTTAGTCCCTACTATAGTCTAGAGCCCTAGTAAGGGTAGTATTAATAATAGTAGTTAGGGTAGTAGTAATATTTAAGGTAATTTATTCTTTAAGGGTTACTTTAGGGTTATATAAGATGTCCTTAATATAGAAGGTATATACCTATATCTCCTATATATTAGTATAGGCCTAGACTATAGTCTAGACCTATTTAAGAAGAGAAGGAAGGATAATTCTAATAATAGTATTATATACTTTAGTTTCTAGGTTACCTACTAGTATTCTAGTTAATTCTATAGTAGGTTTATTACTTTTACTTTATATATACTAGCTAATTCCTACTAAGGGGTTATATTAGCTTTAGTTAAGGCTATATACTCTAGAATCAATAGCTATTAGTAGTATATTAGTACTATTACTATAGCCCTAATGTATTATCGAATTAGGGGTAATTCGTATGTAAGGATTCTAATTCTAGTGTTAGAATGTATTTTAGAGATAGATTAAGGCTATAGTAAGTAGAAACTAGGAATTTTAGAAAAAGTTAATAATAAAGGTATAATAATAATTATATATATTTAATTATATAATTCTATATATAATATTAGCTATTTACTAGTAAGACTATATAATCTTACTTAGGGTTATATATACTAGTATAATATAATTAATTTCTTAATACTATTAAATTATCTTTTTCTTCCTTTATTATTATATATTAAAGGTATAAAAAGCCCTTATTTTTAATTATAATAATATTATTATACTATTCCCTATAATACTATTATTTTCTATATAATTTTATATAGCTAAGTATTATATTTTAATACCTATTTTACTTACTTTAGCTTACTTTTATAGACTTATAATTCTCTTTATAAGTATATATAACTCTAAGCTAACTTTTTATCTAATAGAGTTTAATAATTTCCCTTTTTCTCTTTATATTTATATATAATTATATTTATATTCTTCTATAATATAATTCTTAATTATATAATATTAAAATAGTTAACTTTTACCCTAAGCTAAAACCTAAGCTAAAGTTACCTATTAAACTTCCCTCTCTAATTAATATTAAAGAAAATAATATAAGCTTAAATAATAACTTAAAAGGTATTATACTTATTTATACTTAGTAGAAATATATCCCTAAGAAGGTTCTTAGTCTTAGTACTCCTAAAGCTACTATAATTAGTACTAATTAGCTTACTAAGAACCTAGAATTAACTCTATAGATACTTTTAAATATTATAGCTAATATTAGTATTAAGGGGCTTATAGTAATTAATAAGATAAAGGTTTATAACTTTATATTTATTTATCTTAATATATAGTCTTATACTTACTTATATTAGGAACTATATAAACTTCTTATTTATACTAAGACTAAGGCTAATCTTAAGAAAGCCTTATATATTCTTAACTTATATAATAGTTAGAATTCTAATATAATACTTTAATACTTCTATAGCTTTAAATATAAAAGTATAAATACTTATAATAAGTATATAAAGAAGAATAGTACTTTAGTTAGCTATATTATTATAGAGAGTATAATATCTTATACTAATTATAATTAGAATTACTCTAGTATAGATTATTCTTTTAGTATATTTTACTATACTTATATATTATTATATATATACTAATAAGTTACTATTAGTTCTTAAGAAGAGTACTAAATATAAGGCTCTTAATAGTAAAAATAATAACTCTAAAGATTCTAATATAAATCTATTTAATTACTTTATATACTATAAATACCTTAATATTTTATAGATCTTTAAGAAAGCTATTAACTATATAAAGAAGTATAAGTATACTTAATTATATAAAGGTATTTTTACCCTATATACTTCTATTTAACTACTACTAATTTATTTTTATAGATATTCTTAGAGTTTTTTTCTTTTATATTTAAAGGATAGTAATTTAATAATAATTTTAAGTATAATAGTATACCTTAGTATAAGAAAGTATATAAACTACTATAATACCTATAGTTAACTAGTTAGCTATAGTAAATTTTATTATATTAATAATTAACTTTTTTCTTCTATAAAGTAATTATTATATTTAGTATACTATAGTATTATAGTAGGTAGTATATAAGTACTTATAAGTATAAATTCCCTTATACTTAAGTAATTTTCTCTTCTTTTCTTTTTATTATTATATAATCTTATATAAATATCTATTTTATTATTCTATTATTATATTTTACCTATAAATTAACTTATTTTAATTCTACTTTTAGATTTAATAGTAAAAAATTAATAATAAGTTAACTATAAATAATATTATATAATAACTTAAGTTAAACTTTCTTATTAAAGTTAATTATACTATTCTTTACTATAAACTTAAAGAGTAAAATAACCTTATATCCTAATATATCTATAACTTAAAAGTACTATAGGATTATATTAAGGACTTATACTTTAGTAAAATATTAAATAATTACTTTATACTTCTCTAGCTTTATTTTAATAGCTTTATTATTATAAAAACCAGCCTTATATAAATCTATAGGAAGCTTAGCTTATAGTACTACTAAGATCCTAAATTACTTACTAATTAACTACTAGAACTATACTATTTCTTTAAGAATAAAGCTAAATATAATACTAAGCTTAATATATTTAGTTATATATACCTTTATACCTATATCTACTAATACTAGTATATTATTAGCTATAAGGTAATATATAAGTACTACTATAACTTTATCTCTAGTAATATTACTATATAATAGGATATAATATAATATTATTATATAAGGTAGATTACTCTTAGATCTAACTTTATTTAATTATTAGATAGTTATAATAAGTTAAAGGCTTAGGGATTTAAAATCTATACCTCTATTAATACTTACTTATAGTTTATTATATAGTTTTATATTAGTATATCCTCTAGTATATTATAGAGTATTCTTATATAATACCTTTATATTCTTTCCTCTTATAATATAATACCTAATATTATTTAATTAGATTAAGGGTAAAAGACCCTTCTAATAGCTATAGTATACTTTTACCTTTTAAAGCTATATTTATAATAATAGGCTAATATAGAGTAGGATATCTATATTTAAGACTATTAGGTCTATAGTAAAAGTACTAATAATAAGAAGATTAAAAGCTAGTAGCTTAGACTAAGTTAAGGTAAGGTAAAGTTCTAGTAAGTAAGTATATATCTATATAACTACTTTTAATACTATACTAATATATATATAGAAATACTTCTTCTTACTTATAGACCTTAGATACTTTTTAGATAATTTACTATTAGACTAAATTATAATACTATATATTTATATACTATATATTTATATACTATATATTTATATACTATATATTTATATAAAGCTATCTAACTTTATAATACTATAGAATATATATTATATCTATAAATAGAAGAATAAGCTATATATTATACCTAGGTAATTATAGGCTCTTTATTTCTAGCTAGAAGCTAAAGAGGCTTAGAGCTTTATAGAGGTTATCCTATAGGACTAACTATAATTACTTAAGAATATCTTTAAAGAGGACTATATTAATCTTAATACCTACTTACTAGACTATATAATATAGATTTATAAGAATATTCTTAAGAGTTAGGAAAAACTATAAGATAAGCTAAATTAGCTATAAATATTAATATACTTATTCTTATATAATTAATTATAAGACTATATTATAGTAGGAAAAAGTCCTTAGCTTAAACTATTATAGATACCTATAGGTAGACTTAATTGTATATAGGAGTATTTAAGAGTAAATAATATTAATCTCTCTAAAATATTTAACTAAGTAGAGGATAATATCTTCTTATTTAATTATATTAAGGGAGAGGATAAAGATTAAGAGTAAATAGAGCTATATATATAACTAATTAAACTAGATTACCCCTGAACTATACTATATACTTATTCTTTCCTCTTCTAACTTAAAAAGGGAGCTTCTTTACTAGAGATATATCCTCTATACCTATTTCTCTATTATTACTTAAAGAAATATTACTTAGTATAACCTTATATATATTAGTACTATCCTCTTTACTTATATTAATCTCCTCCTTAATCTTATTCTTAACCTCCTCCTTAACCTTCTCCTTAACCTTCTCCTTAACTTTCTCCTTAACTTCCTTTTTAACCTTTTCCTTAACCTTCTCCTTAATTAGTACCTACTAAATTACCTTTTTACCCTTTTATATAAGCTCTAATTTAACTATATATAATAGTTTTTACTTAATTAAGCTTAAAGATATATTTAAATTAAAATCTAAAAGATTAGTATTAAATAATTTCTTCTAGCTATATATACTCTATAATAGTTACTTTACCTCTAGTATTTAGTTAATATAAAAGAACTAAAAGTTTATTATAGCTAGATTATATTACTTAGTAATAAGGATATTATCTTATTTAAAGAAGTTATATAGTATTATAGCTATATATACCTACTTAGGGAAAAATATAGGACTATTAGTAGACCTAATAGAAAATACTAAATAAATAATAGTCTAAGTCCTTATAGTAAACTTTAGATTATATTTCTCTATAATAAATTATATTATAGAGAAATATAACTTAAACTTATATATTAATATAATATTAATATTCCCTATATACTTACTAATATACTTTATAGATTAATAAATAAGAATATTAAGACTTTTAATATTATTATTATAATAGCCTAATAAGGTCTAGAATAATACTTATATCTTAACTATAATAAGCTACTTATAAGATTATATAGTAGTAATACTAGTTATTTAAGCTATAATAGTTATATTAGCTATAATAATAAAGATATTAAGGATTACTAATATAGTCTTATTTAAAGGGATTATTATACTTTATATAATTATATTCTTAGTTATTTATTATTAAATAAAAGATAAATTAGTTAAATTAATAAAGGTTATAGTAATTATAGTTATATCTAATAATCCTATAGTTATAGTAAGCTATTAGCTATAATTTAAATAAAATATAATACTTAGAAGCCTTATATAAATCTCTATATATATACTCTATTTATTTAGGTAAAAAACTATTAGTATAAGTAAATATATTATCTCTATAATAATAGAAAGAGGAAGAAATTAGTAATATAGTATATAAAGTATATAATTATTTAAGGTTATATAGGCCTATATAATACCCTTTTATCTCTTAATTTTTTTACCCTAGTAGTTAAAAATTAAGATCTCTTTATTTATTACTACTAGGGTATTCTAGTATAAATAGATATAGTATATAACTAATAGAGCTTATATAAGACTATAGGGTAAGCCTAGTAGGGAAAAAATCGAAAAATAGGTTTTAAGACACTAAGCCCTATGGCCTTCCGTAGCTGTCCCCCCGAGTTTCCCCAGGTTCACGGTCACGTTGCCCGCAAGGAAGCTAGCATTGGACTCTAAATCAGCGAGAGGATTCTTCCACGGCAGGCAGCTCGGTCTGAAAACGACCAACCGCACCCCCACACGGTTCCTTGTTTCTCGGGTCTTGTCTCAATGTGGTTTTATAAAAGGGATGCCGACAGCTTTATCCCACTGCTTTTTTGAGTCGCCCGCGTCGAAGGACCCCTCTCAGAATTAATTCGGCAGTGAGACTCGTTTCCAGAACAATGCAGGCAAGCCCAGAAGCTACGCAATCTGAGAAGGAAAAAGCCACCGTTAGCCACCATGGTTTGACGGAGGATGTTGTCCCGACCGTCATAGCTGCCCAGATCGCCCATGAAGTCGACAACAGCAAATATTCGCCATGGACGGCATCCATGTTCCAGCTCTACGGTGTTCTCTTCGTCGCGTACTGCTGCGGATGTCTCAACGGATACGACGGTAGTCTGATGGGAGGCTTGAACGGGATGTCTTCTTATCAGAGGACCTTTGATATGTGGGTAATTTCCATGTCTCTGGTTTAACACGCGGCATTACTTTTAGAGTGTAGGTTGAGCTGACTGATGATATTAAATTGCGTAGGAAAACGGCCGGCTCAGGGACTGGAATTGTCTTTATGATTTACAACGTCGGTAGTATTGCCGCAGCGCCTATCGTGCCTTTTGTCACGGATCGCCTCGGGCGTCGCGCGGGAATGTTTGTTGGCGCTGTCATCATTATCATCGGCACATGTGTACAGTGAGTTTGACAATCGCCACGCCCTTCTCCATCTAACCGTCTTCAAGAGCCACAAGCCATGCGCTACCGCAGTTTATGGGTGGAAGGTTTCTGCTCGGCTTCGGCGTGTCGTACTGTTGCATCGCGGCTCCGACCTATGTCAGCGAGCTTGCACATCCAAAGGTATGCTCCGTCTAAAGACTGGTGTCCAGTATGAAGACTGACTCGAGGGTAGTGGAGAGGTACTCTGACTGGATTCTACAACTGCATGTGGTACGTCTGCGTCGCATGACTTCTGTATATCCCATTTCATCTAACGCGTGCAGGCCTGTGGGAGCCATCATCGCTGGCTGGGTGACCTACGGCAGCGCGTACATCGACAACGACGACGGCTGGAGACTTCCCATCTGGATCCAGCTCGTGACCTCTGGCATCGTAGCCATATTTGTGTTCTTCCTCCCTGAATCAGTAAGCCCAATCCTCGCCCAGAACACCAGACACAACTGACATATCTTCCAGCCTCGATGGCTCATCGCAAACGACAAGCACGACCAAGCTGCTACCATTCTAGCCAGACTTCACGGTGAAGGCTCAGTCGACCACCCGATCGTCCAACTGCAGATGAAGGAGATGATGGCTCAGATCTCGACCGAGGCGTCCGAGCAGCGGTGGTGGGACTACCGCCAGCTCTGGAACTCGCACAGCAACCGCCGACGCCTCATCTGCGTGCTGGGCATGGCCATCATGGGCCAGGCCTCGGGCAACTCGCTGTCCAGCTACTACCTCGTCACCATGATGAACACGGCCGGCATCACAAACGAGAAGAAGGTGCTGGCCCTCAACGCCGTGAACAGCGTCCTCGGTCTTCTCGGCTCGCTCGTCGGCGCGCGTCTGACTGACCGCGTCGGTCGCAGGCCGCTACTCATCTACAGCATCATCTGCTGTTCCTTCATCTTTGCCGTCATCACGGGTACCTCGAAGCTTGCCGTGGACGACCCGAGCAACACCAACGCAGCCAACACCACCATTGCCTTCGTCTTTCTCTTCGGTGTTGTCTTCTCTGTCGGCTGGACCGCGCAGCAGAGCATGTACATTGCCGAGACGCTGACGACCTCTACTCGCGCAAAGGGCACCGCCATTGGTAACTTTGCTTCTGGCTGCATTTCGCTTGTTCTTGCATATTCGTCAGGTCCTGCGTTTGAGAAAATTGGTTACTACTTTTATCTTGTTTTTGTCTTCTGGGATCTTTTCGAGGCTGTCTTTATCTATTTCCTTTTCCCAGAGACCAAGGATCGAACGCTTGAGGAACTTAACGAGGTCTTTGAGGACCCTGATCCGGTTAAGAAGTCACTGCAACCCAGGACGGCCGAGACGGTGATGGCTACGATACATGGGAATTCAACCAAGATGCACGACGTAGCCGTGGAAGCATCGGGTTGTTGAGGTGCTTAAATTGTGGAAGAAAAAGTGTTTTGTTGAAGTCGTGATAGTAGCAGCCGCGCCTAGAGCCCGCCGCACTCCTAGTAGTAGACCCAGTTGGACATAGCTTGAGGCAAGAATAACTGAGCACGTTTCTCGTCCACGTTAGCTGGGTTCTACGGGTACTCTACTAACTTGCGCGTAATTCACTGGCAATCTGATCTTGCGATGCTAGTATAAAAACCATGTGATGGAATCCCTTCAAACCCGAGGCTTCTGTCAACGGTGCGGGGAAACCATCAGCGGAACCCCCGAGTTCCGCACTTCTGTACGAGATTGGTTCTTCCTAGCCTTTCCTGGACATCCGACCGCATCAACCATGTCATTGAGTTCATTTGTACCCCGGTAAACCTTTCCATTGTAGCGCGGGGCCCCGCAGCCTGTGCGGGTGACCGCCACGGCGAAATATGCGCTCCAATCAATTATAAACGCTGTCGGGACTAAGCCGCGATGACTGGCTAAGCATGTTTGTTCCATTTGTTCTAGTAAGAAATCCGTCGATCAGCGTCAGTCGATATAGCCAAGCTTATTAGTATCCGGTGGGACTTTTACTCGCAAAGCTTGCTGTGCTCATCCGCGCCACTCACGGATTGAGCCTCGCCGGACAAATGCTTCAATTGCTCTCAAGCTCCTCCAATGTCAGTGAAGCGAGACATGGCTACGCATCTTGGCCTTGAACATATATAGATATCCGTGGATCATCCTCGTTCCACCAAAACTCCAGCATCGAGCACCTCAGCTGAATATTTTCTGACGATGAAATCAATTCTCAGACTTGGACAGCTGTATGTCGCGCTGTACGCAGCTGGCGTGCAAGCGTTCCAGAATCCCATCCGAAAGCCTGGGCCTGATCCCTCCCTGGTGTTCGCGGACGGACAGTATCACTTGTGAGTCTATCTCAGTTCTCTCCTCTATGAAACGCACTTCTAAATGCTTGGGATTTCGCGACTGACTCCTCATCAGAACCTACACCTCGTACAACCACATTGAGATTACGCGAGCAACAACGCTAGGTGGTCTGATCGACGGAGAGACAAAAACAGTATGGACCGACACAAACAGAACTCGCAATGCCAACATGTGGGCGCCAGAGATTCACAAGATCGACGACATCTGGTACATGTTCTATTCCAGCTGTGACGCAGCCTTGTCCTGCTGTGACAGCTGCCACACGCGAGTCCTGCAAGGCTGTGATGCGGCTGGACCGTCGGATTGCG
This sequence comes from Neonectria ditissima, assembly GCA_001305505.1. NCBI lineage: Eukaryota > Fungi > Ascomycota > Sordariomycetes > Hypocreales > Nectriaceae > Neonectria > Neonectria ditissima. The sequence goes on along the minus strand of LDPL01000018.1, from coordinate 236,784 downwards.
AATACACCCACTTGGCAGACCTGATCCCCCCAGTCGGGACCCAAGGAGGTCCGAATTCGGACTTTGCCTTTAGCATTGATGGGACATATTTGGAGATTCCAGGCGAAGGCCGTTTCCACGTCTTGAGTATCATCAACGAGGACGACTTGCAGTCCCTTGCCATAACTCGACTCGACACGACTGCATGGACAGTTGACGGCTGGCATGTCATCTCAGTCCCAGATCAGCTTTGGGAGATGAACACGACCAACTCCTCTCCAAATAGTATTACTGCGGTCAACGAAGCCCCTCATGTGAGTCGCTCCAATTTGATACTAGAAACAAAACTGACGAAATAGCCTCTCTACCACGATGGAGAAATCTGGCTATCTTACTCGGCGTCTTACTGCGGAACCCCCAACTATTCTCTTGGCCTGTTGCATTACAACGGCGGAGATCCATTGGAAGCTTCGTCATGGGATAAGATCGGGCCGGTGTTCTCACAAGCGAATGGCAATTATGGCACTGGACATAACTGCTTTTTTACCTCCCCGGATGGAACCGAAACTTGGGTCAGTTCTCACTTGACCAGAAACCTTGTATTCCAACTAACTGTTTCATAGAATGCCTTCCACGCAACAAGTAACTCGGGCGGATCTTGCGGCACCGATAGGTTTACTCTTGCGCAACTCGTCACGTTTGAGTCGGGCAACACGCCAGAGTTTGGTGTGCCACAGCCTCTGACTGCTGTACTGGACCCGCCTAGTGGAGAATAAGCTGTTGGTGAGGAAGGAAAGAGCAAGCCTCTAGAACTCTTGTCTGATATTTGTGACCATTCACGTAGCTTGGTGCAACTAGACGCCGCTTCAATCAAGTACCCGAAGGTTCTTCAAGGTTGGTAGACGCTGCAAAGTACATGAAAGCGTGAACTAGTCAGAAAGTAGAATAAAAATTGAGCAGAATCAACAAGCAGATGGGACCAGCTTTCTACTATTGATGCCGAGTAACTTCTTCTCGCGATGCGCTCTATCTTAATATTCGCGGGGTGATCAAGGGGGCCTAGACCAGCTGGCTACAGGGTTACTAAAGTCACTGAGCAAGGACTTTGGATCTAAATGATAGGATGTAGCTTGAAGGGTCTGGGCATACGCCTAGCTAACGCATGCCGGTATTTGTACTTGGTATCGAGTTTTCCTTCTAACCTTGTGGTGGCAGCAACGCGTTCTTGATGGAGGGCGCCGCGCAGTGCACACCTGACGCAAATGAGCGGCCTGCATAGGATCATAATTTTTTTCGTTTTGGTATCCAGCAACAGAATCTTACAAGGACTGCGATAACCCCTCTCCCCCATGATTGGTGTGCGGACTTGAAGGATTTGAAGGCTCTGCTAGTCGCTCTTGCTACCTCGACATCGGCAAAAAAAAAGAAAAGGTGGGATTTTCCTTTCGTGGCAAGAACTTGAAGCCTTCTGAGAAATTTAGGAGAGTCAACTAATCATAGTGTCGGGAAGAGATAATACATCAATCCTCGCGAGGAGATGGCAGCAGAGTTGGGAGCCAGTATGAGAATTCGGCATCCGCCTACAGCTCGAAATCTAACGTTGCATAGAAATGAAATGATATAGGACCGTCGATCAGCTGAGCTGCTTTATGCTGAGCACTCTGCAAATCAGTCTGGGGACTGAGATGTCTGCGGAAGTCCACGGCAAGACCTTGAGGTCAAGGTCAAGTTTTCTAGGGTTTGTTGGCGTAGCTGACGACTGTTTATTAGCGCATTGATCCTACAGACACCAGATTGGGAAAAGGTGAGGAGTCATATGTATCTCAAGTGACTTGGCAAGCAGTTGTTGGTGTTACTTGATTGTGACTTTTTGCAGCACGCAAGGTACACGGACATCATGGAAGATGCGGTCCCCTTATAACGCTTGGCCAAAACAAGGTTGGTCGTCCTTTGGCTGCCCAGCGGGTCGCATCGGACGGTTCTGTGTGTGCACGTCTTACCGGCTACGCGGCGGAATTTATGCTTTGTGCCCTAAATTGTTGAGAGAACGCGTGAGAGCAAATTCTACGGGTGTTTCAATTGCAAGCTAAAACCCTTAATAGAAAATCTTAAAGCAAAGTGATTGGCTCTAGAGATCAAGTCCCTGCCAAGCTTAAGACAGAGCGTAGCTTTTTGTCTAGCTTCTCCTCAGCATCCGGCCTTGGACGCTTGACATATCCACTTGGCGCGAGATAAAAATGCTATTTGTATGATAGAGTTATGGACCTGCAGCCGGGCCATTCCGATTCGTCAAGGTGCATCAGCGGTGAAAGTTGGCTGTCAAACGGTGAAAACACGGGGATGACCCCATCTTCTCAAGGGTGTGGCGTCTCCTCCTCTTGTATGCAACCTCTTCCCCTTCGCCACTGATAAGAGGTTGTATATTTCACCACGGCTCGAGACCTCTATAGCCTTACCTTTATACCGCTGCACAGCACTTCTTCCGGCCTCATCCGCATGTGCCCCTGATCACCGACAGCATGTCCCTGGGCCTTGTTTTAAAACAAACGCAGGGGTCCACGACCATGGCCTGAAAAACGCGTCCCGGTCCGGAGAATACTCCAGATTAGACTTCAGCGCTCGGACAGTGCTACGCCAGAGTCCCCTTTGCGCGATAGCTTCCCAGCAGTAGCGTCTCGAGTCCCCTGCAAGTACACGTCGGCATTTGCTAGTGAGATTCGTCGCCGTTGTCTTTTCGGCCTCGGTTGAGACGTCAATCCACATGCATGCAACGCAACACCTGTAACGGACTAACGGTCCATATCGAGTTTGCTGATCTCTTGCCTGGGTCTGTCTCTAGCTTCCCCTTTCTCCCCCGCGTCGCAGCGTTGGGAGTGTGCGCGGGTGCCAGCCCGCAAAGGGCAAGTCAAATCCACCTATATCGCCCTGCAACTAATATTAGCACAAATCATGCTGCAAACTGGGTCTCACTTAAAGCCGGCGAGTCCCAGGTTGATGCTCCTTCTGATGGAAGTTGTGGAACGCCGTCTTCAGCTCGATCCACCATGGCGGTCATCGAGAACCGAGGGCCTGAGCTCTTGGCTGTCAACATCACTTTCCTGACCACGGCTCTGCTTTCCATCTTCTTGCGATGCTATGTGCGGACCTTTATGGTCCATGCTTTTGGTATTGATGACTGGCTTATGGTAGCTGGAACTGTGCGTGGCCTTCCTTTTACAGTGATCACTGCGTCCCGTCGTTAACTCAGTCCGTAGGTCTTCTTCACGCTGTATGCCTCGTTTTCAACCGCGGGCATTCATTACGGAACAGGACGACATCACCGTGACCTCGAAGATGAACAAGTCCACACGGCCATGAGGGTAAGCCTTGCGATTCAACATTTAGTCAACCAGACTCTAACAACACAAACAGTGCTGGTGGTTCTGCTATCTCTGGTACAGCCTCGCCATGATTATGTCCAAGATCTCCATCGGCTGGTTCTTGCTGCGCGTCACAACTAGCAAGATTCACAGATGGATCATCTACGCCGCAATGCTCTCGACTGCTGTTTCAGGGGCCGTCTTTTTCTTCGTCACGCTGTTCCAATGCCACCCCATCTCGTTCTTCTGGAACCAAGACCAGGACGGGAAATGCATCAAGGCAGACGTTGTCATCGCTCTTGCTACTCTCTACAGCGTGACAGCCGTCATCTCGGACTTTATCTTTGCCATTCTCCCTGGACTTATTATCTGGAAGCTGCAGCTCCACAGACGGACCAAGATGCTCTTGATCCCTCTGCTTGCCATGGGCTGTGTGTAAGTTGAACAGCAAACGTTTATTGGTGAAGGTGAAAAGACTAACGGCAGTGTAGTGCCAGTTCAGCTGTTGTTGCTCGCTTCCCATACTTGCCACAACTTAGGGAGCCAGACTTTCTCTGTTAGTGAAATCCTTTGACCCGATTCCCCTTATACCCGCGCAATGATGGACTAACTTTGTGTAGGGAACACGCTAGACGTTGCAATCTGGTCTACCGTGGAGCAAGGCCTTGCCATCACGGCAGGTAGTTTAGCGACTCTACGCCCGTTGCTCAAGCTGGCAGCATATCGACTTGGACTAACCAGCAAGCCCATATCCGTGCGACCGTCCGACTATGGACTCTCCTCGCGGCACATGGGCGGATCCAAAAACGAAAGCTACCTTCCCAGAGGTGGTGCATACACACTCTCCTCTGTCAGCCGCGATGGAATTTCCGAAGCAACGGATAACATAGAGTGCGGAGTCAAACCAAGCCCCTCGACCAACAGGTTCAAAGTCGATGTCAAGAGAGAGATCCAAGTGACGTCTTCGGGGAGGAATGAAAGCGAGGAGGAGCTGAATTCCCCCGGATTGTGGACAAAGGTGTCTACTGATATCAGAAAGTGATGCGAATAGTCTTAGCAATGACGTAGGAATGATTGGGCATGACAGGCTTTGGCCTATTAATAATAATTCTCTCTAGTAGAAGCCGGTATTGACGCGTGATAAATCCGAGAATGCCAGACTTTGGATTTCGTTTGACGGTGCCTGGCACTTGCCATGGAAAAGGCAACTGCTGCCGTTATCCAATGCGTGTGTCGTGGCTATCTTGACCACGTTCTCTGCCACCCTGGTTAGCACTCGACGGCGAAACGAGAGGGAAACGGTGTGAATCTTTACTATGGTGATGCACGGCTCACAAGCGTAACGATCTTAAGGATGCTAGATTCTGTCAAGGTATTGGAACCTCGGAGTCTGTCACATTCACGTCGCGGCATTCACATAGAAGTGTGCAGTAATTCTGAGGTAGATTATAATTATTATCGTCCACTATCATCCTAAGCCAACTCATCTACTCAAGTCCCGCCAAAATGACATCTGCGGCCTTCTCTGCGACCATGAACGTCGACACCGCAGTAAAGGTGCCTGGAATACGAGGATAGACGGAAGCATCGACAACACGCAGACCAGCAACACCACGCACGCGGAAGTTGGAGTCAAGCACAGCCGAAGGATCATCATCAGCTCCAATAGGGCAGGTGGAAGAAGCATGGTGACCCCAAGCCGTATCCTTGATGTACGTCTCGATATCCGTCTGAGACGTCACATCGGCGCCAGGGAGCACCTCGGTAATGGGCACGGCCTGGCCGGCAAGGGCCTTCCGGGTGAGCTCGACAGCCTCGTACAAGGCCTGGAGATCAAGAGACGACCCGTCACTCCCCGTGTCAAAGTAGTTGAAGGTAATGGCAGGCGTGTCGAGAGGGTCGGCCGAGCGAAGGGCGACCTCGCCGGCAGTGTTGCGCGGATGAGCCTTGAGGATAGCCCAGGAAAACCAATCGTGCTCGATGGTGGCATTGACGGCGTACTGAGGGTAGTAGCCTCGGAAGTTGACAGGGCCACCAAAAGCAAAGATGTCAAACTCATCCTTGGCGGTGGCGGTGCTCTTGTAGAACATGGCCGCAGCTAGACCGGAAGAAGAGTAGATGCCGTGGTCACCGTCGACAGGGGCCCTCCACCGGTCGAGGCAAGGATCCTCGTCGGTGAACAGGCTAAAAGTGCACCCGTCAAAGGCCGTGAAGTTCTCAGGGGTGCGTCCCTGGACGGTGATTTCGTAGTGGTCCTGGAGGTTTGTGCCAACGCCGGGGAGATCGACGATGACGGGGATGTCGAACTTGGTAAGTTCTTCCGCGGGGCCGATGCCGCTTAGCTTGAGGAGCTGGGGGGTGTTGTACACGCCTCCGGCAACGATGACTTCACGCGATGCAGTGACGTTACCGGGCTCGCCGACCGCGTCCGTAGAGAGAGGACTGGCCTTGTACAGGTGCTTGCCATCGAGGAACTCCACGCCAGTGGCACGGGGCGTGTCCGAGTCGTCAAAGTTGACCTTGGTCACGAAGCAGTTTGTGCGGACATCCAGAGGGTACTTCTTGGTGCCGTTGGAAAAGGTCGCGTCACGCACCGAGAGGATGAACTCGCGGGGTCCGACGCGGCTAGCCTCGCGGGAAGACAGCGGGATCTGGTAGTAGCCCGGCTCCTGATCACGAGCCAGCGTGTCGGCGTTGGCATCGCCGGCAATGAGGTCGTCCATGGTGATGTTGGTGCCCGTCACCTCGGTCAAGGCAACAGCGCCTCCGCTGAGCAGACTGAGAAGCTGCTCATCGCCAAGAGGGATGCTCAGCGGGGCCGTCTCAGTGCTTAGCCAGCCCTCATAGCCGTGACCTTCTTGACCTGCGGCCAGGTGACGATTCTCCTCCAGCTTGACAAAGTACTTGCGCATGTTGTCGGCAGCCCACGAGTCGTCGCCAGTGAGAGAAGCAATGTACTCGAAATCAGACTGGTGAGGGTACACGGCAATCAGGGCATTGTGGGCCGTGCAGCCTCCCAGGGCTTGGGTACGCGGGTACAGCGTTCCCTTGAGAGTCGAGCCCTCGGGCGGGTTGAGGCCTGTGTACTCGCCATCGGGAGTGTCGTAGGTGGTCTTGTAGTCGCGTGCTTGGCGCTCATCGTCGGCGTAGTGGTTGACGAAGAAGTTCCAGGAGATCTCTGGGTCTTCCGAGGCATTGGCCGAGTAGGCCGGGACGGTGTAGTTGGTCGTGCTGTAGTCGTCACCTGCCTCAATGAGAAGAGTCTTGTGGCCGGCCAGTGCCAGACGTGCAGCAAGAGGACCACCTCCGGCGCCGGATCCGACGACGACGTACTCGTAGCCGGTGAGTGCAACGGCGTGGACGGAGAAGGGCGCGGCCAATAGGCCAGAGATAAAGGAGCGTCTCATAGTGGGATGTGTAGTGGTTCAGAGGACCAAGAAAAGAGTGAATACTATGATTGGGATGGACGAGACCATTCTTCAAAGGCTTACCTTTGGTCTTTATACCTAAATTACGTCTATTAACACGGATCTGGCTTGCCTCGTGGCGAGCATACTGAAATCTAGACGAAAGTCAAAAATAATTACTTGCATCGGAAGCTGGGATTGTCCATAAACCTTCAAACGGATCCCCGGAGATGAACAATCGCCAAGCCAATGATGGTCAAAGAACGGCAGCGGGGACGCATTGATCAAGCAAGACATCGTAGACGTTGCTTCCCCAGCCGACACTACGGCACGCTGTACTACCAGGGACGGCCATGACGAATACCCCTGATCTCCCATCGCCGCCTTGGGTTGTGCGGATGGCATGGCAAGAGGAACCGATGCTCCAAAGAGGTATGGTTTGCCCCTGGCCTGAATCATGGCCCCTGGATCTTGGGCCGTGTGGGGTTGCATCAAGCGTCCGGGCGCCGACAAGGACCAACCCGACGTTGCACCAAGGATCGATTAGGTTGAGCCTTGGCCTCTTCTCGTCGGCGCTGCCCCGTTGTAGAAGGTCTTCCTTCAAAACGTCGCAAGCCGTGGTATTTTGTTTGAACTTCGAGAGCCCCTTTGAATACAAAAGGAGTGCTATAATCCGTGCTGAGTGTGACTAGACATGAAGATGGCGGGGGACCCGATTCGACCGCTTCCGGGGCTTTTTCAAGAGACAATATTGCTTTTGGAATGATAGGAGACCTGTTAAGTTTCTGGAGATTTATCGATGTCCCAAATAGTTGGGAGGAAGCCGTAGCCCAATTTGAGTCAGTGTGTATCTATCTGAATATAGGACTTGACAGTAGGGACGATCCCACTAAGCCCACAATGAAAGCTATGGCCTTCGCCTCAGTTACCGACGTAGATTGAAGAAAACGCTTTGCAAGTCTGTCATCTGATGCACAGATTAAACTTCAGAACCATGAAGGGCGTTCCAGTGAGGATCAATCTTGAAGCCAACTTGCTTGTTGATGCGCAACTTGATCTTTTCGAACTCTTGCGGCAACCCTTGCTTCCCGAGAGACACCGCATACCATGGAAAGACGGTTTCCGCTCTCTTCATACCTAAAGCATCCACGTACTGCAACTAAAATCTTTCTGTACGCTATAGATCGACAAAATATCATGAGCTTGTATTTAACATGGCGATTCTCGCCGTAATAAGACCTGTGTGAGCACCAACGGGCACCTTAAAAAGACCAGTCAAATTGAGATAAGCTCACAATTGTCATGTATGTTCAAATTCTAGCTCGAGTTTCGGAATTTTACTCTATCGCAAACTCATCTTCAAGGTAAACATGAGTGTACCTCTTCAGCAGGTCTGGTTCAACACAGTGCCTCCCTGTTCGGTAGAATTCAATGGCCATGAACAGGCCCTTGATGGCGCATCGGCATATACCCGGTAGCTCGCCCTCAAACAACAGTTTGTCTTCTTCCTTTAAACCCGCAAGCGAGTTAAAAAACTCGACGATCTTAGCACAGAGCTCGGCATCAGCATCCTTCAGGTAGTCGGTAGTCAATGTATCATCGCCGAACGACCAGAACAATTTATGATCTTCAATTGGCTGTTTACTTCCAAACGGCGCATATTCTGCATAGTTGGTGTACAGCTCATTGACGAGATCAACTGCTAGTCGTACCTCGGTAGACTCTGGGAAAGCTGGGTGTAACCGGAGTTCTATCGTATCCTTTACGCGTCGCAGTGCATTGGCAACGTCAGGCGTGAGGTAAAAGGGTCCCTCGCCATAGGTGTTTCTGAACGGGGCCTCGACAAGCTGCCCGCAAAATGCGAAAGGTAGAAGGGGCGACGGGTTGTCGAATGATTCATTGGGATAATTGTGGCTCATTCCGAGAGCTACAATCCAACCGCCGCGACGATATGCGTTGGGTGCTATGAGGGGGTGTTGAATGTTACGGCCAGTCAGCAATTTTAGCTGAGTGTTTTCGTCGTATGTTTTGTTCCCGAAACAACAGTGTATTTGCTGGCCCGACATTTTGGATAGGTGAAAGTGAGAAGCGTCAAAGGAGTACACTCCCGGACGCCTGAGAGTGGCCCATCTTCGCCGTGCTATCATCACATCGCCGCATTGCACCAGGTCGAGCATGTTTTCGAACCATTCGGCAGGCGTAGGAATGTATGCACTTGAACTAGACGACGCCATGACATAGACGTAGAGAAGTAGAACCTCGACGTCTACTCGAATATACTTTTTCGCGAAAGGTAGAGCCAAAGGTTTCCTAACCAGGTTCTTTTGAAGCCAAGCCAGTGGAAAGAAAAAGTGCAGACTATCACTCCATCGCCTTGATGATAGACTCTTCTCGAACATCTCGATGGTGCAGAGATTTCTACACCCGTTGTGCAAAGCATCGGAGGGGTGGAGAGGTCCAGAATCGAAATGCTCCAATCCGAGAGACCGACAATAATCGTTGCGTGGCCACACAATCCTCGCTAGATTACGTGAAAAGCGTTTGATCCAGTGTAGAAAAGGAGGGATAGCAAGCAGTTGCAGAGGAATCGCGAGCAACGCGACGATAGCGGCAACAAGTCCCCAATCAATGTCGGCCATTTTCTGAGAATGATGAACGAATGGGCCCAGTTAGGATTAGAAGTTAAATTCGCTGGACTGCGGTTTGTTTAGGTATCGGAGGTCAGATTAGGCATCAATAAGACGGGTGCCCAACGAGGCTGTGGTGTGGCTGGGTTGTCACTCTGGCTGCAGCAGAAGCCCTTTTTGAAGTTCCCAATCCACTCATCCGCCCGAGGCAGAATTCATATTTGTTAGCTTGAATCCGATTCTCTGCCACCTTCAATTCAATCTTGGCATTTGGTGGGCGCATATATCTTGGCGTACCTGGCAAACTCCCGTAGATCATGGCTTCTTCAGCTCTCGTTCTTTTGTTTAGTTGACAATTCGATTTTAAAATAACATGGTTTTGTCTCTCGTTAATCTTGCTTTACACGTTCGATGTTGCGATAGACTTAACGAGTGGGCCTACTAAGTCTAATACGTGTGTAGGGTAAGGCAGTTGTTAAAGTTTGGTCAGTATGGCAGGCACGAGTAAGACGAAATGGAACATGAAGTGACGCAACCAGCTTCATATGAAAAATACCAGAAAACTCGTGGAAATGTATGAAAGGGATAGATTCACGCTGTCCCCATTTTCGCGCGCAAGTTTGGACCGTATGGTCTGGGTTCAAGTAATTGTGGCAGAGTTCTTTCCTAAATGGCGGGTCTGGCTTATTCAACTTTGATTGACTTGCTAATTTTGCCCTTGAGCTCAACAGCTATAATTCACCCAGAAGTAATTACAGGCTTCCGGCGCTTCAGCTGGAGGGCTACAGAACTTTAAAAGGTAGTAGCACGTCCCGAGGTTGGACCTTGGCACCAGGCTCAATTGCGATGAAAGCGGTGGAAATCCTTTAGGGGTAATTAAGTAGTCAGTGACGTAGAATATCAACAAAAGCCCTGACAGCTTCATTCGTCGAGACCGAACTTGGAAGGCAAGCCTCTATCCGTTACGAGCATACCATCTTGAAGAAATGTTCACGTCCTGCAAGTTAAAATCCCGAAGAAAGCTGTCCTATGCAACTGGAACTTTACTCTCCGGGACTCGCTTAGAGAGCTAGGTACTACCAGTTTTCATTCTTATTGGGCAACCGTGGGAGTAAAGGGTCCCACAAGATGCTTAAATTGTGGAAAGAACCCGTGGGAACAGTAGCTGTCATTATTACGTAGGTCCGTGGTTCTAAAACGAGGCTCTTTGAGGCAGGCTCAGCCAAGCTCAGCTAAAACATCCACCAAAGATCAGCGAAAGATCAGCTCAAGGCTTAGGCCTTGAAATAGAAGCAGCCTTAAGATGAACGTGGAGATCTTGGGCTTATAGAATACTTAAACTATTGGAAAGACTCTTTTTCATCACGTGGTGGCAACAACACGCCTTGAGAGGATGGACAGCCGCACAGAATCAAGCAGCCTTTAGTAGCCTTTTATTTGCCTGAGTTTTGCCCATAAGAACGATCGTGTTTTACACAATTGCCTGTTGATAGTTTTAATTTCATACTTTACACAACGTGAAAGCGCAGGGATTAATCCCAGGAAGGGACGGTTTTACAGCGTTCAAATCATCCCAATGTTTGGTGATGCGCTGATTGACTTGACGGTTGTACCGAGTCCCAATTGAATCTTGTGAGAATAATAACGTTTGATAGCTGTCTTATCTTTGAACCCCCACTCATTAGATAGACTAATTAGGTGCAAGCATACCGGCACCCCTCGCATAAGCACAGCGGGATAAAATGATGACACGATAAGCAGGAGAAATGAGGTGACCAAACAAGAAATTAACACGTACAAACCCCATCCAAACTAGGAATGTGATTTCTCCCTGGAATTGCGAATACCTGCCTGCCGCAGCTGTAGCATGCGACACGCGTCATATCCAGGGGTTCGCAATAAGTCTGTGCTATATATAACAACATCAAAAGACTCCGCCACAACGACAAATTGCAGGATGCCCCCTGGCTACGATCTTGATCCAAAACTGGAACATACCTGATTGAGACGGACCCATCAATGCACGGAAAGGGCAATAGTTGGTTGCTTCGCCTCCAAACAACCGCGAGCCTTGGATGAGAGGCGCCGTGAAGGTGTAAGATGATTCGTCGGGATACGATGTAGGAAATGAAAATGGCTTTCTCATCTTAATGGCATCGGTTGAGCTGAAACACTGCTTTCATTGCGTGATAAGACGAAGACTAGATGATCTATAAAACAATGGCATCGATGCTTGTTCACTGTTCTCGTGTGCAACAGCAAAGCTACTTATTGAAACACAGGCCAATTATCTCTTGAGCCCAATTGAATCATGTCTTCCAACGAAATGTAAGCTACAGCTAGATCTCTGCCTTTCCAGCATACATTAATCCAAACCACAGTGAAGTCGACGTCCTGGTGATCGGCGCAGGCCCCACTGGCCTCGGCGCAGCCAAGCGTCTCCAGCATCTAGTACACACTCCGACGACATCCCACGACATCCCACGACCTCCAACTACTAACTGTCGCTGTTTCTAGGATTCCGTGAGCTGGCTTATCGTTGACTCGAACGAGACGCCCGGTGGCCTTGCTTCCACCGACACCACCCCGGAGGGCTTCGTGAGTATTCCCATGTTTTCCCAGATAGGATGCAGCTTATAGAGGGTGCTGCTAGCTCTTCGACGTCGGCGGACACGTCATCTTCTCCCACTACAAGTACTTCGACGACTGCCTGAACGAGGCCCTCCCCAAGCCCACAGACTGGTACGAGCATCAGCGCATTTCCTACGTGCGCTACGAGGGCATCTGGGTCCCGTACCCGTTCCAGAACAACATCGCCGTGCTCCCCAAGAAAGAGCAGGCGAAATGCCTCAGCAGCCTGATCGACGCCGCCCTCGACGCTCGCGTGCGCACCTCGGCCGACAAGCCGAGCAACTTTGACCAGTGGAACATCCGCAACGTCGGCGATCGCATCAACGACATCTTCATGCGGCCGTACAACTTCAAGGTCTGGGCTGTCCCGACGACAAAGGTATGTTTTGCACTGGCTTGTGACGTTGCCGCGGGAGATATCTGACATTGCACCTTTTTAGATGAACGCGACGTGGGTTGGTGAGCGTGTCGCGGCTCCTGATCTCAAGCTGCTCACCACCAACGCGATCCTCAACAAGGTCGCCGGCAGCTGGGGCCCGAACGCGACGTTCCGCTTCCCCGCTGAGGGAGGCACAGGCGGTATCTGGACCGCTGTGGCCAAGACGTTGAATAGCGAGAAGACTCGGTTCGGCGATCATGGCGCGGTGACCAAGGTGGATGCAGATGCCAAGACGGCACATCTCAAGGATGGTAGGTTCAACCACGCTCGACTGGGAACTCGGTACTGATCAAAAAAGGAACCGTTGTCAAGTATGGGGCTCTGGTCTCTACCATTGCCATCGACCAACTGGCCGAGACACTGGGCGATTCGAAGCTTGGGGAATTGACCAAGCCGCTGTTCTACTCTTCCACCAACGTCATTGGTGTCGGTATCCGTGGAAAGCGCCCAGAGCGCATTGGCGATAAATGCTGGGTACGCATTTCGGGATCCCGAGAATCCTCACTCTCCATTACTGATCTCGGCTAACACATCGTGACCAAAGCTTTACTTTCCCGAGGACAACTGTCCCTTCTACCGCGCCACCATCTTCTCCAACTACTCCCCCTTCAACCAGCCGGACGAAGAAGTCAAGCTACCGACCATTCAGCTAGCCAATGGCCAAGATCCTGCATCGTCCGAGTCGCAGCCTGGTCCATACTGGTCCATCATGCTCGAGGTGTCGGAGTCTGCTCACAAGCCTGTAAACCACGAGACACTCCTCGAGGAGAGCATCAAAGGCCTGATCAACACTGACCTTCTTCGTCCCGAGGATGAGATAGTCAGCACGTATGTTCGCCGCTTCGATCACGGGTACCCTACGCCTACTCTCGAGCGCGATGCGGCCCTAGCTAAAGCGCTACCTTATCTCTACGACAAGGATATCCTGTCTCGAGGGCGTTTCGGGGCTTGGAAGTACGAGGTTGGCAATCAGGACCACAGGTAAGCTCTCTATGACGTGGCAGTTTTCAGCGCCGGGAAGCGGTCTTGCTAATAATATCTCTAGCTTCATGCAAGGTGTTGAGGCTGTCGACAACATCGTCTCGGGGGCTGTGGAGCTCACCGTCTCCAACCCCGACTTTGTCAACACCCGAACCAACACTGAGCGTCGCCTTGGTAGCATAAAGGGTCTTCGCAAGTAGCCGGAGACTAGATTACGCGTTGGGTTTGGTATGCGAGCCGGGCTTGGTTCCTGGAGCCTCGCATGCTACGTATCCGCTTCAATAGTGGGCGAGAGGGAAGTGCCTCACGCGCATGTACTGCAGTCTTCATGACCGGCTAGAAGTACAAACTCTTAGATCGCATTTTCAATTCAGAAGCCACAACAGCGCTTCACCGTTCCAAGACGATATCAATATTGAGAACTCAAAAACTACATAGGGAGGGCCGTACCTGACTAATTACTGGCTCCATTCTTGATAAACTCCAGAGCTTCCTGCATCTGCTCCGCAGTCGGCAGGCTTCTGTGATCGCCTTCATTCCACGTCGTCGTGACCTCGCACCCACCCTTCTCGAGCATATCCTCCAGCTCATCGACTTCAGCGTGGGGCACCAGCTCGTCAACGGACGCAGGGAAGAGAGTGACCCTCTTGCCCTTCACATCGGGCGGGAAACTTTCAATCGAAAACCCCTTGGTGGTGAAGCCGGGCATCTCGTCGGACAAAAAGTCCTTGGGGAACGCCTCGCCAACAGCCGTCTGCACCGGGATGGCAAGGTGGATGGGCCACGGGACGACCGTCTTCACAAAGTTCTGGATCACCGTGGCTGCTCGCTTGAACGGGACGATGCCGATGGCTCCAACGACGCTGGGCCGGTGCAGCTGGCCAGCCCAGAAAAAGGTCCCGATCGAACGGCCGCACAGGATGAACTTGGCGTTGGGGTGCTTTTCCTCCAGGTGGTCGAGCACAGCCTCGTCGTTGGCGTGGGCGGCAACCTCGAGAGCGCCGTCGGCAAAGGGAACCTGAGAGCTCGCGTCGTAGCCGACAAAGTCACGCCCGACGACTCTGATGTTGCAGCTCTGGAGCGTCTCGATGAGCTCCTTCAGGTAGCGGGTCGGGCGGGTGTTGCCGTGGGCGAGCACGACGATGAAGTCTCCCTCGCCGCCGCCGTAGTCGTGGACGCCGACTTTGCTGCCGACCTTGGTGGTGATAACAAAATGCTCAGCTTGTAGTTCGGCTCGTCGTCTTCCTAGTCGCTCGTAGTCAATATCTCCTGCATTGCCGGGGAAAAGGCGAGAGTGGGCCTGGGACACTAGACCGGCTGTGAGCCAGCTAATGGAACCGTTGAAGATTCCCCTGTGACGCGAGGGAAGCGGAGTGGTTGAGACCTCGGTGGTTGAGGTGGGTTCGGGCAAGTCCATGTTTCCTGTTGCCTCGGGCGTTGGGATCGTGGAGAGAGTTGTTAGTCTATGGCCAGCGAGTGGATTTGTAAGTGGAAGAGCTGGGATGGGACGAGGTTCTTGGGTTTTTGATGCTGAAATACTGAGATATCGCAGTGCGTTAATATCGAATGTTCTGATTATTGTTAATCAGGGCTCGACTGACTGAATTGTGAGTTGAAGGTGAGAGGGAGGAGAGGGAATTCAAGATTCTAAATACTGGCATGAAAAGTGGGGCCGTTGGTTCTGCCAGGCCTGACCGCCCGATTGAGGCTATTCACACGAACAGTGATTGCATCAAAGTAGAAGAACAGTCGCAGAGTTCAGTTTCAATACGTGGTTTTCTGCATAAGCTGAACCAGAGGTTTGTCTTGTTTGTTCCGGAAATAGCAGTTGTTCTTTCAAGCCACGGTTCATTGCGGTTTTCCCACACGGTCATGTTGCTGATGTCTCAGTACATTGACTGGAACAAAGGCATGTGCAGAGTAAGCCACATTGCACAAGAGGTGAACTACCAATCAGCACTTAGCGCGTAGTCAGATGTCTTCATTGGGTGTCTTTATTCGCTTTTAAGACTGTGATGCGGTGCATTTCGGACTTTGGTTGTTAGGATGACACGACTAACACACTCCAGCCTCTGCATATTGCAAAGCCTTTGCACAGCCTCCTACATTTAATCGGCGTGCCAGTCACTCGGGCGGAGCGGATCAGTGTGCGAGGAGGCCTCCAGGCCGACGAGTCTTATGGCACTGCCCCCACCAATGTGGTCTAGAGTGGAGATTGGCGAATAGATTGATTAAGGCCGGATATTGGTGTCGTGCTGGTCGAGGGTCGTTGACGAAAATGCAGTATGAGAGCCTCGGAAGTGGCCCCAGTATCTGTTCACATTTGATACAAGACGCGACCCATTCCGGTTCAGAAATCGTTAAAATAAGCTTATTTGATTGCAGACCAGCGGAGCCACGGCCCACATCCTTACCAGTACACCCGACGGATAGATCGAACATAGTACATGCTTCAAAACTGGAGCATACTAGTGTTTGAACATGTGAGCTTCGATACATTGCTCAGACCAGATGATCGTGTATATACCAACTCTGCAAGTGGTGCAAATCCCAAAAGTTGCAGTCAATACTCCATGCGATTTCACCACAACGACAACCTGTCTTTCGAGGGCTGCTCTCAACGACCCGGTACCTCCCCATTATGTCGACCATACCCTATGCTCTAGTAGCTTCATCCACTTCCGGCTTTCGCCCATATACATAGCGCGCATACATGTACCCGTGAATCTGTCTACTCTTCAAGACCTTCCGCATCTCCATAAGGAAGATCTGGTACTCGTCCTTTGACCAATCCAGGACTTTGTGCCATAGCATCAGAGTATACCCTAGCATGTGTCAGCAACGTTAGTGCGAAGTCGAAACACGGCCATCTGAGGGCTGAAACACTGCGCCACTCACCTTGCAAGTCGTTTTCCATCGTCAGCTTCAAAAAGTGTCCAACCTCGCGAATCTTGGGATCCTTGGGCCAGCCGCCAATAGGGACCTATCCACGTCAGAACGCGCACAGAATCCCATCCACCCTCCGTGGCAACACACCTTGTAGTCGACGAACTTCACATCGACGAACCCCGCCTCGTGCATCGCCTTCACCTGCAGATCATCCTCAACAACTGTAAAGCTCAGCCCGAGCTTGTTGCCGCCGCCCCGGAACAGAGAGTTCCACGTCTCGATGGAAGCAATGCCCTCAGTGGTGCCGTCGTCGCTCTCGATGGGCGGGTCGATCTCGCACGACTGCACCCAGCCGCCGGGCTTGGTGCAGATGTACGCCTCGGTGAACAGCGCGGTCCAGTCGGTGATGGCGCCGAAGAGGTATCGTATGTGGACGAAGTCGAAGGTGTTTTCCGGCCAGCTCCAGCTGAGGGTCGCGTCGTCGAGCTCGAACCTGACGTTGGGTGGCACCCAGGCCGGTTGGATGGGGGACAGGTCGGTTCCTGTTACCTCGGCGTTGGGGAACTCGTCGGCAAAGTCTCTACGAAGTGGATGTAAGTGGTCGGACAAGATGCGTCGTGGGAAGAGGGTTGCTACATTGCCCATGCTCCTACCACACATCAGCGGATACCTTTCGTCGTGGTGCTAGTACGGCTCACCTGTGCCAGTGCCTATGTCAAGAACTTGCTATCCAGTGTCAGCGGCAAAATTAACTGCGACTTTATTGTTCTCACCTCGACGTCGTCTTTGATGGGGGCCAGGAACAGCTTTCCGCCAAGGAGTAGTGTAAGATAATGATGACTGGTCAGATCTCAGCAGCTGCAGCAACCCTGTTCCGTGCAGGTTCATTACGTGATATCAACCGATTCAGCTTGTTGCTCATCGTTTGGCGTAAAGTAATCGGTGTTGTACTTGTCACTATGATAAGTGCGGCCCTGAATGGTGCGATATTCGAGGATGCTCGACGTAATAGACGCAGTGGAGCTGTTACTGCCAAGAAGCGTGAGCGTTTACCTCGGCATGCTAGGTCATGAGCGCATACACGTTGTAGCTGAGCCCAGAGTCGCCATCGTTGCTTTCATTCTCACCCTACATACACTCAACAACGGGGATCTCTATCCATCCAAGACGCCTTCACTTACCTCCGGGACATCAGCGGGAACCAGATCCGACTGAGGGCGGGGGGAAGGAGGAGCAGGGTTCAGCCCCGCAGCTCCCGGCGGGTTGGGTTGGTCCGCCATGATGTAACGCTCGGTTGGTTCGAAATTGATGAAGGAAGCGGTTGCCAGTTGATTAGCTGGGCTGCCCGAAAGATCGATCCTGTTCCGTCTTGGGATTTGTAGATGAAGGAGCTGAGGGGAATCCAGTCCCATGACCTGATCAAAGTGGCGGTCAGGGTTGCAGCGAGCGGGGTAGGTCATGGATGAGGAAGACCAGGGGTTCTTTTGGCCGGCCTGTATCTTTGCACCTGGTATCTGATCCTGGGAGAAGTCACGCTTGTCCGAGATGGTAGTGGCCAATCAACACGTAGTATTCCGAGTAGCTCCAGTCCCGGAGAAGCCGAGGTGTCCAGTTTCGCGTCGTCGATATGTTGGTACTATATTGAAATACATATGGAAGCTTCCCGGAGGTACCTTGTAGGCTGGGAATTGTTTTATGCTTTCTACGACGCAACCAAGTCATGGTGCAGCAATCGTCAGCGGATGGCTTCCGAGCCGCTCAACATTCTATTAACCGCTGGAATGTTCCTCAAGATGATGAGCAAAGTCTTCTTAAAAATAAAGTGGTAGATGCACGCGGTCTAGTAAGACAAGAGTCGCGATATATGCTTAATGAAGACTACACGCGCCAATATCAGTATTCAATGAACCTTTGTGTGACTGCAGTCATCTCCACAGGCCATGTGTTTTCAAGCACATCACTACTTGGCCGCGACTTGAAAGCGTTGTAAAACACCTCCAGCCTTGGATGCTCTTCCATCAAATTCAGCCCCCATAAACCCAATGCGTACTGCAGAACCGAAAACAATGCACAATCCGCCGTCGTCACTTTCGTGCCCTGCTCCGTGGTCTCGACAAGAAACGGGCCCTGGACATCTGCTGTGTCTACAATCTGTCGCAGGGCCTTGTGAATAAAGGCCAGCAGCCACCGTTCCAGCCCAGGGCTCTGCTGGTTCTCGACTAACGGTGCAAACGTAGCCGATCCGTTCACGGCGGCTATTTCGACGCTCAGGGTGAGGGTTTCGATCATGCCCAGTAGTGTCCGGACCGTGGCTCGCTCAAGAATGGTACTGCCGCGGAGAGATGCCATGCCCCGACTCTCGGCGACGTCCTCTAGATATTCGATAATGGCAAGAGATTCGCTGATGAGGTCTCCGGAGGGTAAAGCGAGGAGAGGAACAGAGCCCGCTGGCTTTCCGGGTGCGACAGCGGGGGCGCCTGGGCCAGCGATTGTTGTCGGGATGATGTCGAGGAAATTCTTCGGAAAGTTTCGTTCAACGCTGTAGATTACGACTCGTCGAGGTGCGGCACCACCGTTGAATACCCAGAGCTTGTGAGACATGGCCAGTGATGTCTCGAGAATCAGAACCACATTTGAATCAACTTGCAGAGGGAATGAACTTGACAGCAACCAGAGGTGGATCGCTTCTTTATAGGCGATGGCTTGAAACGACTCGCAGACTCTACTGATTGCGATTACAAATTCGAACCAAAAATATCCGCCAGGAACAACTTTGCGGACACTTATCTAATATCTCTCGGAGACTTGTCACTAGGCGCCGTCCCTTCGGATACATATTTCAACAAATCGGCTTCGAGTGAACATGGCTTCCCAGCTCCTAGACCCAGGGATAGAGTTATATACCCTAAATCCGTAGCTTTTGTACTTCCGGCTTTTGAAAGTAGAAAAGCTAAAGATCTGGGGTATATAACTCTGTCACTGGGTCTAGGAGCCGGGATCCTAATTCATATCTCTCTTTCCAACATCACTCCATCCAACCTCAAATACAATGTCCACAATCAACCGCACTTGGGATAGTAGCAACCGCGCCCCAGAGCCAACCGCGATCCAGAAGAACATGGCCTCTCCATCTCGTAGGTCTGCTTATACAACAATGGGAGAACAGACGCAAAGAAGCCTTAGGGCAGAACCGTCTCAAATGCAGCGGTTATGGAATAGGAGTATCAGGAACCCGTATGTTTCTCCCAGCTAATAGCTTGTTAGTCAAGGACTAGTCGACGATGGCACCTTCAACTTACAGATCCAGGAATAGTTTCCACAAGATGGAGAAAAGCAGTCCTTGCAATCCGTTGGCCAGGATCCGTGTCTTCAAGCCACGTCCCAGGAGGCCAAAGATGCCTTCCTCCCGGACAATCAACGTTGCGACTTCCACTACGAAGGATGAAGCATTAGCATCTTTGGATAAAGTTGACGGATCACCATTACTTACCGTAGGATACTTTGGTGTCGTTGACTTGGCGGTAGGTCTTGACAACTCTCAATGAGTTGGAGATGGAGTCGGAGACGACCGAGGCGCAGAAGCCAATGAAGGCCAGGCGCAACAGCCACCAAAATAGTGGATGCTTTGGTGGCTCAGTGAGAATCTCGGACAAGTAATTGTACTAAATCATCAGTCAGTGTTCGGGGCAGTCTTCGTAATTCTGATACTTACAGTAGCGAACCAGGGATAATGCCCAACAAATGTGGCAGCGGCGGTAGCCAATGCACCCCACCACAAGCTACCAATGCCGTTCGTCTTGATGCGTCGGCGCAAGATTGCGGTGCCGCGGGCTCCTTGGGCCTGAAGTGTGGTCTTGAGCGTATCAATCGGAGTCAAGATGATTCGAAAAGATGCCGCGCTTGCGCCATTGTTAGCAACCCATAGCTATTTAAGGAAGGTCTAGGCTTACCAGAGGGAGGCAAAAATGGTCTTGATTGGAGATGGAAGTTTGTTCAAGTACGGATTTGATTGGAGCAGTGCAAGAATGCCGGCGTTGGCTGCGGTGTCGCCAAACCTCGAGACGGGACCTGAACACGTTAGCTGGTAGTCAAGTGCAGCGGCTTCTGTGCATTATATACCTTGAATGAGAGCAGGAGCGATGCCTTGATAGTACCGCCGAATTCCACCCTCTTCGTAGAGCGTCCGTATGGTGCTGGTGAAGGCAGTGCCATGACGGTACTGGTAGTTCATGATTGTGCGGATTGGCTGTGTGCCGCTTAGCATGGGCTGGTATAGTGAGCAGGAATAGAAGCAATTACCATAAGTAACAAGACCTGGAGGAGCATGGCAGCAGCGCCGCTTAGACCACCGCCGAGGGCTCGTTTAAGGGCAGCTTTGAGATCGAACTGCGAGCCGAGTTAACATATGGCAGATCAGACGAGAAGGCAAGATACAGTACCTCGGTTTCATCGGCATCTATCCATCCTTTCACAAAAACGCCAACCACAATGGCTGCGAGGAGTGCCCAGAATATGCGCCAGGCATACCAACTCCGGGGCCGCTTCTCGGGGGTCGTCTCGGACGACTCGGACCGGGCATCGTCGCACTCAGGCGGTGGCTGGTCACCCAGTAGCGGAGTCTGCTCAGTGGTCCGCTCAGTGGTCCGCTGAGGGCTCTCTGCATCGGCTTCGAGAGTCATGATGGGACAAGCTTGGTGTCGCGACTCTGATGACGACTGCAAGTTTGCGTCAACCAGGCGCGCCTCGGGGTTGGCCGGCAGTTCCAGTTCCCCCGCGGTTTGGGTTGGTAAGCATCTCGCGTGCTGCTATCGCCGATGACGTGCCGCGTCGAAGCGGGGCGGTTGGCTCAATGGAGACTAGACGGTGAAGATGATTGATAAGGAAGCGGGTTTAAAGCGGGAGAGTGAATGGCCGGCAGAAACATCAAACTTCAAGTGATTCTACCTGCGATGCATTGATCTGGCGCCTGATGCCGGAAGTGAGTCCCGAGAGACCAGATCTGTGCACGCAGGAAAATCACAAATTATCCCCTCAATCACCCCACCTGCGGCTACTTTTCGTTTCATCGAGCTTGCAGAACCTTGATCCAATCATCCAGCATCGGTATCATTCAAAACCGCCGAGACGTCCCTGTCACATTTATCCGGGACCGGATGCAGCGTTGACCTTTAAAAGTACTCAAGCGCATTGAACAGAGCTACCTACTTACAACGCCCCATCCTTCCAGACAACGATCAACCACCATCATGCCACTCCAGCTACTACGCATCGTTCGCCCGTGGATATTAATGAGCATCTCGGCCTGGTACTTTGCCACCACCTCTGTAAAGCTGCTCGCATCAGGCCACTTCCGCACCTTGACCTCATGGCCTGCCTTCCACGAGACCTGGTTCGCAGGGTTCTGGGCTCACATCGCACCGGGCGTCAAGGCCAACGGCGAGGAGAGAGTCCTCGCCCTGCTCGAGGGCCGTGTTCGCGACGGGCGCATACACAAAGAAGTCGTTGGACAGCCAGTGAGTGGCATTGTCCTCGAGATCGGAGCTGGGAGCGGCATGTGGGCCGACGTCTTCGCTACCATTGCCAAGCGCGCAAAGGCAAGTGGCAGCGGAGGGCCGTCGCTTCGTAAGATTTATGGCGTAGAACCAAACGCCTACTCGGATGCGACGTTGCGACAACGCGTCAAGGATGTTGGACTCGAGGGCACGTACGAGGTTGTACCTGTGGGAATCGAACTTCTCAACGATCCGACGGCGTGGGGCGCCGTCATCGAACCTGAGAGTGTAGATTGCATTGTAACAGTGCAGTGTCTTTGCAGCATCCCACAACCGGAGAAGAACATTCGGTTGCTATACAGCTACCTCAAGAAGGGCGGCCGATGGTACGTCTTCGAGCACGTCCGCGCAGAACAGGGAACCATCATACCGTTGTTCCAAGGTCAGTAGCAACAGCCCCACCCAAACCATATCCATAGTCGTGTTTTAACTCAAAATAGCATTTACGGACATCTTCTGGAAATACATGATCGGTGGTTGTCGTCTTTGTCGCCCGACAGGCAAGACGCTGAGGGAAGATCTGCATTGGGAAGATATTGACTTGGTGCAGCCACCCGACGATTCTGCGTATGAAATGATGCCTATTGTTTTTGGTACTTTGACCAAATGAGAATAGAACTATCGCAGCTACAGACAAACTCATGTAGGAAGAAGAGATGGGATCCCATGTTCGGCTTCAAAACTCCTGGCACATTTGGATCAGTCGCCGGCCCCGAAACCCAAATCAGTCCCTCGTAATCGATTCGCTCTGGATGTGAACCCTCTACGATGCGCTTCGCGGTAGCACAATTTTGATCAAAGATAAAATGAACGCCATTTCTTTTTGCCTTAAGTGCAGTAGCTCAATCAAATTTTCTCGCATCGCATCATCCGCGATTGAAGGTTGACCAGGCTGAGTGAATTTCGCGTCAACGGCATCAAAGGTAATTGCCAAAGCCCTCCCTGAGAACCTAATTCTAACCAAATTTGGCACAATGGAAATGAATAAGACTGTCCGAAAGCATTGAAACAAAGGTTTTCTCAATGGGCTTGGCTGGCTCCTCTTAAACAGAATACAATTAAGAAGCACACCTCTATTCAAGAAACCCACTTCTATTCAAGAGGACGTATGCACAAGAAAGGCTGCCACAGAAAAGGGCCATACGCTCAAAAACATTAATCAAACCATCTCCAGTAATAGCACAAAGGCAAACCCGCATCAGTGAGCATTTAACACAGAGAGCATTGGGAAGCGATTGTGTAGTGATTTAATGGTTCCAGGCTTGCGTTTAACAAAACAAAGAAAGCCAAGGATACGTACATATAGGTAAATGAACAAAGGATGTTCAAGGGAAGAAAGCATAGTAAACCCAACGCTGAAATAGGTGGACACTTGAACTACTACGAGAACTGCGGCTGGCTCCGGGGCGCGGCTGCTACTATCACGAGTTCAAAGAAAGAACACAGTTATGGACACTTGAACAAAGGCCAGTATCAATGAATACAGTACACAAGTCTAATGAGGCTTATGAGGCCTACCATGCGATTAATGTATATAAATGCATGAATGTAGCATCTTTCTTCCTCACAACATCGACCATCGCAGCATCAACCATCGCAGCATCAACCATCACAGCCTCCAACCAGTTCATAACACAAACTCAGATCAAAGTCCACCACCAAGAACCAATAATTCACGGAAGATTCGCCCGACTCTGCAGATTAGGCAGACAAAATCACGAACATCAGCATCCAGCTCAATCAATTTCATCAAAAAGATCCAGCAGTCAATCATGTTCAACTGGAAGGACTTTTTGATTGTCAGTCTCCTGTACATTTTAGTCGCTTCCGGTGACACGGCATTGGAGGCGATTGCTTTTCATGCTGCAATGATTATCCAGGCGGGCCCTTCCATCGTTGACTACCTATTCGAAGTTATTAGAGCTATGGTCCTTCCAGTAACATATTTAATGCTTCTTGGTTGGATACTGTATGAATGTATGCCTGATTCCTGATTAGTTAGTGAAAAAGAGTAGTTTATATTTCTATACTTATAAATACTCTAACTTATCTTAAAGTCTTAATTAAAAGTATTAGTATAAAGTCTCTTTAATATTATATTTTTATTATTAACTTTAATTTTCTTTTATTATATAATATTTTCTTAGTATTTTATAATAACTTTAATAGTTTTCTTATTTAAGTCTTATTATTATAAAAAATAATACTTTTATTATAAAATAAGCTTTAATTTATATAATAAAGTTTACTAATTAACCCTTATCTAAAAATTTAGATAATCTCTTATAAAAGTTATAATTACCTTTAAAATTATTAAGTAATAAAGGGACTATTAGGTTAGGAATTTATAGCTTTTATAATAGGTTATAAGAAGATAAAAATACCTTAGGGAAAGAGATAAATCTTTATAATAGGTTTAAGAGACTAGCTTCAAGCTTATTAAGTAAATGTAAATTCTCTGGATTTAATAGTATTGTTTTTATCCTAATTAAATAGAGATTAATAATAATAGAGAATAATATAAGTCTAGATTCCTAGGGAAATTACCCTTCCTTTATAGGTAATTTCCTCTAGATCCAGCTAATTAAATTAGTTAACGAATAGTTTATTTTAAAGTGTAATTAACAATATAATTAATTTAAGATTATTAGATTAATCGGATTTAAGCTGCTTCCTTAATAGCTAACTAAACAGCTAGTAGGATTAAGGTTTATCTCTTAGTATCTTAAAATCAGGAAATTAGTATTTAGTAGCAAATAATAGTAGCTAATAGAAAAAGGACTAAGTCTCTATATAGTGCTAATATAATACTATTAGAACTATTATTAGTAATATAGCCTAATTTTCCTAGGATTTTTATAATACTAGTTAAAGCTAGTAAACTCTAATAAAAATATAATAATACTTATTATAAGTTTAAAATGAAAATATAAGAGAAGCTTATATCTTACTAATTTATATTTTACTTTCTTTTAATACTTATATAATATAGAATTACTTAAAACTTAACTTAACCTTTAGTATTAATATTAATCTAAGTAAAAAATACCTATAGAATCTATTAGCTAAGATAAGAAATAATTAACTAAAGGGTATATTTATTTTTAATTCTATAATAAAAAGTCGAGTTTTAGCTTAAAGCTAGATAATGCTCAGTATTATTATTATATATTTACTTAGGTTAATTCGAAAGTACACTATATTACTTTCTGTATAATAATTATACTTTAAACAGGTAGAAAACAAGCTTGACTCCTCTAGTCAGAGGAGCTGTTCCTTGTTGCCATGATCTAATACGTAAGACTGACACACTTCCCATTCCAAATCTGAGCATCTCCAGCTACAAGCTGCTCAAACATCCACCTAGCCAAGTCCTGCCGACCGATAGTATATCCCACTTCTACGCCATGCTCCTTCTCATCCTTGACTCTGTACGCGTCGTCTTCCCAGATCCAACCGACGCGAAGAGAATTAGTTCCCTTCATTCGACCGTGGGTGAGTAGCGGCGGCCGCAGCATGACGTACCCACCAAGAGGCGAATCGACTTCTGTCGTAGCAGCTCGCACGGCCTTCTCCAGAGCTGCCGTGTCAGCTTGGGGAATTGGCAGAAGCCACATATACAGCGGGATGAGAAGATGAGGTTGGTCTCGCTGGGATCCGTGGCCAGTAGAGGAGATTGGCACGAAGATGGGGGCTTTCGAAATGCTGTTCGTGGATTTGAGCTGTCGCAGGGCGTCTATTACCGCGAGGGCAGAGTCACCGGTGATAGTAGCGTCGTTCATGCCAACCGGCCGAAAGGGGTTGTAGCTAAATTTCGGAGTGCTTGTGATGCCGCTGAAGATGAGCTCGGGGTCGTTGCGAAGCAGGTCGACGACCGCCTTTACATCGCGGGACGAGCTCTCGACTACTGTGAGTTGGGAACTTTGTATCTCTTCAGATACGCCGTGGCTAGATAGCATTCTCTTGAGCTTCGAAGGATCTCGGACGACTAATAATCTGGGTGAGTTGGAGAATATGCAAGGATGCTAGTTAACTTACGGGCAGCGGCATTGTGGCCTGCAAGCAGTGTCCATGAAAGTACATGAATTAGCGTGGCCCCACAGGCGCCAACGAAAGCAGCTTTGACAGCCATTGGGAATAGAGCCAGATGGGAAGCCAAAAAAAGACTGAAGGTTTGATGCTGGAATACTAAGGAACTACTGTGAGATATCTCGATTGCAGTTGCAGTCATCCGGTCAGTATTTAAGATGCCAGCCGGGGCGGGTTTTGGCCGACGGACACGGCTTCGGTTCAACGCTCAGATATTGTCACTTGCAAGTTGGTGGCGCTCCGCAAGTCCGCAAAATCCACTGATGGTGCCGCTCCGCGCCTGTCCGCGGACACCGAGTGGGTTCATCATACGGGCAAGGACATGAACGAATGCTGTTTGGATGTCGTATTTATTTATTGTCCTCGGTGTTGGTAACTGTTAGCGAGGGCAGCGTTGCTGGCAGCCAGCGGTTGTTTTACAGTGTAGTTGAGTGAGGCATTGGCAAATGAGCCGCCCATGTTAGATTTTTCAAGGTTCACTAAGCAAGCCACCACATGATGCAAGACGTTTTCTTATTTGATTAAGTATTGAGAGTTTCGACCAACGGTTCTGCAAAAAAAAAAAAAAGAAGAAGAAGAAGAAAAAGGACATCATTCAATTCTTCATAGCCTCGTTGGTTGCTATCATCGCCCAGTACAAGGTAGTGGATGTCGCAACGGAGGTAATAGGACAACCTATTGAACGAGATTGAAACCCAATGTTACGAGAAACTCTATTACCAAGCTGAATAATTACACACGCAAATTTTCCATCTTCTATTTCAAGTCAACAGCAAACGAACCCGCGTCAAGGCTCGACTTGCTTAGTCAAGTCAAATCCTCGGTGATTTCGGGATGAAGATGTCGCGAGATCCACTACTAAAGCCCCATCTCCGCCCAAGATCAACAGACCTGTATCTCTGTTCTGACATTTTGCTGAACTCATTTTCTCCCTCATTTCACTTCAATTATGTTCGAGTCTGATCAGCAGTGGCCTCTATGGGAACAAGGTCCCCTCGAAGGAGCCTTTGAACTCGCCACGCCAGGAGGCAGTCCAGACAATGCCGTCGTAACCAAGGTCGAGCGTCCCTATCTCTTTGGGTACCGACCAGCGCAGCCAAACGGTCGCGGAGTCCTCATCCTCGGCGGCGGCGGCTACGTCGAGTTGATGGTTGGGCGCGAAGGCGTCGCTGTTGCAAAGTGGCTCACCAGTCTTGGCTTCTACGCCTTTGTTCTTGTCCACCGGTTCCCCACTGCCGACACGGGCGCATCGGCGCCTCTGGACGACGCGAGACGTGCGTTCAAGTTGATTGCCGAGAGCGGGCACGCGCCACAAGGGCTGGGAATCTGTGGGCTGTCTTCCGGCGGTCACCTTGGCTCTGCCCTTCTAGCAAAGTACCCTTCAACATGGACCTCTCGCGATTCAGACATCCCGGCACCGCAGTTTGCCATAATAGGATACGGGCCAATCTCGACAAATGCCGCGGGCCGAACCGTCGTTGCGAATAAGCCGCCTCTCCCGCCCGTTGAGAAGCAGGCTCTGTACGACGCTGTACAGCCAGACGTCCAGCTCAGTTCTCCGGCCCCACCAGCATTTATTGTTTACTCCAACAACGATCCGGTGGTCCCTGTTACCAACGCATATCGTCTTGCCGAGGGCTTGACAAAAGCAGGAAGTCCTGTGGAGCTGCATATCTTTGCCGATGCGCCGCATGGATTTGCCCTGGATACACCAGATCTCCCTGTCTCGCACTGGCCGTCGCTTTGTGAAGCTTGGCTTAGACAAAACGGGTGGATAGTGTAGGCCTTCGGATGCGAGGGCCGATGGAACTACTCGGGTTCAGCCACACCCAAGACGAGGGGTTCATTTCGTCACGGAAATCAATTGTAGCATGCATAGCTTGAGGGCTTGTAGAGCTAGGTCCACAAAAGCCGTCTTCCAGATCTTTGTAAATGTCCAACTCATGATGTCAACTCAGCCACTTCCCTCGCAACGAAGCATCGGACCCATGCCGTCTCGCTAGGTGTCAGCGCCGTTGGGTTCGTTATAGCTATTCCCACCAACTGCTCCAGGTTTGCAGAAAAATACTCGACCGCGCCGTTGTACCTTTCCCGCTCGCTAACAGGCCAACGGGCCTCAATGCAGTATCTGGCGGCTGGGTCGATAACCGAAGGGCCAACGGCAGGCCCGGTCGGCGGTCCGCTCAGCCGCACCTCGCAATAGACGCCGGGGTTGGGCTTGAGGTAGGCGACGGAGCGGCCGGTGGAGATTTCGGTGATCAGTCCGGCCTTTAAAGGGCTATCGGCCATGGTGACGTTGAAATCTTCCGCGAGGGGGGCGCCAAGGATGTTGCAGAGGGCGCCCGGAGCGTGTAGGACATGTTCCAGGCGGAGGATGCCGTGGAAATTCGGACCGGACTTGGTGGGCGAGACCTTGACGGGGAGGTTGACCGCGCCGATGCCGACGACTTCTTCAGACCGGCTTATCACATCGAGGTAGGCTGATTTGAAAGGGAGGTAATCGTTGCCGAACCAGGAGCGATCTTTGGCGACGCTGGCTCGGTTAGGACCATGAAGGCGGCCTGGAGACGAAGAGGCATACGTACTGGATGTCAGAGTTGATGGAGAAGATCCAGTTGGGACAGGGCAGAGCAGCTTCCTCGGGCGATGATGCCGGCGACGAAGATGACGCTGGCGACGAAGATGACGCTGGCGACGAAGATGACGCCATGTCGATTCAACTAGACAAAGGAGACGTTCGCGATGGAGTTAGTGGGCTTTTGCTGGCGGGGACGAGAGTAGATCTCAGTGGGTTGGTGACTGGGGTAATCTGTAGATTAGCTGCCCCGGTCCATCTGCGAGCCTTAGGCATCAACAGCCAGCCGGCTTCTGCACCAGAGCCTTGTTGGTCGTTTCGCATTGCTTCTTCCAGCGTTGCATGCATTAGCGCCTCAACAGATCAACAGATAAACAAGACAAGTCACCAAGTCACCAAGTCATCGAGTCATCGAGTCGTCAAGCCATCGAGTCGCCAAGCCATCGAGTCGCCAAAGCCATCAAGTCAACAGTAACCCCCGTCACCATGACAACCTTCAGCTCCATCCCCGGCGAGCTTCTGCTCTACATCACCGAGTCCCTCTCCGTCGCCGATCTGGCCCACCTCAGCCTTACCAGCAGGCGCTTCAATGCCCTTGTTGGGCCCATTATCTGGGCCGAGATTGAGCTGCACGTCACGGGCTACCACGAGAGGCTCTCAGAGCTGAATCACCCGCCGCCCGATAGGCCGCCGTCCCAGAGGCGGTATTGCAACCCGCGCTCGCTTAATCTCAGTGACACAGTTGAAAAGACTTTGCTTCTGTTAGTCGTGCTGCGTGACCTGTATGCCGGCAACAGGAACCGCTTCCAGGAGCTTGTTGCGCGGGTGAGACATCTGTGCATAGTCATGGATTCGATTAGCAAACCGCACCCCAACCCGGCCACTCGAGACTGGCATTTGATACCATACTTTATCAATCTTCAAACCCTCGAGCTTTACGGCATATCACTCGAACGCTGCACTGAGATCGATGATATCGATGCCGCTCCGCTACGCCACCTTCGATTCGCAAAGCTCTCTGGCTACATCCCACGCACCTTCGCCTCATGGATTATGAAATCTTGCACCACTCTGGAGCGCCTGGAACTCAGAATGCTGGACCGGCCCCTGAGTAATTCGGTCTCTACTGATCCGGAAGTAGACCTTCTGTCTGACGAATCCCCTCTGTCTGACGAATTCCCTCTGCCTAACGTGCGCCCTCTGCCTGAAGAACGAGTCGGGTTCGACTCTGACGACGGCTCCGACTATGGAAGCTTGGATGGCCGTCTCGTGATCCCGCGGTCTCTTGGCGGGTTTATACCTGAGGAGGGTGTCGTCTTCCCAAGGCTCCGGCATTTAAATCTCACTGCGCCTTGTCAAAGGGACATCCTTTATTGCAGGGAGAGGTATAGTTGGTCCACGCGCGCGCAGGATTCGAGCCTGGAGGCTTGGCGACAAATACTGATAGCTTCGAACCAGACGCTGGAAACGATGGTGCTGGAGCTGAGGCCGGCGCTTGAAAAGTCGGTGTCCAGCGAAGTCGAAGGCTGGTCTGAGCCCCACTGGCTCCTAGCTGGCGAAAGTGGTGTCGAGGACAAGCCACTCCTGGATATGGTCGAAGAGCTCTACCAAACCGCGTTCCCTAGTCTAAGCCATGTCTATTTGTACGGGTTTGTCATCGGCAACCGTGACTACGGTGACGGGGATGATATGCTAACCAGAGCGGACTTGATGTCGGCTCTAGGGCGCGGCTGCTGTTATGAGAGGCCAACCACGCTGACTCCAGCGGGGCGGTTCATGAAGGGCTTGGAAGCACGAGGTGTAGCCTGCGAAGCGAGGCTAGGTAATATGTGCTGGTTTTACAAAGCGGATGGAGTTACTGAATGGGTGGGTGGATGGGCTGAAGAGTTTTATTTCAGAGACGAAGCCCAGACCTTACGAGACACTCTTCTATCTAGTGTATGAATCCTTAACATAGTCATCTAGCCACACAATCATCTTGAGGTACGAGATGACGAATAGCTTTGCAGAGTGGAGATCTCTGATCGACGTCGGCATCTCCCCAGCTCTCACGACACGGTTGTTAGAATTCCACTTTGACGGCATGCTCAGCATATACGGCCATAGCCCTTAGAAAGTACGGGATCCCGTCCGCTCTCCCACAGTCAAACTGAGGAGCGCCTGAGTAGTAGTTGGGTCGGTGACGACCAGCGAATGCCAGGTGTTGTATATTTTTGCTTCTTTGGCGTCCATTTAGCGTGAAGTTTAGGTAGTTAAAGCCTTGGATGGTATGCTTGCTTGAGCGGGGAACAATGATGGTTTCTCCGTAGTCACAGATGGTAGTATTCTAGCCACCAGATGCACCTGTTATGGAGATGTATCAAGACCAGCTATCAGATCTCACTATTAACATGTCACAATTGGGGTTGTCTTTTTTGACTTGATTGCGTAAAGAGACTAATAAAATGGCTTAAACGATCTTCTGTAAATGTCCTTCAAACACTAAGACGAGATGTCACTGTTCCGCGTCTTGACCACAATCAAACCTAAAATCTAGAAGTGTCGAGTTCCATCTTGCTCATAGTCATCTATCACCTACGACTATGATCAAAACCCAATCAACACGGCCCAGTATTGGCCCAGCACAGCTTGTCCCAGTAGTAGATAAAGTTCTCTTCCACAATGGGCGTCCACACCTCACTCGCAGGGACGTCATAAAAGAAGCAAGCCTCCGTGTAAATTCCATACAAAAAGGACTTGCAGCGAGCAGCATAATGAGCGCTACTACATATATCCCAACACTGGGCCGCACTCTCGGCGCCTCTGTAGGTTGCAAACTCGTCGTAATCGGGATACGTCCCCGTCTTCTCGCAGATGGCGTCAGAGGGGAGACACTCCGTGGGCGCCGACGGCGTAGCTGTGGCGGTGCTCGTCGGCTCGTTGGCCCAGCACGCAATGTCCCAGTAGAACACGCCGGTCCCAGGAACGGCTTGCCCGCCGACACGCACAGGAATGTCCCAGAAGACGCAGGCTTGGGAGCTGGGCGTGTAGGTGAAGGAGACGCATCGGGCGGCATGCTGCTCGTCGCTGCAGATTTGGAAACACTCGGTTGCGCTCGCGGCGCCGTAGTAGGCCCCGAGAGGTTTCAGTCCGCTGAGACCTTGCCTTCGGGCTTCCATATTGCAAGTCGTGTCTGGCGGGAGGGCGGCCGTTGTTGTTGTTGCCTCTGGAGTGGTGGGAGAGGGATCGAGGCTGCATGGACCGGCATTGATGCCCATGCAAGCCAGACCCGCAAGGAGGGCAATGGCCTTGATTATTGGCATGGTGGTTCAAGATTGGGAAGTACAGGTTTGAGCTGAATTGCGCCCGTCAATATTCAGCGCCGTTGCTTCTCCCAGTCCGATACTTATAGCGGACCAGGTCTGGGCATTGAGCTCAATTGATGAAGAGTAAAATACGCATCGTCCCACTTTCTACCCGTATTTCCAACCAACGCGGCTCACATTGGGTAGTGGGTGGCGGCTCCAACCCGAGTCTGACTGCAGCTGAAGTGCAGCATGGCCGCATAAGTCTCTTCGTATTGTCTGCAGATATTCTCCCAATACGCAAACTCAGCCGATTTGTCAGCCCATCGGTTCAGCTCTCACTAAAATTCACGCATTTTGCCTATTATCTGCAGGAACTTTGTTCAATGCCAAGTCCAAGCACCCAATCGCGATGCATACTTGTCGTAGCTGCATATTGCCCTACAGCAAAATGTGACGCAGGAATTGGTGGCGAGTGAATGATCGCTACAATCTGCATTAGTCTTCATACGTTATAAATAGCTTTAAATTCGGTAAGAAGCTGTTTCTCATTTTGTTTACAGCCTGCAGTGAAATGGTAAGATCGGCGAAAAGTCGCCCCGAACATTCAGTGACACAGCATTGCAAACGACTTGGTGTGGCTCGAGATCTCGGTATTAGCTATAGACTCCAAACCCTCGTATTAACTCCCCTCGCATACTATGGAATCAGTCATGTTGTTTATCGCGCCGAGGTCGATAAATATCCCACAGTAGCAATTACTCTCCATAGACCCATTGTCGCCATCCCCACCATTCTCCACCTGCAGATCCCTCTCCATCTACTCGGTAGAGGCGTCAAAAGACAAAAAGGTCGAAGCCTGGCCCGCAGCCTCCTCGTCCTGGGCGATGTTGTTCGAGAGCTTCGTGTTCTCCTCCTCGAGCTTGTCAGCGACATCGTCGCCCTGGGCCTGTTGGGCCTGGAGCTTCAAGACGGTAGCGGTCAGCTTGAGGACCTTGTTCTTGATCTTGCCGCGCTTTGAACTGTTAGCTGTGTTTTCCAGAAAGGTTGGTCAAGACTTACCTGAATAGCATCGGCGTCCTCGCCACTAGCGCTCTCCAAGGCGACGTTGAAGGCGTCAGTCTCGGCATCGTTGGCGATGGAGTTGACGCTGTCCAAGAAATCCAAGTCGGCTTCTTCGACGGTCGTCAAGTCGTCGGGGAGACCGGCCAGCTTTTCGAGGGCCTCGGCCTGGGCGTTGCCCGCGGTGCCGCCGCTGATGGACAGGTCGTTGTAGGTCGTCGCGCTGAAGACGGCGCGCTTGCTGAGGGGAGCAGCCATGGCGACAGCGGCGAAGCCGAGAGTGAACAGAGAGAACTTCATCTTGATGGAGTGTTGATGGTTGCTGATGAGAGAATGTTTGAGATGTCGGGATTGGTCGCGGACCGGAGTCGACAATGAATGTATAAAGGTAAGGGAAGTCGTACAGTCCAGCTGTGTAGAAGTGAATATGGAAGATGAGATGGAAGGATTGGATTGGAATGTAGAGTGAAGAATATCTTCCATCGAGCGCCCCGACGCTCTTTAATAGTCCTTCGACAATGCCTCCTGCCTCCACCCGACGGAGCTGCGATGCAAGATGCGACTGACCCCAGAGTTCGCGTCGAGTGAAATCCAGGGCCAAACGAGTCGTCCCGGCAATGCAAACGGTCGAGCAGGTATCATGGAACAAGGAGAATGCTCAATCGGTCTGGCTTCTCGACAGCGAACCTCTAAGCGACTCAATGGTACCGCCAAGCTCCCCCTGTCAAACGTCGGATCTTGGTGGTCCGGTCGCTTGCAAGCGGTGGCGACCCCGGTCAAAACCACGACGCTGGCTTCTCAAACAAGGGGGTGACGTTTTTCGTCGCATCCCGTGCACCACGTCGTTGGGCACGACGGGTTTCGACCTCGATGTGTCTAAGCGACGAGAGCGGTTTCTATTCTGCGGCATGTTCAGCCGCTTTAGGCTCGGTA
The DNA here is from genome assembly GCA_001305505.1 of Neonectria ditissima. Classification (NCBI taxonomy): domain Eukaryota; kingdom Fungi; phylum Ascomycota; class Sordariomycetes; order Hypocreales; family Nectriaceae; genus Neonectria; species Neonectria ditissima. The sequence continues at coordinate 202,977 of LDPL01000018.1, read as the reverse complement.
GATCTGGGTTATGGTTAACCGCGCAGGCAGGTTCGTCTGCACAGGAGGTGGCCAACTGAATCTCGTGCCGTGTGAACCGCTCTTTTTCCTGGCGCGTCGAAGTTGAGACCTGGCTAATAATAGTGCACTGACGTTTTGGGATGCGAGCAGGGGTCATGGTGACTACCCTATACTGATGCGCGTGGGATGTTTTGAGAGCTTGGGTATCTGTCATTGAAGATCATAAATTAAGGAGATAAGTTTATGAGAAAGTCTGGATTTTCTTACGTTCAGCGTTGTTTTCCTGAAGAGAACTAGGGTGTAGTGCAAGGATGGAGAACAAATAACTGCAGTTGTACCTTCGACTTGGGATCTGACAGATATTCGTGGGCCAAAAAAGAGAATTAACTTTACCAACCCACCTTATATAGATCAAGGTAGAGGTGGAGGAATAGGTGACAGACAGAATTATGGTTAAAAGTATGTCGTATTGAGTTAGAAGGAACTAGCACAATGCCATCATCTTTAGGTCATCTTTGGCTTCCATTTTGCGCGTTGCAATAAAATGAGCAACAACTACTAAACACAGTGGCCGCCGAGCTCTCAGCGCACATCTTGTCACTGGCCTTAATTGCACCATTTATCCATGCATTTCCTACCTATCTAAAGAGCAGCCTGCACCAAAGAAACCGAAGGAGTTGTGATGAAGAGTGCCCCGACGGTGTATGTACGGCGCTGAGCCAGACATCATTGCAAGATCCTTAACGTGGATGAAACCAGGGGCTTCTACCCATTCGTATTTCGATGACGTCACAGCACAAAGGTGATAAATTAAACATTTTAAAAAATGCTGAAGAAAGTTGAGAAGGAAAATCACCAACAATGAAAGGCTCTGATGCATGATGTGGTTAGGGTACGGGAAAAAGCGGAGAACGGTGCCTGCTACTGCTTGTAGAACTGGATTACGGTATGAATGTGAGTGACAGTCATTGCCGAGAAGCAGATGAACCCGCGAATTCATTTAGCGGCTCAAACAAAAAGCACTCTTCACGCGCCGACGAGCAGTAACCTCATCAACACTGGCTTCACAGTTTCACAAGGGATTATTCTCGCAACGTTAGTGAGTGATCATAACGCTTAGAACTCGAACCAAGTCAAGTATCTAGACGCCGTCAGCGAAGAGCATTCTATTTTACCTTTGGTATTAATTAAGAAGTCGCAATCTAGATTGCCTACAAGTCAAACACAACAATCCGCCATCAAGACTCCTCCGCATCAACCTCCGCTTTAGCATCCCCTGCAGTAGGTTTCCGGCCGTAAACAGTCCTCGTCCAGAAATAGGTATGATACTTCTTGTCCCTCAGTTCTTTCCGCGCCTTTGCGAGATACACCTGGACTTCATCCATGGACCAGCCGAGGATGTTGTTGAACATGTAGATGACGTAGCCTGGATCTAGTGAGCTCATCGACTTTACGGATTGGGTTGTTCTTGGTACCTTCCAAGCCTTCTTCAACGGCGAGTTGATCATATGACCCAATCTCCTTTTGCTTTGGGTCCTTTGGCCATTGACCCAGCGGACACTGGTATGTTAGTCGGGTTCGTCTTCTCCTTCTCGACACTTACCTTGATGTCTTTCACCACTATATCCACAAAACCCGCCGCCTTCATGCACTTCATCTGCGTGTCTTCCTCATAGACAGCCATACTACGCCCCGTCTTCCAGCCAGCCTCATGGAACAGCTTGCCCCACTGCCCCAGCGCCGTGCCATTTTCCCGCGTGACAGTGCCGTCGTCCGAAATCAGGTCCGCGCTCGCCTCAAAGTCCTCGACGTAGCCACCCGGCTTGCAGACCCTGTACGCCTCATCGAACACGTGCTGCCAGTCGGTGAAGCTGCCGAACATGGTGCGGAGATGCACGTAGTCGAACTCGTTGTCGGGCCAGGTCCAGCTCAGCGACACGTCGTCGATCTCGAACTTGCAGTTTGGCGGCACCCAGTCTGGTTGGGTGGGCGATAGGTCGACGCCCACTACGCTCGCGTCCGGGTGCTCGTCGGCGAAGTCGATGGCCCAGATGCCGGTTCCCGTGCCAATGTCCAGGACCTTGCCGGCTTCCTTGGGCAGCGGGGCGAGGTAGAGCTTGCCGTCGAGCAGCAGCGTCCAGACGTGATGCTGCATGTCCATGCTGGTGTTGTGCTGGTCGTCGTTGGGGGCCCAGTACTCCGCGTCTCCAGGACCCCGTTGGCTGTGAAAGGTTCGTCCATGTATCGTCCGATACTCGAGGATTGAGGCGGTGAGCGATGCCGTTGATGATTGCGCATCACCGCTGTACGTTGAGTCTGTGTCCTCGTGGCTCTCTGCTTCAATTATCCCGTGCCGGGTTTCTTCCTCGTCATCTGGACACATTTTCGCAAGGCTCTTGCAGCACGTATGGCGGGGGAAGTGGATGGTGGTAGGAAATACCTCGATTGAGTCGCCGAAAAGAAAGGAGTATGATTCCACAGGAACTCTCGGGAGGGGCGGGGTAAAGCCGATTAGTGTTACATCAGAAGTGTATCTGGTGATGCGACAGGCAGTGTATAGGCTCATCATTGGTGCTCGGCGGAAACAAAAGCAGGGGTTTACGAACTGCGCCGGAGTTGAGCCTAGGGTTCGGCAGCGTACAGACGCACAGTCCGTGGAGACACCTATCTACGGTCATGTGAGTGGACGGAAGTTCAGAATTCTTTGAGCGTGGTTTGCTCAGTAGAATAAGAAATTTGAAGTATGTGTGCCCAGTTCAGCATTGCCGAGATCCGTCAAGTGCTGACATGGGCGAAGTGAAACAAAGTCTGGTTTTGTAAAGGACAGACGGGGACAGTATCGCTCAAAGTAGAACTGGGAAATTGGAATGATTATTCAGTAGTAATAGAACTTGAAAGCCGTGTATATGTGCAATGTTTGCAATGATCCTCCGGCGGCATGAATTTCTAGAGCTTTAGTTGAGTGTTCAACTCAGTTTCTAGAATCTTGCTTCTGACTGGTACAACAAATCCTTACATTGCCCAGCCAACTTAGGTGATGTCTGTGGACTACCCTCTCACAAATCATTCAACTCATTCTTTTCGACGCTGTTGAGGTTGATCTTTTTACCTTGGACCACTCATTCTGCAAACACTAGCAGGCAACATCGGGTTGGGGTTCAACACGGCCATCGTTTAGAAAAAGAGAAAATGCAAAACGTCAGTGGAGGCGCTTTTGGAAATGAAAGAACTATGTGTGAATTTGTTGAATGGAGGAAAAAATGCCATTCACTGTTGGACTGGGCCTGGCAGGTGTCTTCTATAGAAACTCCACGGGACTGGAAGCGACCGAACCGCCTAGACAGCCCGAGGCAGGCTGCTGCTAGGGAGTGAAGAAACAGGTAGTGAAGGCAGCGACTTGCTTCTTAAAGACTCGAATCCCTACGTGCTGTATGATGCAGTTTCCCGTCCTCAGATTCCTTGCCTGGTGACTACGACGACAACCACGCGGTCTCGAGGAAGACAAGTTCAGCCTCGACGGCTAGACGCCAGCAGGTTCCGCCGCTCAGACAAGCCGCCATCATCATCACAATCATCATCATCAAACTGCAGCTCACTGTACTATAACTGATACCCAGCGCCTGTCCTCCAGGCCGTCTTATAGGAATACATGACCTCATAGAGTGAAGTCGCGCACAATACCCAAGCCAATTCCGGAGCCTCCCAGCCCACACGTCCCCTTGTACCGGCTTGTCGGTCAAGCTTCCCGGAGGAACCTACCGGAGCGGCTCGCCACCCGGCCCAGAATCTGCTGTTGAGGCTCCGGGTTTCCTATTCCGGCAACTTCACGGGCAGCTAGCCTCCGAGATGAGCCATGCCAGGGTCGCATCCACACGCGCTTTCCGGCACGTGAGGGCCCCTTGCAATCTCCCCCTGCACCGCGTCCGTCTTTAATATCGACGCGGCTTGCGGTTCCGAAAAAAGCCTTTACGTCTGGAGCGAAGCCTTGGCGTTGGCCTTGTTTCGCTCTCGGCGACGGAGCGGTTGTGTCCCCGTGTTGGAGTTTAATCGCGTGTTTTTCTACTGGCCCCTTGTCTGCTGCGAGCAATCTACATGACATCGGATCTCGTCCCCTCCAGCCCGCGTTTTCGCCGCTTCGGGTCTTGCCCAGGCGCCTTTCCTGATGGAGGGGCTGGGTCCTTGGAGTTGATTAACGTTTGTATTTTCGGCTGGCCATCGTGAGTGTCCGATGCGACTTGGTCTAGATGAGATCCCGTGCTTCCGAGAGATGGGATGGTTCACATGGGCTGTTCCTGGGTGTCCAGAATTATATATAACGCCGCGTAGTTTCGACCATCGTCTTCACTCTTCTTCATCCTCAGTCCGTCGTCAATCCCTGAGAGCCCATCACCAGCCGCGACCTCCGCAGATATGACTACCTGCAAGCTCCTGCTCGCCGCTGCCCTGGCCGGCGCGGCCGTCGCCATCCCCCTCGCCGAGCGCCAGTCCTGCCCCCTCGTCAAGCGCCAGTCCTGCTCTAGTCAGTGGTGAGTAAACCCCCCAAGACGGAAACGCCGTGTACCATCTACTCACAGACACAGGGCCCAGTGCGGCGGCATCAGCTGGACCGGCGCTACCTGCTGCGACTCCGGCAGCAGCTGCACCAAGGTCAACGACTACTACTTCCAGTGCCAGCCGGGAACCGCTGCCTCGGCGTCGTCGACCGGCTCGCTGCCCGCGTCTACCACCAAGGCCACCGTTACTACGAGCGCCGGCTCGGCCACGACTGCTCCTCCCGCGACGGGCACCGCCGTGGCCTCGGGCAATCCCTTTTCGGGTGTCGACCTGTGGGCCAACGACTACTACCGCTCCGAGGTCAGCAACCTGGCTATCCCCAAGCTCAGCGGGGCCATGGCCACGGCTGCGGCCAAGGTTGCGGACGTGCCGTCGTTCCAGTGGATGTAAGTGCCAGGCTTCTTAACCAGTTAGGAGAGATGACTGACGTCTGTAAGGGACTCGTTCGACCACATCTCCTTGATGGAAGACACCCTCGTCGAGATCAAGGCAGCCAACAAGGCAGGCGGCAACTACGCCGGCCAGTTCGTCGTCTACGACCTCCCCGAGCGCGACTGCGCAGCCGCAGCGTCCAACGGCGAGTACTCGCTCGACAACGACGGCGCCAACAAGTACAAGAACTACATCGACACCATCAAGAAGATCATCCAGGCCTACTCGGACATCCGCATCATCCTCGTCATCGAGCCCGACTCGCTGGCCAACCTCGTCACCAACATGAACGTCGCCAAGTGCGCCAAGGCCCACGACGCCTACCTGACGCTGACCAGCTACGCCGTCACCGCCCTCAACCTGCCCAACGTCGCCATGTACCTCGACGCCGGCCATGCGGGCTGGCTGGGCTGGCCCGCCAACCAGGGCCCGGCCGCCCAGCTCTTCGCCGGCGTGTACAAAGACGCCGGCAAGCCTGCTGCGCTGCGGGGGCTGGCGACCAACGTGGCCAACTACAACGCCTGGAGCATCAGCTCGCCGCCCAGCTACACGTCGGGCAACTCCATCTACGACGAGAAGGGCTTTGTGCACGCCATGGGGCCGCTTCTGGAGCAGAACGGCTGGCCCGGCGCCAAGTTCATCACCGACCAGGGCCGTTCTGGGAAGCAGCCCACCGGCCAGGCTCAGTGGGGTGACTGGTGCAACGCCAAGGGCACCGGGTTCGGTATTCGCCCTTCGGCCAACACTGGTGATAGCCTCCTTGACGCCTTTGTCTGGATCAAGCCCGGTGGTGAGTCTGACGGGACCTCGGATACCAGCGCCGCTCGCTACGACTACCACTGCGGTTACTCCGATGCCCTCCAGTAAGTTCATGTCCTATCAACTCCTGAAAAGAATGCTCGACTAACCTCCTCAAGGCCGGCGCCGGAAGCAGGAACGTGGTTCCAGGCCTATTTTGAGCAGCTGCTTACCAACGCCAACCCTTCGTTCTTGTGATTGATCGAGTCTCACAAACGAGGCGTCTTCTCTTCTTCGTGTACATATTCAACAGCAGTGTTGCTGTTTTATTTAGTCTATTGCGAGGTGCAGCTCCGTCGTTAAAATAACAGTCGTTCTTTCAAGAGTTAAGCCCAGTGAAGTACTCATGCAAGCAGCAGTGACGAGGCAAAATATCCATATCTGTCAGCTGAGGGTTGAACTCGGCTGGGTAGACATTCTGGCTGATTGTTTACAAACCAGCAATGAACCCGCGTCCCCCAGAAGCTACAAGGTATCGTTGGAGTTGCAAAAGCTGGTCAGTGAGGCTCTAGCATCTCTTCCGAGCCTACAGCTGCCAGATAAAACGATTGCTACGCCTTGCCACAAAGTGCAACAACCTCCACAACAGAGGCCGGCATTTGCGGGCTTATTAAGTGGCGATAGTCCTCAAGCCCAACCATCATAATGGTCTGCACTTCAAGGTCCCAACCCACCTTCACAGGTCACTTGTACTTTCCATTTAACCCCAGATTTGTTCCATGTGAATTTGATTTGTCCTCATACCATACGGACTTTGTAATCCCCGGCGCTTATCCCCGGAGCAGCGACATCTTATTGCCTACAGCCGCCGACCACCTAGTCACAGTCGCCGGTTCGGCACCGAGCGTCGTCTCAATAACATCACCTCCTTCTCATTGATTGCATTGTGCGCTCTACATCTCAATCCTCATAGAAAGTTAATCAGCCTTCAATCACAATGCCAGCGAACCACAGCGTCCAGAAAGCAATCCAGCTCATCGAAGGCGACCCAACCAAGGTGCTCGGTCTCAAGGTTGGCTCACACGACAATGTCAAGCCCGGCCAGTACATTCCCAAAGCTGGTGAGCCGCTCATTCCAAAGAATTTCGAGAATCGTCGGTCGCTTACCCACTCAGATGCCCAATTTGCACCAAAACTATCCTTTGCAGGACTATCTCCCAGCACCACTTACATGATCGTCGGCCTAGACATCGACGCTCCGTTCCCGTCATTCGGCGTCCTCGGTCCTATTTTGCACTGGATCCAGCCTGGGCTGAAAGCGAGCGCGGACAACACCCTCAACGCGACGGCGCCGTTCGTCGCCAACTACATTGGGCCCGCGCCGCCGCCGGGAAGTTCGCCTCACCGGTACATCTTCTTCCTGTATGAGCAGCCCGCGGGGTTTGACGGCACGAAGTACGCTCCTCCGAATGGGCAAAACCTGGGAAACATGCAGCGCATGCGGTATGATCTGGATGGATGGGAGAAGCAGATTAGCCTGGGTCCGATTTTGGCTTGCAACTACTTTAAGAGCAACTAGTGATGCGTTCTACACTTGGTTTGATTAACCCTATGCTCTAGCTAATCACACATAATTACCTCCGTGATTCGAGTCTGCTCGGAGTACTGCCCTCAGAACACTCGTGAAGGACTTCAACGGGCGTTGGAGTGGTGTCACCTCGAATATACGTCATATGCCACAAGAGGATAAGCGCTTACTCGTGGGTGTTTAATTGATTCACTTCGGTGTCATTGATTAACTCATCGTGCCGCTTCTTCCGATGGCTGACTGTGCGACGTGAAAAGCACATAAAGGCAAATTGATGATACAAAAGGCAGATGACCAGAGGATTACATTTGGCACTTTCTTATTGTTGAAATTAATCTCCAATCTTTTCATCATGTACTCTTCACTCACGCTCCTCCTGCTGCCGCTCTGCTCGGCGCTGTACCTCCCCGAACCGCTCCACTCACGCACAAAAGACGGCGTTCGGTATTGCTCAGAGGACGTCGTCAAGCTGCTCGGCCTCGAACCATCAACCGAAAAGGGCTACTTTGTGGAAACGTTCCACGACCCAGTGACCGTCGAGGGCAGTAACCGCACCGTCAGCACGGCCATCTACTATCTCCTCGATGCAGCCGCGGGCTATTCTCTGTGGCACCAGCTCGACGCTGCCGAGGTGTGGCATTACTACGCCGGCGCGCCCATGGTCTTGTATGTTTCGCTCGACGACGGGAGCTGCGTCAGGGAGCATGTCCTGGGGAACGACCTGGTAAATGGGCAGAGGCCTCAGGCCGTAGTCAACCGTGGCGAGTGGCAGAGAGCAAAGAGCTTGGGAGACTGGACGCTTGTTGGGACTACAGGTAAGCAATGTCCGTCTTGCAGCTTCGCTTTTTGCTTATGTTTATACAACAAGTTGCCCCGGGATTCGAAGTGAGTGGACAGGTTCTTCAACCAGAGGGCTGGGAACCGCGAGGATGCTAAGGAGTAAGGACGCGATATGAATTGGGATTGTGGACCTATGGAGCATGTACTTCTCGTCTACCAGGCTCTAAGCCAAACCCACCAACTTTAGCGAATCCTCCCAAAGACGACCCTCACTCTCCGCATCATACGCATGCTTCGCGTGACCCGTGGCAAACTGCGCCGTCTCATCCTTCGAAAGCTCCGTCTCATCACAGTCAGCCAGATACTTCCCTCCTTCGTTCCCCCACTTCTTAGCCACAGCCGCCCAGACAGTCGTCGCGGCTCCCTGCTCAGGGCTCTTCATCTTCTTGCCCATGCTCGGGTCGGCGGCCATGGCATCGGCGACTCCCTCGGGCAGGTGGCGGGCGAGCGGCGTCATGATGCCGCCGGGGTGCAGGCTCGTGGCGTGGATGCCTCGGCTGCCGTAGCGGCGCTCGATCTCGTTGGCCATGTAGATGTTGGCCGTCTTGGACTGCCCGTAGGCCGTCCAGGGGCTGTAGCCGCCGTGCTGGAAGTTGTAGTTGTCCGACGCGTTGAGCCCGCTGATCATGTGGCCGGAGGAGCTGACGTTGACGACGCGCGAGCTGGACTCTGACGTGGCGGCTGCGAGGAGGGCGGGCTTCAGCAGCTCGAAGAAGAGGAAGTGGGAGAGGTGGTTGGTTCCAAACTGCAGCTCGTGGCCGTCCTGGGTGAATTCGAGGTTCTGCACCGCCATGACGCCGGCGTTGTTGATCAGGATGTTGATTTTGTCCGTCTTGGCTAGAATCTCCTTGGCAGCGCTGCGAACGCTGTCCAGCGAGCTCTGATCCATCTTGACCAGGAACATACGGCTGGGGTCGAAGAAATCAGCCAAGGCGGACTTGGCCTTTGCGAGATCGCGGGCCGTCAGGTACAGCGTTGCGCCGGTGCGAGAGAGGGCTCGGGCGGTTTCGATGCCAAGGCCTGACGAGACGCCGGTGATGACTATGACCTTGCCGACGAGCTTGCCCTCTGCCGCCTCGTCCTCGATGATCTGTAGGGCGGTTGGGCGGGCGTCACCCGGACCTTGGGGGTCGGCGTGGGCGGCTGCGTAGCGGGACATGGTGATGGAAGAAGTGATGGTGGTGTGTCTTGCAGGCTTTGGAGGTGAGTTGCCAAGTCTCCAAATTGACGAGACGGCAGTGTCTTATATACTTATATCGACGCACAACTTCCAACACTGCCCTGTCCCAGCATCTGCATACCGGATTTAGCATCGCAGCAAATGCCGAACGCATCGCCGCACTTTCAGCCGCCTAAAAGCCGTGCGTTCGCCACTCCCGCGCCGGCTTCGATTACGCGAAACCTTGAGGCATCGCGGATGACGGCTTTTGCCCCGTTCGTCCTAGCGCCGGAGTTTTACTGTGCTCGTCTTCGTCAGCTGGCTGACACCATTTTCCCCTTTGGGCTTGGCTCCATGGCCCGTCGGGACAATGCGAGTCCAGGCCACTGACACCATTGTCCTCTTTTGCAACTTTCCAACTGCTCTGTAATCCGTCTTTAGGATATCGACTGTTTTGTTTGCCACGAGTCCCGTCGAGATGCAAGCCGCCGTGCAGATCCTCACCGCCGAGGAGCGGAAGGAGCGGAAACGGATCCAGAACCGGGTGAACCAAAGAGCCCGCAGTAAGGGAGATCTCCACGTGCTGCATTCCGAGCTGAATAGGAACTAGGGCAACGGCTCAAAGCGGAAGAAGATGCCAATCCAAAGACGCACAAGCATCCTTACCGGGTTGATCGTTGGCGGCTCCCCGATCCCAATGATCTGACCCCAGCGTCCAAGTCTATCGGGTGCAAGTCAGGGTGCAGCATACCAGAAGCTACGACAACAGACACTAGTCCCAAACAAGGACCTGTTGTACAAACTCCTGAGCCGTCTCACGATATTGGGATCCCTCTATCCGCTGATCACGCCCTACTACACTTGATAGCTCACAATGTTTGCCGGGGCCTGCTATCGAACAAGAATCTCCTGAGGCTGGTGGCAGAGTTCATCAACGTCGACCTAAAAACACCCATCCGCTACGACATCTTCACTCCATGTCTTCGCGCGGTAGTCCGACCCACCGACCAGGCAATACCAGACTGCCTTGTGCCAACCCAGCTGCAGATGAACTCGCCACACCCGACCTGGATGGACATGATTCCGTTTCCCAGAATCAGAGACAACCTGATTACGCGACAGTATGAGTTTCATCACGTCAACTTTTTGGAAGACCTCATCGGAGACATCATTTATGTCAGACCGCGTGAGGACAATGTGACGGTTCCAGCGGCTTGCTGGGACTACCAAGGTGAAGATGACGGCGGGACGGATTATTGCACGAAGGGGCTTGTCCTGTGGGGCGAGCCGTACCTCAAGGAAAGCTGGGAGTTTACGAGTCGATTTCTGGGAAAGTGGGCGTGGACGGCTGAAGGGTGTGAGGAGATAATTGAGATTTCGAATGGGTGGAGAGTCACCAGAGGGGAAGATCCTTTGCAACGGTCGGTCGGATCTTAGTGCTAGGAAGACGGAGTGAGACGTAACAATACAATCCTGTTCGAAATATTGGTTTCAATTGCATCTAACTCTATCTCATTCTCCATCTGGCTGGCCAATCCGGTAAAGAACCTCGCCGACATTAAACCACGCCTCATACTCAACATCCTGCATCGTCTCATCAACATCACCGTGATAATGCCCGCCCCGACAATCCACAGCCCCTCCCTCGCCCGCAAAACAATGCGTATGCTCCATCCTCAAACCCAGGTCTCCATCATCTCCAGAATGGAAAACACTTAGACACACCAACGGCGGGTCGGTGTCAAAGTATCGCAACCAACCGTCAAGATCATCCGGACTCCGCAGCGGCTTGTCGGAAAAGTCGGGCATCACATGCAGCTTTGTCTTGCCCTTGTGAATCACGAAGACGCCGCCTAGACTGACTAGCTTGTCGCCGTACACGGCGCGGATGCCTGCTCGGATTGATTCCGTGAAGCTTTGTCTTGCCTTCCTTCCCCTCGCTGTGACGTGCAGTATAGGACCAGTTTCACCATCGCATCCAAACAGATTAGCCATCAGGGCGAACCCGACCGATTCGCCAATCTTCTCACAGCGCACGCCTCCATCCTGCGTGATTTTCGCATAGTGCGTACAATTATTGATGACGCCATCGGACGCAGACCCGTAAGCAATATTCGGCATGAGCTCCGAGTTGTATCCCAGGTGATGAAACGGCCCAGCACCAGCGCCCACGAGCAAGCCGCCCTCGTCAGACATTCCCATCAGGCGAGCTATCCCGAGCAGGTCGTACTTGGCGTCGAAGTTGGGCGAGGGCCGGAGGTTCTGCACGCCGCCAATATCAGTTACGCGGGCGTTGCCGGATAGTCCCGGCCCGGCGAGGAAGAAGGGCGCATTACGGAGGTCGGGAGGAGTCGAGACGGAGACGGTGGATGTGGTGAAGTTGGTGCGCAGGCCGGCGGCGATGGCGGTTGCGAGGTCGGAGAGCGGGGGTGGAGAGAGGGCTAGTTTGGTTACTGGTAACGAGGAGAGAGGCATGGTGTTTAAGGCTGAGGCGGAAGTATATGAAGTTGATGCCAGTTGGGGTCCGTCGACTTTGTAGGGATAGTGGGAAGATGTGTGTGAAGCGCCGCGCGGGGTAAACGGACGGCTGCGCACTAGCTTGGAGCTTCAACTATCATCAAGACCATTAATAGCATTTATGGGATGTCTTGTGGTTGATACTGATTCACCACGACGCCCAACAATTCGGCCTATGCCATCTTTCAAGTCTCTACTAGAGAGGGGCGTTTGATTTGAGCCTTTTTCCCAAGTATATCAGAGCGAGGCAGTCTCAGTTCAGGTGTTTCTTGATAGCATCGTCTTGCGTCACTTTATCACAGAACTGGGCGATCAGGCCGTGTCGCACGACCTTGGCCAAAGGAAGGATTCGTTGTCGTCAATGCCGCAGACGGAAACGGAAAACCACCATGTTGCGCAGGGAATAGGTCTCGATGTTCCGTCCACCACTGCGAATCGTTTGCTAGGATGTGGCCGAAGACGCGTGGAACTCGACACTTCAGCCTTGGGCTTTGGCGACCAAACGCAGCGTGCACTGCCAGGTGAGCTTGGTAATCTGTCGTAAGAGCATCCATAAAGCCCTGCTTGGCGACTTGACGACGAATTGTTGTCCAGGGAGTTCGAAAATGAGGCCGCATTGACTAAAGCTAATCTTGCGGAACCCGATGCTGTTGGAGCGTTGCGGATCAACGTGCGCAGGGAACGAGGTCGAAGTCTTTTAGCGAAGCGACAAAATCTGGACCAAAATGGAAACATCAGAGTCTTCGGCTGGGATGAGTGTGTTTTCTTTCAAGTACTTGTCTCGCGCGTCATCACGTTGTTCCGATAAAAGGTTCGCTGCTTCAATGCCCACACTCTGGCAGGGGGTGGAGTCGCATTTTGTAGACTCTACGTTGTGTTTGAATCTTTGGAATTGAAGTGCCCAGCAGTGCTTGAGGCAATATAGTAACAAAGTTATGACTTGAAAACTGTCTAAGAAGGTGGTCGACACACGTATGCAGCGGATGAGCTTGATGTACCAGAGCCGTATTGCTGTTGCCTTAATGACTCAAAGTAGCTGGGCAGCCGCTTACGCTGTGTAAAACTACATAGAGAAGACACATGATTGACCGTGAGGCCTTGAAGGACCATGACTTTTAGAACGACACTGAGCGTTAACGGTGATTAATGGTATTTGTGAACATTGACGAAATTGCCTTCTTAGTTTCACAGGGTAGTTTAAGTATAAGAGGTATTTTATATACTAACAACTAACTTCCCTAAGCTTAGAAGTATCTAAGTAACTTATTTAGGATCTAAGTAATAGAAGTTATACTTTTAGGTATTTACTATTAGGCTGCAATGTAAAACGGTTAACGAGGCTTACTATGTAGGGTAGGTTGCTCAGCCAAGCGCGCGCGTTTAGCCAGCCCCACCTTTATCCTCATCCCACCTTGAGCGTTTCCACAGTGACGCACGCAATCATCAACCCGCAACAACACCAACGTCAACACCAATACAGCGCTTCCCAGCTTCCACCTCAGCCTCGATCCCGCGTGCGAACGACTCAACGACCCTTCTACTTCGCATGAAGCTATACGATGCACAGCGACCGTGTTTTGGACTGGCTTGACTCTGTCCCCGCACCCAGCACCGACGACCATTACGACGGCTACGACCCAGACGTCTCCGAGCGACCACGAAAGCGAGCGAGGCTCAACAAGGACGACGGCCGTAGATTACGGCTACCCACGCCCTCAAGATCTGCTTCTCCATTGCTATCGATACCGACCTTCAAGGCCGACGGAATCCCCTCGATGCCGCCCAAGCACCCCAGAAACCCAGACAACAACGACGATGCCTTGCAAATGGAACTTACCCCTCGCCCTCTACGCCGATCAGCTGCCGCCGCCAACCTCGACTCTGATACATCCCCACTGCCACCGTCGACACCATCAAGAGCCTCGTCCAAAGCCTCCAAACTATCCCGAAATTCGTCGCCCAGAAAACAGCTGCGCAATGCAAAGCTGAAAGAGACCGGCTTTCTCCGAGCCAGCCTCCTAGATGACCAGAAGCCAACATTACTCCACGCCTTGACTGAAGACCTGACCAAAATCGGTGATGGCTTCGGTATCCTTCCCAAGGACCTGCAAAGCGAGGTGTGTGCCTCTACAGCTGCATTACCTGGAAACACCTAATCAAGTCCATGCTAACATTTCATAGCTTGCTGTTCACCGCTCCATTCGTGACTGGAACTTCGGAGATGCTCCAGAATTCGGAACGACGCGATTGCCCGATTTAAAGACTGTACAACGAATCTACAAACTCGCAAAACGATGCTTTACGAATAACCACCCCGAATCATCTTGGAACAACGACGTGCACTCGCGTGTTCTGGACTGGGTTCTACGAGACGGTCCCTGTGAAGACGACATGGTAGACTATCGATGCTGGTATGTGCCGCTCCAAGTTCCCCGGCAGATCAACCACCCTGACACAGTACAGTCTCTCTGCTCAGATCATTGCCGATTATCAACCCATTGGCGCACCGAGCAAGATGGTCGACTACTGCATCTGCATAGAGCCCGACGAAAACTCTCCAGAATACGACGCCATCGAGTCACTCTGCGAGCAACGCCCGGGCATGTCCATTAACCACACCGAATGGGCCGACCTGACGACGTATCCGATTGCCATATCCATTGAGACTAAGGGTCCTAGCATCGGATACGAGACAGCACTGCTGCAGGTGGCTACATGGCACTCGGCCCAGTGGCGCAGCTTACGCTGGGATAACCCAGAGCCGGCGTCTTCGATGAAGCTCGAGTTTCTCCCTGGCATCATCGTCATGCAGCACCACTGGTGGTTTGTGGCAACTGCCTTGAACGAGGACGGCAAGGCGAGGACGTTTGAGCGGTTGCTGCTGGGCGAGACGGAATCGATACTGGGTATCTATAAGCTGTCAATGACGCTCCAGAAGCTCGTTGCCTGGGCGCGAGATCAGCACTGGCCTGCTTTTCAGACTGATATGGGTCTTTAGTCAGGAGAGACGGGGACAAACAAGTGCCGGTTTTAGGTTAGAGATAGGGTTTAGCTGATGGTGTAGGACTTGAGGTTGGTTTGGTCATGTCTCACGTCTATGACTTTACAAGCAAGCGTGATTTTGTTGATATGTATAATGAATACTCTATAATACCAAGTTGACTCTATGTTTTATATTTTTGATGTCTGTCTTTACTACTTTCCTTACGCCCACTAAGGTATCATTCAGACAAGGCCTTATGACTATTCTTCTGACTATATCTAAAACCTGTGTGATGCTTAATGGCGTTTTATGCGAGGCTGATTATTGAGCGCAACATACTGAGGCACGAGCCAGGCCTGAACATTCGTCAACCGGCTTGATCACTAGAACAAGGGTGTTAGGAAGAGAGAGGAAGAGTTTGAGACTAACTATGCAGTAATCACAATGTGTCATGTCGAGCTTAATATTTCTTTGCCCACTTAAATTTGTACAGCTTGTAGTATTCTGGGGCCCAAGTCCGGGGTTTTCGAATCAATTTAGAAACACTGATTCCTCGCTATTCTAGGATTCAAATAGTGATTGAGTCAAGCAGAGGCTGTTGTGAATATGTCTTTAGTCCTGTCAACTCTCGTCTTCCTTTATTTTGTGTCCTTGATCACACAGTCTTTCTTAGTCGTCTAGAAATAGCAGGAAGCGGATGCGTGATTGATTGACATGATTTCCAACCTTGGCAGGTATGCACCTTCATCTTCAACCTCTGGGGCTCTATACTCCTGAATCAATGTTGCTAGCAACTCCGCCCCAGAGAATTCCATCCTGTCGTCATGGTCATGCGCTGAAATATCTGCTCCGTTGCAGAGAAGACATACCACGGTATCGAAGCTGCCTTTCGCAGCAGCTGCGAACAACGGGGTCTGACCTTCCAAATCGCGGGTCTCTATATCTGCCCCGGCGTCCAGTAGAATCTGAACAATATCTGCGTATCCCGCGGAAGCAGCTTTCCACAATGCAGTCTGCTTTTTCTGATCGGAGGCCTCTATGCGGGCCCCGATTCTGAGAAGATACTGGACGGCATCTCTCTGCTTCCTCAAAACAGCCGTCATTAACGCAGTTGGCCCACCGTCCTCGTCGATGGCTTCCAAGCTAGCTCCCTTGTCTACCAAGAGTCGAATCACATTCAACCATCCCTCAGAAGCAGCTTTCATGACTGCTGTCTCGTCGTCGTCGTCGTGACCTTCTAAGTTTGCTCCATAATCTACCAGACACCGGACCGTATTCTCGTGTCCAGTCCAAGCGGCTTGGACTAACGGAGTCCCTAAATTGTCACTGCAAACTTCCAAGTTCGCGCCATTTTCCAGTAGCAATAGAACAGTGGCTTAGCGTTCCTCTAGAACGGCCTTGATCAGTGCACCGTCGTTTTCCAGGTCGACGTTGGCACCAGCTTCTAGTAACAGCCGAACAACAGCTTCATGCCCATACCATGCGGCTATAATCAGTGCAGTTCCACCATTCTTATTTTGTAAGTCGGCATTAGCACCCCATTGTAGCAGCAGCCGAACAATAGCTTCTTGTCCCGTACTAGCGGCCCCCATAAGTGCAGTTAGAACCTGTTTGTCGATGTTGACCTTGGCACCGTTGTCGAGGAGGAACTGCACCGCCGCTTGTCCACCGCTTTCCGCTGCGGAAACGAGTGGTGTCAAGCCCTCAATACCTCCATAGTCCACCTTGGCGCCGTGGCCAAGCAGCAGCTTCATACATGCTATGTGTCCACCGCGTGCGGCAGCCATGAGCGGACTCTCACCACAAGGGTTCTTGTCAGTCAGGAACGTAGGCCATAGTGATATTTTCCGGGTCCAAACCTCGAGCCTCGATACAGGTTTGAGGAGTAATTCCACAACGCGGACGTGGCCCTCTTGACAAGCCAAGTATAACGCCGTTTTAATAGACCTGCCGTTTCGTGTAGGTCGGAAGCCCTTCTCTGTCTGAAGGATTTGCTCAACTAGCAACACCAGGCCCATATATGATGCCACGGTCAAAGGAGAAAAGGTCCATGTGAATCTTACCACCTTCTCCTTGGTAGCGATAAAACGCCGGGTGAAAGGCATGACCGCCTCTGTCAAGAGGGGCAAAGCCCGTGAAATGGCGTCTCGCATCTTGATATCGGCCTCTCGAAAGTGAATTGGCCAATACCACTCAGCATATAGTTGAAAAATCCCATACTGGTACCGTTTGGTAGCTGAAAATCCCGAGGCTAGAAGAACCGATATGCATGCATCTGCAAGGATACAGTGAGACTCCATCGGGGCAAACGATTGTTGCCAGAGGCCGGTACTGCTCGAGGGTTCTGATGTGACTGTTCCAATTAAGAACTCCCGGGCAGTTTGGTGAAGGAAGTAGATTTTCGAATGCCGAACAACGACAAGGAGGCCACACATTTCCCGAATCACCTCACGAAATCGACTCTCTGGCTCAAGCTCGGACTCGAGTTCATCGTATGATCGACATTGCGCATCGATAGCCATGGCAACTGCCATCTGATGTAAAGACAATGGCTGCCTCGCCGCAAGGACAATGTGTATAAGCTTCCTGGTCCTTGGGACATCTCGAGCCTTGCTGAGAATCTTCTCGTACGCCTGGCTGACTGAGTTCGGTAGGTTGGAGATGGTCTGTTCCAGGTCATTTCTAGTCAAACGGAGACCGTGCTGTATTTCGCCAAAGACGAGGTAAACCCACAGATATGTTCGATTGGGTAGCAGAGGATCCAGGAGTTTGTTTTGGATGAGCTTTGACTCGTTTTGCGTGATACTTCCGTTCGAACAGAGTCGCTTTGTCTTGAATTCAATGACCATGTTGATTTCCTGTGAGATTTGGCTCGCAATAGCCTCATCTTCGTCGCCATTTAGGTGGACAGAAGGGTGTTGGCTTTTCAGATCCTGGAATCCAGATCGAATGTTCCAGTAAGGCCGGCTTGTCACCAGGAACTTGAGATTGTGTCTGCTTGCCCCCGAACGGTAAAGCTCTGTCAGAGCCTTTGCTAGCACAGATCTGCCCAAGTCATTGCATTCATCAAGTGCATCCAGGACGCAAACGACCTGTCCCGAGTCCAATTGTAGTGAAACGTCAAGAAGGATTCCCCAGAGACTGGAGAATGAGTTGAAAACCTCCTCTTTTTTCTGCTCGAATTCTTTGAAGATTTTGGCGGAGAGTAAGTCTGGGCGTTGGAAGAATATTTGGTGCAAGATGCAGCAAAGGGCGTTTTCCGGACTCCTCTGATCTTCGAAGTCTTCCTTGAAGAAGAAATAGCAAATGAGGCTTTGGGGCGAACAAGCTGATGGGAGGACATCATCGATCAAGTACTCGGCCAGGACCGATTTGCCACAACCTGGATCCGCCGAAACCCACAGAAATGCCGAGCCGTTCTTTTCTTGCCAGGCTCTAAAGAACTGGTGGTTGATGAACCATTGACAAGTTCCGTCTACGCGCTCTTCGTTTCTATCCTTCCGGTCTTCGTAGGTCACCTTGAACAAACTTCCGATGATTTCTTCCTTGGTCATGGCACTGCCATATTCAACTGATGTAGTATTAAAATGGGTTCTTCGTTACAAGTCTATTCCACCCTAGGATTCCTTACCAAAGCTTAAGGTATGGCCGGTGCCACTGGTAACATATTTTCCCGAGTTAAACGTGTTGTTGTTTCCCTGCGAGTTGTTTTGCTGGCCGGTGGCTCCGTGCTCGACGTTCTGGCTTGCGTGGATCGTCCCCGGTCCGTCAAACTCGGAATCTGCCAACGACGGCTCCACCTTGGCCAGTTCTTCAATAGCAGTCTCGATAGCCTTAATGTCCTTGCGAATTGTCGAGTTGAACACCTGACTCAGGGCCAGCTTCTTCAAACCCTTGAGGATCTCGTCCATGAGAGCTTCGACCCGATGCGCCTTGATCCCGCGCACAGCCTTGCGGTACACACCTCGCACCACTACCCAGTCTTTTGCGTCCTCGTCTTCCCTAAATTTTGCCTTCACCTCGTCGAAAATCCTTTGAAGTTCCTTGGCTTTGTCACTGCAGGGCTTAATAACTGCCATGATCGCCTGTGATTGCTCGGCGGGAAGTTCCGAGCCGCTCAAGCTCTCTTGAGCATCATTGAGAATGCTTTGCACAAGGGGAAGATCCTTTTTGACTTCGTCGAAAGCTTTGGGCAACCCGACAATTTTGTCGATAATTTCATACGTCTTCGCGATGCCGCCAATGATTCCGATGACGGAAGCGATGGCGCTGACAGGATCCATGTCTGTGACGGCTGGCCAAGCAGGGCGCCTGAATCGTAGCAGCCAGGATGGAAGTGGCAGGATGTTAGAAGAAGATGAATGGGAAACCGTTAGGCAATGAGGTTTTGATGAGTATGTGGAAGACCAACTGCCAAGGCTAAAATCAGCCAGTAACAGTGTCCTGCTACGACTCAGCCGTACGCACAAGTGTGATTCCCGCGCATTGCTAGCTTGTGATTTCTGTGTGCGACACTCCATGTAAGCCATGGTGCATTCTCACATTGGTGCACTTCATATGTGGGCGGTGCCTAGACAAGAACGCCTTGTGCGCCTCGTTCAGCTCCACCACCTTTCCAAACATCTTGCATGCAACCGATTGGATTCCAGACAGTCCCTCATGCATGCTCACTCGTATGGAAACGATCGACGATGGCCTGACTACGCCACAGCGCTTAGCCGGCCTGAGTCTGACAGGGCTCCAAGCCAGTGAGGGTGTGGGTTGACGATAAGTGCAATAAAGTTCCTTGTTGAACATGATTCTTGCGAGAAGGCTGCGTGCACACCGGCTGATATTAGCCACTAGACTATATTGGCGTTGGATGCGCCCCGCTAGCTTTGCTCCTACCCGAAAGTTTTGGACATTGATGGTGGCAGAATCAATCTGTTGCGTTGGACGATTGATAAGTTACAAAGGCAGAAGGTGAATATATAATAAAAGTCGTGTTGCTTTCACATAAACGAGGCGATCTAACGGACTAGATCTTTCTTTTCGTAACAAGATGGTAAATTTATTGACGCTGTTATCGTCAGCTAAAAGTTGGAACCTGTGATTCGGATAGTGATTCGTCCAGGCATTGTTAGTCAGACGGCCGCACTGTAAACAAGGCTTTTACAGTTTGAAATGTACACTCCTGGCTAAGGGTCGCTATAGAAATCTCTAATCCATTTGCGGCTAGAAAATCATTTACTCAGGTCGGTAGATAATCTTTGTGTCTGAGGGAGTTATAGCAGAATGATTGCATATCTAGAGCTTGGGCCAGCGGATGTCTAGATTGACGCTTAGTTGTCGGCAACGGTTGGAAGGACTGCTTTCTTGAAATGGATGGATGGATGGAAGGTGGAGTCCTGAGCTAGTCTCTATGTCGTCTAATGTAAATTAAAAGCTAGAACTCACCCGGCTAGAAACCAGCAGATGCTCTACCGACTATGTGCAGACATGCTCGGCGCCGGCCGCCGGTCCCTTCGGCAATACGGCGCCGATGGGGACTTCTTGCTCGCAGTTCGGCCTCATCTCGGGCAATATCGTGCCTTTCAGTCCTCTTCTCCGCGTGATCCTACAGCATCTCCGCAACGGGGTATGTAACCCGCCTCTGTAAATGCGGGGGAAAGGGAGCTTCTTCAACCTCCGCCAACCGGGACGGCGGATTTATGTCCAGAGCGCTGATCGCTCTCAACTCCACATGCCAACAAACTTGTTGGGCATAAAAGCATATCCATCCGGCCACTCCGAATATTGAACCGTTATTCTATAGTTTCATGTTAGCTTATTGTGCAACATGCAGCCTTTTTTCATCCTCGCTACCTTGGGGTGCCTTATTCTTACTGCGAATTCTTCTCGCGGTGTAAAATGCCTCGATTTAGTTCGTTCAAGGCGACTGGGCCTTCCTAAAGGGATTCTTTACAACGCCACTGCAATCGCCGTGGGGGAGCTCGAAGCTGGAACTGCCTCTGGTAATGAGGTAGCATTGTGCCGAGTAGTTGGCACAATACCCTATGGCCCTAAAAGCTCCAATACCCTCAACTTTGAACTCTGGCTGCCTGACAATTCCAAGTACAACGGTCGTTATGTGTCCGTAGGTGAGTGTCTTCGAATATTCCAAAGAAAAGCCCACAAGCTCAGTGATTTAGGAAACGGAGGGTTCGCTGGTTCAATCGACTACGCCACCATGCTGAATAACCTCAACAAGGGATACGCCGTTGGAGGGTCAGTGCAGAGACGCAGCCCACTGTACTGATACACTGACGATTGTAACAGCGGCGATGGCGGGCACCCGGCATCCGAAAACGGCGAGACAAAGCCAGGTTCTTACGTAGCCTTCTTTCATGATCGCTCCAAGGTCCTGGCGTGGATCCGAGACTCCATCGCCATGTTCGCCAAACCGGCGAAGAGGTTGACAACTACATACTACGGAAAGCAACCGTCTAATATGTACTACATCGGATGCTCTACCGGCGGCGCTCAGGGATTCGCTCTGGCACAATATCACCCGGAGCTCTTTGACGGCATCTCCGCTAGCTGTCCCGGCAACTGGTACACGCATCTACTTTTGTCGTTTCTTTGGAACGGAGAGAACTCCGCTGTGAGATTCCCTCTTCCAGGGCCAACAATTTCAAGTACTAACCCCTGGACCGGTAGCTCGATGGAGCCTTTATGCGACAGGACGCCCTCGATCTGGTTACTCAGGCTGCGCTTGATGCGTGTGACACTATCGACGGGGTAAAGGACCGTGTCATAGCAGACCCAGCGAAGTGTACTTTTGACATCAGCAAGCTGCAGTGCACCGATCACCAGACACCACTTATCAACAACAGGACCGTCTGCCTCACCAAGCCTCAAATCGAAAATGTGCAAAAGTTCTACGCCGGTCCCAAGGATGTGCGGAATGGTAGGCAGGTGTACCCAGGCTTTGCGCCGGGATCAGAGGGCGCGTGGATGTATCAAGAGTCTAGCTTGTACGTCGCGTACACAGTCCCAGTTCTGCAGAACCTCGTCTTCAGAAACCTGAGCTACGACTATACTACCTTCAATTGGGGTACCGACGTGGATTTAGTGGACGAGGCTGCGGGCTCACTCATCGATCACATCTCGCCTAATCTGGAGGCCTTCCGCAAGAGTGGCGGTAAGATGATTATTACTCAAGGTGAGTGGGCGTCCGAGCACTCAGTTGGCGTGATGTCTTATCTAAGAAGATGATATCTGACGATGCGAGCCTAGGTTGGGCCGACCAATTCAACTCGCCGTACTGGCCGATCGAGCACCGAGAGCAACTGCGCGAGGTATCTGGGGACGCTCTCGACTCCTTTTTCTCGCTATTCATGATACCCGGTGGTGGACACTGCGGCTCATCACCACCGTATCCCCAAGTTCCGGCAGTATATCATACCTTGGATCGGCTGGTGCAATGGATTGAGAAGGGTGAGATACCCCAGGATTTAGTTGGCACTGATCCTGCTGATGGTAGCGGTGCTTCCGTTACTCTGAAGCCATATCCTAGCCGTTAAGGCCGTTTAGCCTCCATCGTAATAGTTGAGTGTACTTGGTTGAGAAGATTGTGGAATTACTACAGTAAATATTGCATCAATACTCTGCATCCTCGCAATGAGTTCATGTTCTATAAATACTTTACATTATTGAATGCATACACAGTTCACGGCATATTTACCTTGCCCTTCGATTTGATCCGACGGTGTAATGCCGTCCCTTTTTTCAGGTTTCACCTCGACAGCTCGCCAAACCCTCGACAGGCTGGAACAATAATTATGGGCGTCGTCGTATTCGATCCTTTCAGGCCAGACTACTCTTCTCAACCCCGCGTCATCTCGCATCCTTCCATCTTCGGCGTCGGCCACCGAGACCGTGGTGATCCCGCAATGATACGTTTCGGCCGTCGGCCTCCGATGCCGATAAGCTAGCTAGGGTCTTGGTGGAGGTTCTGGCTCGAGTCTAGCTGACCATACAATCTTGCCGGTAGTTCCGGTCGGCAGATTTGCTGCCGGTCGCTTTGCTTCCGGTCGCTTTGCTGGACGCCATCCGTGTCGCTACGCTGTGATCATTGCGGGGTAGTACGACAAAAGCCGGGGGAATAAACTGGTAAAATTTAGTTACGCAGGGAGTAGAAATAGCATGGGGGATGGCAGTGAATAGTCTAGTGAGTATCATTCAAAAGGCGTTCGCCAGATCTATTATCGGGAAATATGTACGGTCAATGAAAAAACCTTGCCTCCTTCGTCGTCGCTACAAGTGTGACTAACGGAATCCCAGCGCCCTCCTTCTCACTATTCCTCGTTATGACATGCTGTATGCCATCTACCAGATTAGATAGTCGACAAGTAAACGATGGCGCCAACTCGAATGAGGAGCATGATTCCAAAGCAAATTGAGAATCTACGTCTCGGCGTATATACTTCAAGCCTCCTTTGGGTATTGTGGTGCAGCGGAAGCTCGAGGAGGGGACATGATTTCTAAGCAGCGAACCTGTGGCGTTCCAGGTCAGCGCATGGAAGCACCGGCATGTGTCGACTCCGCGCCCAATATGTCGATACGTCATCATTCGTCGCTTACTTCTTCAACAAAACATTCCCCTCTGTACAGACCACTCGACAAGAGATTCAATCTTGCGCTTTCGAGTAATTGCGATCTTCGAACCAACATGCCTCGACCTGGTGCAAAGGGTTCTCAGTATGTAATAATGACCTTCTCCAGCCAGATACCAGTGTTACAAAAATAAGTTCACTGATCAAACATCTAGACTTTCGGATTTGGTCCGTCATCTCTTAGAGCACGGGCCTAGGAAGACACACACCACGCCTCGAAGAATTCGCGTCATTTACAATCACACCTACATTGTCGACACTACAAAGGCAGTCCAGGTCTGGGAGCACGATGGCTTTCCTCACTATTACTTACCCACCTCTGAGCTGAAGAACTCGGACATCCGGGACAAGGAGACCATCGAAAAGGATGGAGACACCGTGGCAACGGTAGCGGAACTGACTGTTCCTGCTAAAGACGGCATTCCAAAAGCTACAACAGGACGGGTCATACTATTTCGAAATGATGATCGCTTGGGAGCCTTAAAGGGTCTGGCGAGACTTGAGTTTGGTGCCATGGGTTTGTCTCACTCCGATCGGCCGAATTCATCATTTCCTCACTGACAGTCTCACAGATCAATGGCTCGAAGAAGATGTGCCCATCTACGTCCACCCGAAGGATCCCTTCAAACGAATTGACATTCTTCCATCGACCCGCAACATCGAGGTCAAGGTTGCGGGGAAAACGGTGGCCAAGTCCGCTTCATCGGTTCACCTCTTGGAGACGGGGCTTCCAACCCGCTACTACCTGCCTCTGGCGTCTGTTGACCAGAGCGTACTCAGGAAGAGCAATTTATTGACAAAGTGCCCGTACAAGGGCGACGCAGAATACTACAACGTGGTCGTTGGGGGACGCGAGATGGAAAACCTCGTGTGGTATTACCGGACGCCGACTCATGAGAGCGCGCCTATCGCGGGGCTGGTCTGCTTCTACAACGAGAAGGTTGAGATACTGCTTGATGGAGAACTTGTGTAGAAGCATTGGACTTGGCTTGCTTGAAACCAGAATGAAAGAATGACAAAATCTATTTGATACTAAACTGACCCTCGCGAGGTGACGTTTTGTGTGTACTATACGAGCGAATGCTACATCACCTCATCGTACAAGGGTGTAGACACGAAAGAGAAAACAGGAGATGCACATCAAGTGACTTCGGCTACATGTGTTCAATCAGTGTATTACCAGGTTTCCC
Source organism: Neonectria ditissima (assembly GCA_001305505.1). NCBI lineage: Eukaryota > Fungi > Ascomycota > Sordariomycetes > Hypocreales > Nectriaceae > Neonectria > Neonectria ditissima. Next base: position 178,340 of record LDPL01000018.1, on the reverse strand, counting down.
GTTCAAGTAATCAGCAATTTCAAGGGCTTGCTAGACCCAGATCCGTGTTGAGACCAGAAGGAAACATAGATAACTAGTTTTACTCAATGCCCATTAAAGCATACATGCCTATTAATGAGAGAGCTACCCCCTTGGGGCCTTGGGCGTAACACGCCACTTCTCCCAATACTATATAAGTTGGGTTATGTATTTATAGGAATGCGAAGCCTTGAGACACGCAATCTAGTTCCCATGGTGTTGAGATGTGCACACTATTAGGAAATATTATTGACGCTGTTGACCAATACTCTATAGTTAAGCGCCTATAGCCTATATGACTGGACATGGAAACGGCACCATGAAGTTTCAATTACTTCTTATGGATAGAGTATATGAGCATAGCATTCATCACAGCTTCAATTTCTACGGCATTGCATGCGAGAAGAATCCACTTTGAAAATGAGAAGAGCTATTAATTTATGGAAAGTGACAATTTCGGCGAGTGGAGCGTTGATAGCTGAAGCTTTTGTACGTTACGATTAAGAACAGAGATGAGGCTTCAGACAAAAATGTGATCAATGGATTAGATATCCCCGTTTGCGGCCACCGGGCCCCGTTGAGAAGTAGCATACGATAAAAACCTCAATCATTGCGTGACCATATGCCATGTTACACCATAGTTAGGCCCCCACTCACAATTGGCGTGCGATGTTCCATTATCACGCCATCACACAGGACTATGAGTAGCCTGTCGAGTTTGCCAAGCTGGATTTCTTAACATGGAAATATCACAGACTATCACCAGACCATCGGTCTATCCCACTGAGTCTGGGAACTTGAAAGTTTTGCAAGGACTAGGCCGCCATGGTAGGAATTCAAAAAGTGTAATACACCGCCGGTAAGGACACTTAGTGAACAAATATGAGCAAATCAAATTCAACCCTATTTATCTTCTTATCCATTATTAGTACTACAGCATACCGTTTCCGGTCAACCCCGCATAGATACTGCAAACCTTGTCTTACGTGCTCATGCAAGGGAGACGCAATCGAAACTCGTGTGGCGCAACCATCACTGACTAATTGCGAAGTCGGTGAAGCTTATCGCTCTTAAAAGGCCCTATTTCTTGTATACTCCCCTTCGACCTCCCTTTGCATATTCGTCATCTCTAAAGCAAGTCCGTCTCCAAACACCATTACTATCTCATCATGCCCTCTCCCGCACGGCGCGTAGCCGTCATAGGCGCCGGTCCTGGTGGAGCTATTGCAACTGACGCGTTGGTCAAAGAGCAAGCATTCCAAACGGTTCGTGTGTTTGATCGAAGACCGGCGATTGGCGGAACATGGTCAGTACCTCTTGATGGTTTGTGTGCATATGGTAGCTCACATGATACACTACCTTTAGGATTCACACACCGCACCTACCTACTGGTATCCAGTCCATCAGTGATTTGATCTCTGGGAATGGGGACACTGCGGTTTCTATTCCAAAGCAGCTTCCCGCCGTTACCCCGGTGTCTGAGGCCGTGAACGGGCATCAGCAACGATTCTCAGACACAGCAATCCACGAGAATCTCCACAGCAATATCATCCCATCCATCATGAGCTATACGGAAGAACCGTTCCCAGACAAGTTGTCTGACCGTACGCTGGCAGAGTATGGCCCGGACGCACCTTACCGCCATCACACGACGATTCGGGATTGGATTGAAGGTATCTTCACTCGTGGAGGTCACGACAAACTTCTTGAACTTGATACCACCGTTGAGAAGGCTGAAAAGGTCAACGGCGAATGGATTCTTACACTTCGAAAGGTGGTGAACAGTCGCAACTATTGGTGGCGAGAGGTGTTTGACGCGTTGGTTGTTGCTACAGGACACTACAACGTTCCCTGGTTTCCCGAGATTCCAGGCCTCGTTGAGTACGATAAGAAGTTTCCTGGTGCCATTATTCACAGCAAACACTTCAGAAGCGGGGAGAAGGTCCGGGGAAAGGTATTGATTTTCCTGAAGATTTGTTTGTCGCCAAGGCTAATCTCAATCACAGAAAGTAATTATTTTGGGTGGTTCAGTCTCGTCCCACGAGATCGTACACGAAGTCTTGGATTTTGCGGAAAGCCCGGTCTATGCGTCCATTCGTGGGGAGCCGCTCCCAGCTTTTGGTTGGGAGCCATTCAAGCATCCAAAAATCTCTATCAAGAAGGGAATCACCCATTTTAACGCGGAGACGGGGCGCATCTCTTTCAGCGACGGATCTCATCTCGACGGCATCGATCACGTCATTTTCGGAACCGGTTACACGTTTAGTCTGCCGTTTCTTCCCGAAGTCCAGGACCGCATCAGGAACGCCTATCGACGTCTTCCCGGTGTGTATCAGCACATTTGGAATATCGAGGACCCGACGCTGGCGTTCGTAGGAATGGTATGTTCGCGTGGAATGCTAAACCAATTCTTGATGCTGACCGTCTCCATTAGCTCGGCGGTGGTTTTACTTTCCGGGCGTACGAATGGCAGGCTGTGGCAATAGCTCGGTCCCTCGCCGGACGAGCTAAGCCCCTGCCGTCCATTCCAGAGCAGCTCGAGTGGGAGCGGAAGAGAGTTGTTGAGAGAAAGGGAGGCAAAGACTACTACTCCATTGCACCTGACTACGCAGACTTCTTTGAGTTTTTGCGAGGCATCGCTGGGGAGCCAGTGGCTGGAACAACCGGTCGCAAGTTGCCAGAGTTTGATCCGAAATGGCTTGACATTTGGGTTGAGATGCCACTGGTCAAGCTGAAAGGGTGGGAGCGAAAACGAAAGGCTGCTGAAGAGCTGGAGCGAAGCCCCAAAGCCAAGCTATAATTTTCCGTTGAGAGTTTAAGGAGACATGATATTGATAGATGAGCGCTACTTTCTTCAGAAGCCCGAAATCAAGTACGGGAATAAAGAGGACGTACTAGTCAGCGCTGGAAAAGCCTCCGAAAAAGCAGCCGCAGTCAACTTAAAATAGCCTCGCAACCAAAAAGCCTCCTGGTGAAATAACATCCGAAGTCCTAAAGCCTCCGATGGCACATATTTGAGTATATTAACATCACCTGCGATAACCTATAAGGTGCCCTTCGCATATTCTTTGATCTGCACTCTTTTTCGTCACACACAATACAACAAGCAACATGACAGAGCCTGCTTTGCCCTCGACGATGAAAGCATGGATGTTTCACACTGCTAGTGGCGGAGCAGAGAAACATATGAAGCTTGAGACCTTGTCTCTCCCCGGCCAGCTACTTCCGCCAAATGCAGCCCTCATCAAAGTCCAGCTTGTTGGTCTTAATCCCGTGGACATCAAATTCGCAGAGACACCCTATATCGGCCATCTGTTGCACTCTATGCCTGCTATCCCTGGACTTGATGGCGTTGGCCGTGTGGTTAAGACAACAGACATCAGCCTCCAAATCGGCCAACTGATCATGTTTCGCCTGCTCGAAAAACAGGCACAGGGCGCTCTTGCCGAGTACATTGTCGCTCCCAGCGAGAGTTGCGTGCCACTACCCGAAGGAGTACTACCGGTTCAAGCTGCAACCGTGGGAACATGCGGTACGACGGCGTGTCAGGCCATTGCTCCTTTTGTTAAAGAACATCGGTCGCAGAAGAGAAAAGAACCCTTCAGCGTTTTCATCAACGGTGGCTCAGGTGGGACGGGGACATTTCAAATCCAAGTCGCAAAGGCACTCGGGTGCTATGTTGCAACGTCTTGTTCGACAAGCAACGTCGAGCTTTGCAAATCCCTAGGTGCAGACACGGTCATTGACTATCGCTCCAACACAACGAGTGAGGCCCTGGCAAATATGGTGCTGAACAAAAGCATTCCACCATTTGACCTCGTGGTGGACAATGTCGATTTGCCATGGCGCTTATACAAGGCAGCCGCTTCTTATATGAGCCCAGGTGGAACATACGTGCAAGTAGGCGGGGATCTTAGCTGGCAGAGTATTACGGAGCTGATGCGTATCAAGCTGCTTCCTAGCTTTCTAGGTGGAGGGAAACGGTGGTGGATGTTCCTAGCCATGAAGACAAATCGAGAGGATGGGGAGCGGATTCTTAACTGGATGCAGGATGGAAAGATTCGAACCCCGATTGGAGCAGAGTTTGACTTTCATGACGTCCCACACGCGTATGAGAGGCTGAAGGCTGGAGGGACGAGGGGGAAGATTGTTGTTCGTGTCTCGAAAGAGGAGTGATGAGTTTGCTTTTAGGAGTGATCATGGTTAAGTATAAAAATAGTACATGTCTCTTCCTATAGTTGATTATGAGAAAACTCGAGGTCGGTTATTTTATTGGTTCGCTATCCATACCCTGCCGTCTGTAAAGTTTGACTTGATAGCAAGCACGACTCTGCTCCCTTGCAGTTATTCTCATACGCTGACTGGCACCAGGTTGATCAAAGTTCGGCCTTGAACAAGAACGGAAATGGAAATGTGCCCATGCTCGTCAGCCGACACTGTTTCATCGCCGTATCGATATTGACCTTTGGGTGCAAGACGTGAGATACCTAGAGTGAAGGTACCCCCGTCTCCAGAAGGGTAAAGAACGAGTTTCAAATCCTTCGAGGTGTGTGAGCGGGCTTTCGCGATCAGAACTCCCGGATATGGGACCTCGGAAAGGATGGGCCCTCTCAACGTAGTCTCCGATGGACCCTTGATAAATGAAGTATTAGTAGAAAGGTCAAAGCACTCGCGAAGGAAGAAGATCTCACCTCTTGAACCAAACGCTTATAGTCGCCGACTCGAACCAGTGAGGCCAGAAGCGCAATGTAGTTCACCAAAGTCGATGCCTTGGCAGGATCAAGCCTCTTTGCCCCAGTCGGCGTCGTGATCCTTCCGCAGCTTTCTCGGAGCTTCGCTATAGCGGCCCTTTGCAGCTTCTCTTCACCATGGTCTCCAGCACTGAGGGCGAGGTATGGATAGACAGCCCATTCGCAGGGCTTGTAGTTGCCCGTATCAATTTTGTCGGCACCGACCAAGCCGGTGATTGACAGGTCGCCCGTCTTTTCGTCAAAACGCACGTTTTCTCGACGGAAAATGGCCCAAAGTCGGCGAGACAGATTATCGAGCGTGCCTCTACTCAGAATCACGGCGGCCAGGTCGCCCAAGGCCCCGCAAAGACCAGGGATGGAAAAACCAGTAAGCTCGGATCGGATCGGGATGACGCTGCCGCTGGCCTCGGTGAAATTGCTGTTCAGCGATGCTTCGAATATGGGTTTGATGACGTCTGTGGTCCTGGTCTTGAAGAAGCGGTCGTAGATGACCGAGCCTGTCATCCCCTGAAGATTGCACATGACGTATATCCAGTTCGGCTCGCAAGGGTACAGGCAGTAGGGGTTTTCAGACCATTGCCTGACCAAGGCTTCTTGCAAGTCGTGGAGGTTGTATTTGTAGGATACTGAATCGGTGATGTGAAAGTTTAGACTTCCCGGCTCAGTGTAAGTAAGATCGCCTGTGTTGGCCGTGTAAAGCATGACTCCATGTAGGAGAAAGCCTGTGACCATGATGTTATCCTGGAGAATAGGATCCCAGTCTGTCGTCAGCTTCCCCGATAGTCTCTCCCATTTCCAGTAGTTCAAGACTTTTTTAGTGAGAGATCTTTCGATGATCTGCTTGAAGGCCTCGCTGACGTATCCGTGGGCATTGGGTGCATAGACTCCCTGATAGAGTCCAAGACAGTACATCATCTCGTAGATCTGATAGCGTATTGACGAGGTCTGGAATTGGTCGATGCAGGTGAAGCCAGACCAGTCATCCAGGTCCTGGAACGCGTGGTCGAACAGAAATTGTAGTTCCCGGAGCGTGTCTATGTCGAGTTCCCTATCGTCCCCTGTAGGGCTGTTCAGGGCAATTTGGTCTAATCTCGCGAGTTCCTCGGGAATAAACGCATTTCGGATCTTTCGTTTCTTGACCGCAGCGGATCTTGCATTTGCCGAGAAGCGGTTGGCGCCGAGAAATACCAGAGCGAGAACCCCTGGAGCCAAGCTACCTGCAGGTTCCCAAAGAGGTTGCCGCGCAGCGGCATGGGCACCAATGATGGAAAGTGCCCATATCAAGAGGGGAAATGTGATGGCCCCTCCCCCGAACCACTGCGGTTCAATCTCAGATCAGTAAGAATCGTATAGAAGCCTGAAGAAGATGCTTACTGCAAAGAGGGCGAATGGAATAGTGATCCAGGTCACGGAAAAGAGCAGCAAGCTAATGACGTTAGGGCTAGCTAGATAGCCAGCCCCGGGGAATACAACGCTTAGAGCAGCTGCTCTGTTTTTAGCTCCGATATCGAGCCAAGGTTGGTAAAAGATGGCCACTCCGACTGATGCTATCGTGGACCACGTGAGCAGGGTGTTGAACTGGATCATCCGGCGATGTGCCCCTTTTGCTACATTGGGAGGGATCAATTCGTGGACGTATTTTTCTAGTTGGCGGATGATGATGATTAATTATCTTGCGAAGAATAAGACTGGATGGATAGCACCGTACCCCGTATTCCTGCAAATCTTTCCTGAGACGACTGTTGATCAAACTTGACCCGTACACCCTTCTCTGCATCCTGCAAGGCAACGCCTTGGTCAGTGATGGAATTCTTCATGTCGCTTTGGCAATGGTATGAATAAAAGCGATATGGACTTTGCGACGCATCAACCCGGCTTAGATAAAGAGTATTTGGTTGGAAACTGAATCTTGCCAACATAAATGCTATGCCGATGCTCAAGATAGGCGTTCAACTAGTGCAGAATATCGTACAAGACAGTTGTTAATAATACACTGTACAGTGACTCGTAATTTCCTGAGTCAGTGCAAATCCGGCCTGCAATGTGCTGAATTGACCAATCGGCGATGTTGGTGTCGAGCGCAGGTGCGTCAGATCTTTCTGACTGGGGTAAAGATGACTCTCCACGGTGGACACCGGAGAAAGTCATGTCTCCGCCAAAACACTCGGATCATTTCTGACATGCGGTAGCTGCTGGAATCGCACACCGTCAGATGGACGAATGATGCCAAGTATCAGGCGTGACATATTAGCACCCAACTCCGAGCCTTCGTTGCCTACGCTGTTGAAGCAAGCACCCGGCTATCAAACCTGCAGATCATTGCCTTTGTGAAACTGCACAGATCATCATGTCTCTACCGGCACTTTCTCAGTTTAACTTGCCAATCCCTGTGGAGGTCAAGAAGATTCTTGACTCTGTCGCATCAGACGAACGTCTGTCGCGATACCTCCTCGGCGGTCTACTCCTCTCAGGCTTAGGCTTGGCACACGTTGCGAATCAGTACCTGAGTTCTAGAGCGCTCAACTATGGAACAAAGGCAAAGTTTGACTGGGACAAAGAAATCATTCTCATCACCGGGGGCTCAAACGGTATTGGAGCCGCGACTGTGCAAAAGCTTTTGAAGCGGGGCAACCAGATTGTTGTGGTTGACGTGCTTCCGTTGACATACAAGCAAGGTACGGCAGACATATTGCGATTCGATGGATGATACTAAAATGTCCAGCGCTCAATGTTCACTACTACAAGTGTGACCTCACGAACTATGACCAGCTGCAGACGGTGGCCGCAAAGATTCGAGCGTAACTATTCCTGACCCAAATTCCCCGCCGGGTCTAACGCTTTTCCTTAGTGAAGTGGGAGATCCTACCGTCATCATCGCAAACGCCGGTATCTGTCGTGGAAGGCCGATTCTCGCGGCTCAAAAGAAAGACATTGAGTTGTTCGTTCACCCGCGCCAAACTATGCAATCAGGAATTGAAGTTAACAGAAACGTCAAGGACTTTTGGTGTCAACACCCTCGGCTTGATCTGGACCATCAAGGCCTTTCTACCGTCACTGGTTGCACGTAATCATGGCCACGTCTTGATTGTCGCTTCCCAGACTGGCCACACGACCACAGCGGGAGTCACCGACTATTCAGCAAGCAAGGCTGCAGCCATCGCCATCTACGAGGGCATTCACACGGAGATGAAGCATGTGTACAAAGCCCCAGCGGTCCGAGTCTCGTGCATTTCCCCAAGCCACGTACAGACAGCCATGTTTACTGGCGTTCACTCCGTCCCGGGCATGTCGTCGTTGACCCCAACTTTCTTGGCGGAGAAAATCTGTGGTATCTTGTACAGTGGTCGCGCGCAAAACGTCATGGTGCCCAGGTCAGCGTATGCTACTACTCTTATGCGTGTGTTGCCCGACTGGGTTCGAGTGTATTTGCAGGACCTTGCAGCTGGAGCTTTTACCGACTTGAAGCCTCACGACCCTTTGTCCAAGTCTGCATAGATATCGGTGTCGGTTACTTGTAGAATATTCTATCTCTATCTTTGTATCATCTAATTAAAATGTTAGGCAATTTGATGCTCATTTACACTGTACTATAGACCTTATTAGGGATCAAGTCATTGATTCCTCGTATTTTAGAATCAAGAACAAGTAAGTTAACCTTGTAACATATCCAGATAGATCTGTTTTGAATGTCGTAGATGGCCGTATACGTTGATGTTATATGTGTGTCATTGCATGTGCTATTGGCGAGATCTGATTGCATACTTTTATTCCTTGAAGCCCCCAATTTTCAATTCAAGTCTGTGTCTGAAGAGGTTGTTCATACCGTGAACCCGAAATGATCCGAGCTACTTGAAGCACCTTCCACTAACTATAAAACCCCCAGAATAAGCGTGGTCTAACCCACATCAACCATGTGTATCTTTAGATAGATTGTCGCTGTAGTATGCCCCAATGCGCGAGCAGTTCAACAAAACCACAGCACTACTTAGGCCCATACCAAGGCTAGCGAGGACCCTGAGCGAGGGTGAGTAAACTCGAAAAGATGAGATAATAGAACGATAGTTAGCACTTACGGAGAAACTAGGACCTCGGAGCCAAATAGCTGAAGGGCACCAGAAGTCCACAGAAGACTGAACGTGTTGTACCCTACCGCCCACCACAAGTTTTGCATGACGATATGGGCGGTTTTGCTTGATAGATTGATCAAATGGAGCAAGCGATCCAGAGCAATAGGATCTGCCGTGGAATCAGGATTCGCATTCTCCATTGGGAGCAGAATAGCGTCGGCAGCTTCGGTTCCGACTTCAGAGGCATCCAAGTTCGAACCGATGCACACGCTGAATGAGGCCGTGGCAAGCGATGGCAAGTCGTTGAGATGATCTCCAATCGCCATTACGCGTCCCTTTTGCTGAAAACGTTGAACCAAGTTGGCCTTGTCTGTCGGGAGGCAGTTGGCAAAGACCATGTCGACTGGAATGTGCAACTTCTGTGCTACTACCCATGCAGAGGAGTAGCCGTCCCCCGTCATCATTCCAACGCTGATGTTCCGCCTCTTCAGTTCAGAAATGGTTTTTAGGGCGCTTGGTCGGATGCTATCAGTACAGACAACGATCCCAACCTGGCAACCGTCAACCGCAATCACCACCGTAGTTGCAATAGCGGATCTATGCTCAACCGGCACTGCAGTAAAGTCGACTTTCACGCCGAGTCTTTCCATAAATGTTCTGCTCCCAATCGACAATCTTAGCAGTTCAGAGTCGTGATTGGGAAAGCAGACCATCCCTTGTATGCCACGCCCAGTCTCCAGCCGGATTGCTGAAACCTCCAGTGACGACACGGGATTTTTGTCGTGGTCTACTTCTAATGATGCAAGCTGACGACGACTTTCATCGACAATGGCCTGGGCCGCTGGATGTCTGACGTCCCGCTCGAGAGCTTCAATTGCCCTCCAAAGCATAAGACGCCGAGGAACCGAGTCTTTCCACTTCTTCTCCATACTGACGTGAGTGGCTTGGAGATTGCCCGTTGTCAAGGTTCCAGTTTTGTCGAATAAAACTGTTTGCGTTTCTGCGCAGCTCTCCAGACGCGAGACGGTAGTGGCGAGGCGAATACCAGATTTCGAAGCAGTTTCTGTATGCCTATTCAACCCCGTGATCTTTGAAAAACAGAGCAAAACTTACCTGAAGTAATCAAGGCCGAGGCTGGCAAGCTGATGCTTAGGGCGCAAGGGCAGGCTGCCAGGAGTATGCTTGAGGCTCGGCCAAGTAGAGCAACCCACGTATCATTGGATATGAAGATTCGTGAAGCCATGTTCAAGGCAGCTAGTAGGATAATCCACAAGGAAAAGTGGTCTCCAAACCGTTCCGTACGGCTCTTGGTTTCTTCGTCCTTGGTAGTCAGTATGGACTCGACTGTTTTACTGAGTCTCGTCGCGTAATCACAGGCCCGAGCTGTAAGGACGAGTTCACCTTGACTGACAAGGGAACCTGCGTACACCATTTCGCCAATTTGAACATTCCGAGTTCTCAATGAACCTGTCATCCAGGCGTCTGATATATGTGCCTGTTTTGTGACTTTGATCACACTATCAGCCGGTACGTGTTCTCCAGCGCGAACAACGAGATCATCTCCGATAGTAATCATCTCAGACAACACACACTCCTCCGTCTCTCCAGTGTTTCGAAGTATGTTTGCTCTCTTCGGCATGAGCTTAGTCAATGGTCCAACTCGGCCGACCAAGTCACGGAAAAGGACCGCCTTGAGTAATCGTCCACCAACAACCATTGATGTCACCATGCAAATTCCCGAAAGGGGCATGTGGCCATCCCCAGCGGATATTGCAGCTCCTATCTGAAGGAAGCCTAGCATCATTCCCAGAGAGGCCAAAGTTGACATGTTTGGTCTGCCACCACGCCAGAGACCCCGGACGGACTCGGCATGGATTCGACGCCCAGAAAAACAAGAAACTAGGACAGACAATATTTGAACCACCCGAGCTGTTCTTTCTGTGACTAGATTTGCGACAAGACCTTCCAAGTGCGGAACGAGGACGGCTGTGAATGAAGCAGCAATTGAGGAGGTAAAACTGCGCTTCCAGAACTCAACCTCTCGTTCCCGATGATTTTGTGCTTGATTTACAACGTTTCGTACCACCTCCCAGCTGTCCAGATTTTCATTGTTAGCTAAGGAGGCTTCGAAGCCACAATTAGAGACTATCTCTACCATCTCATGGGTTGATGTCTGTTTGGCGTCGAACGTGACGTAGGCCCGGAGGAGAGGGAATGAGACGGATGCTCGCGAGACGCCAGGAGCTTCTCCTAGGGCTTTCTGAATCGGACTGACACACGCTGTACAGGAGAGACCCTTCAGAGTGAGAATGCACGCCTTAGTCTCATACTCAGCACGGACTGGTACGACCCTAGCGGTCGCTTTGGCAGGTGTTGTGCGACGCCCGAAGGGGGATGAAAGTCGTTCATGGAGACTAATAAACTTGAAGACGATAAAGGCTGCTAAAACACAGCAAGCCATGATGCTGGGAAAGGAACTTGGCCACCAAGTGTAATGAGATATTGACAAGTCGAGATTTGTGTTCCGTAGGAATATGAGACTCAAAATAGGCAGGTCGGTAGATTTGATGGATCTATCTTCACAAAACGTCCGTCTAGTCACGATTGTCTGACACGCCAAAGCACAAAGCACGACGTTGACCCACTCGTGATTGAAACTTAGCGGGGCCAGCCAGACGGACTCTCGGGAGTCCAAAGACCCCGAGATCCTCGGCATCTCAGAGCTCCACACATAAGCGTCATTATTGTAAGCGTACTCGAAGTTTATCAAGTGCTATTCAAAAGTCTCTATTCATTTACACCCGACTATGACTTGAATACAGAATCGGAGACAATTCGAAAACGAGCCCTTTGCCGCAAGTCAAAACTATAGGCGTCACCAATGGAAAATTGTAGACGAAGATGCCGTCTCACAGCTAGCGATAGCTGAGTTTCAACTGTCAGAAAAATTCGAAACATACTTGGAAAGACTGATATCTTACCAGATGAGCAATCCAAAAATGGATACTTCCTCGCAAAGTCCTTGCTGAGCTTCCACTCCGAGACGTTGTCCAGCCCTAAGAATCGAGCGATTTCGTTTCTCTGGGACTCTTGGCCTGTAGAGAAGAAGAATTTGGTCTCTTTATCTTGGGCCTCAGTCTCCATCGCATCAACTCTCCGTGCAAGTTGTTCAATCATGACCTCTTCTATGATATCCCCCGTCGACGCGTGCGACAACTGCGTGGCAGCGTCAACTTCGAAGAACACCCACGCAGGATCAAAGAGGTAACATTGATTATACTGCGACTCCAATTGACTGAGGCTTCCACGGGTCAAGATCTGGTTCTGGAAGACGTCAAAGACGTTGACTGCGACTCCGCTTTGCGGATGATCGATTACCGAGTTTAGGATGAGGTCTTGTGTGAGACTTTCGAGGTCAACGTTGTGCTCTTCCAGAAGCAGCTGATCGCGTATCTCGGGCCAGTTGAAAAGGTCGATGCCTATAAAGTGTTCTGGGTTTCTGGACTGCAGTGGCGTCGGACGAAACGGTGCCGGGACAATATCTCGATTCCCCTCGCAAAGCCTCCAGTGTAGAACTTTCTCAATGTACTTTGCAGCATCCTGTCTCGAAGCTTAGTTTAACTCCATAAAGGGTATTGGCGTCTAGCACGTTAAGGCGGTGCAATATGCTACTCACAAGTCCATAAATGAAAACTTCGAGGCCAAGGCACTCTGAGATAAATCTTGTAGCAGCCCGTGCAACCTTTTCCGCACGATCTCCTGGGGTAAGGTCAAGCATTTTCGACGCATCTGCTCGCGCTAGATATTTTCGGCACGCCTCTAACACTTTCTCACCGAAAACCCGTGATGACGTGATGACCAGCTTTCCATGAGTCCATAGCGAAGACTGCGGAGACGGAGCAAACTGCATGTTCATGACGAAATCCGCATCTTCCATTGTCGGCTCTTGTAATAGGAAAGAATTCAGATCAACGCCAGCTTGCAGTTGGCAAGCTCCTTCACTGACATTGGCTAGCGTGTCGGTCAAAAAGTCACCTTGGCGCTTTGTCGTATAATCGCCGTAGATCGAATTGAGGCGTGATTTCTGGGTCTCGCTTAGAGTCGGCAAGTTTTTGGCACCATCAAGCTGATTAGCAGCGTCGAAACACTGTTTTGCGGGACCGGGGGACGAGTCATCGCCGCTCTTGTCGGGGTTCTCAGCGTCTGCGTCCTCAGTATTCAGGATGGTGGAGAATATGGAATCATCTTCTGCTTCTTAGCATGGTTACATGGGAGGACTAGCCGCATACATACCAGCAGCATCGGTAGCCGCATTGCTTAAGCTTAGGAGCTTTTTTCTCATATTCAATAATGCCTCTTTGAGCACCCGATTCTCCTCGACCAGCTTGAGGTGTGCTTCGAGCAGTACTGAATACCGATCACTCTCGCCAGCTTCGTTGACTGACTTCACGGCCTGAACGACACTTTCGAGATGACGCGTGTACGCAAGGTTCTTTTCGCGGAGGCATTGCTGCGAGATGCGGTTCTGCGCGCGCTTTCGTTCGGTGTGTGAAGGCGCTGCGGCTACACGCTTGGCTCCTCGACGCGTGGGATTGTTCTTTGGGAGAGTCATGCTTTGCGGTTCGCGGACAGAGTGTGATGGTGTTGTGAGGGAAAGAAGGAAATGAGGCCAGCGATGATGAATGTCCGAGCAGTCCGGGGTAGGAGTGGACCCCGGCCCCGCGTCTTAAACTCCGAGGACCCGTCTGCCCACCGCTATGTTGATCGAGACAAGTTGCTTCTGCTTTTGTGACGTCATTCATGGGGGCAAGTAGCCTTTTTTAAAAACAGGGAGACCGACTAAAGGGATTCCATGGTCCAGCAGCAAAGGTACACATTGTGGTGTTTGTTCATGACAACGGCACGGTATTGACTACCCTTGGAGGCTATTATTTAGAGCATAGCATTGTCTGACATACAGTTCCGGGCAATTACTCAAATTCTAGTCAGGTAAAAGTAGTATGTTCCCACATCCTTCAGGTCCTTGTTGTCCATGGCGCCAATCACGACATTCTCGCTAACGTAGCGAAATGAATCAATGATGGGGAATTTATCATAGACCATAGCCGTCGAAACAACGCCACGGTACTTGACCTCACGAAGCTATTCCGATATCAGCACAAATATTATCCGTCGCGGGAGCCATAAAAACAAACCTGAGCATGCCCGTACTGTTCGTACCAATTTCGAGACCCTTCCTCATCGTACAGCATGATTGGGTCCACGTCATCGACGCTGCGGAAGTCCTTTCCAGCCCATTTAGAACCTTTGAGTAGCTTGTGCGTAGGGTGTCCCGTGTCGAAACTCGAGCCTTTCCATTGTCCCAGGAGCTGCTCGGGCGAAACTGGCCCAAGTTGGTCGTAGACAGCTACCAGCGCAGCTTCGTCGACATGGCCGTCAATCTTGGCCAGATCGGAAAATTGGTCGACGGGGCTTCGAGAATTAGCGAGTCTTGGGTATTGATGCCAATGATTTTGCTTACGTTTTCGCCATTGTGAATAGTAAACTAGTTGGATTGTTCTTGAACTGGTGCTTCAAGTATAGATAGTTGAACGGGTGTAGCTCGAATGCTTTTTTATATATCAGTAGCTTGAGTAATGAAAGAGTGCGGGTGCTACGGTTGATCGCTCCTTCTAAATGATTAATGATCATGACGTCCAGTTGTAGACTGTGCATGACATGATCTTTGATGCATGTATTCACATGTGGGTCGGAACCTAGAAAGGCGAGTCAGATTATTCTGACGCCAGTTGTGGATCATACGATGCGCGTGCACCGCCAAGTCAGAGATTTCTGACCCAGATCCATCTAAACTTCCACGCGCCGGTTTCACTGTGGATCTTCGCCATACGTATTCCCTTCCCCTCCTGAGCCTCTGCGTTCATATAGACTCGCAGAATACCACAGCAAGCTTCCAAATGTGTGTTCTTCAATCTCGTCATCAAAGAGGAGAGCCGTTTCCTGGATGAGACCTCTAGGCAGCTATCAACCTGATGGGGAATGACGACAACTTGTCTTGGGGCTATTTGACGTCCAAGAGGTGTTTGACAAGCCTATCGATGGATGCGTGCAGGTTTGATGTTGGCTCACATCAAGTCTATCCTTCCCGTGTCAACTGGATATCTTATAGACATTGCAATCTCGCCGTTGAAGCTACCAGAGCGGGAATGTCTGATTCTATCACCCAACAGTACCTATTGCACACGTGGATCAATGCGGGTACCTTGATTCCGCCTTTCGCATGACATGGCGCTAGTCTTGGCCCTTTGCTCGACCGCTGGTGGACTCTAGATGCGCCCTTTGCCGGATCACATTTCTCATTGATGGCCGAGTCCGCTACTTAAGAGAAGATGTTTTGATAGATAGAATTCATACTTTTTGCTGCCATTCAACCTCATTGACTACTCTTCACCCTTTCTTGGCCATGTCTGACACGCCCGAAACTGTTCTCATCGTCGGTGCTGGCATTGTCGGCTCCGCTTTAGCCCACTTTTTGTCCTCCTCGCCCGTTAAGCGAAAAATCACGATAGTTGATCGCTCTATCAGCCCGCTTCTTGGATCTACTGGCCACGCCCCTGGCTTTATCGGGCAATTCAACGAGTCCGAAGTGCTTACTCGTCTCGCCGTCAAGACCGTGTCAGAGTACTCCAAAATTCCTCATGGATTCGATGCTGTCGGCGGACTCGAGGTTGCTTTCGAGGCTAGCGGGATCGACAGGCTGAAATCGCGGCGTGAAAATGCGGCTAAAATGGGGCTTCAGGCTGAGATGATCAGTATTCATCAAGCTAAAAAGCTTGCGCCGCAGCTGGTGGATGGTTCTCGCCCAGGAGAGGTGCTTCATTTCGCAACAGACGGAACTGCGAATGCGGGTACAATCACATCGTTCTATTTGCAAGAGGCAAAAGAGGCGGGCGTGGAATGTGTCCTGGGAGACGTTACACGGCTTCTTGTCTCAAACGGCCGCGTCAACGGCGTTGAAATTCGGGATGGTGTGTCCAACTTCAAGCTCGAGGCCGACAAAGTGGTATTGGCGACTGGGATCTGGGCCCAGGACCTCTGCCGAGATCTTGGTTTCCCGATTCCCGTGGTTCCAGTTGGACATCCCTACACACACGGCCGGACTCGAGAACCGAATTCTTCCAAGCTGCCCTTCGTCCGATGGCCAGAGCACCATGTTTACGCAAGGGATCATGGAGATCGTTACGGAATGGGAACATACGACCACCGACCCGTTCACTACAAGCCCACGGCCGGCACGGCCATCGGGGAGTGGATTCCCGACTTTGACGAGCCTTTGAAACTGGCCAAAAGGTTCTTGCCGCAAGCCTCCAGAGACGAATTTGAGAATGCAACACGGTTCAACGGCATCTTCTCCATGACGCCTGATAACATGCCGCTGACCGGCCAAGTTCAGTCTGTACCAGGGCTGTACATGGTTGTAGCAGTTTGGGTCACCCACGGGGCGGGTACGGCCAAGTTCCTCACTGAGCTGATGGATGGGTTGCAAGTGGACCAGAAGACGCAAACTGCGCTGGATCCAGAGAGGTTTCGGGGGCAGGATTTGTCGTCTCTGGAGAAGCAGTCGTTGGATGGATACAATGAGATTTACAAGACTGCAGAAGCTCTTTAGTTTAGGGTATTAAGACCACCATGAACAGTCAAGGGTGTTCGGATAAATAGAAACGCGAACTTACGGCCAAGAGTCGCTGTCATGTTGGCAAGTATGGAGTTCAATGCCTAACCATTTTCAGTCATCAAGTGGCAGACTATACCTAACTTCCATCCTACCACACCACGAACGAGGGTAATTCTGCAAGTGCAACAGTTCTAGATTATGGCGAGACAGCCTAAAAGCCAGCCGAGATTAGGTCGAGCGATATAAATAGTTCCAACGAAACATTTCCAAGCCAGCGGGTATTCTCTTCATGAGAAAGGCATCCGAGGTATCAGTTACGCGGTATGTGGGAAAATTCAACTCCAATGCGCCCAAAAGCTTCCACCAGACCACTTCTCTGACCTCCTTCCGCATTCTCCACTTCCACCAATTCAAGATTCGGAAAACCATCAGATATATCGTTGGCCATACCCATGAAGCTGTTCGTAAGCCTCCACACACTCGGGCCGACGGTTCTCTGTTTCACCCGCAAGGTGCGTAGAGAAGCTGGCAGCATTGACACCAGGAACGACTCGTCTGCGTCGTTATACGGCCCGAGAACCGGGGGCGGCAGATTACCTGGCAGTAGCAAATGATCTTCCACTGCTCTCCTCACGTCATCCCCGTAGACCCCGTGGTGGCTCAGAAGACATCGGGTATCGAGCGTGAGATGCTCGAGACGAGTCATGCTGGTGAGGGATTCTATCATCCAGTCGTCTAGAAGTTGATCAGAGGATGACAACATGTCTCTCAGGTCGAGTTCAAGATATCTGGTGCTCGGTAATGACGTGTTGTGCTTCTCTCCCATCCATACTCTCCGGTGCATCCTCGAGGGTCCCGGCAACGTAAGTGAAGCGGTCAAGACGTGGACAGGCCGCCAGCATGACAGCGAGGGACTGGGTGCTGGTCACGCTGTTTATCAGACACAATTCGGTGAGCTGAGAGAAGACAAAGTCCATGCGCTGGAAGTCTCCTTCATCTGCCAGAGTTTGGCAGACGAGGATCTTGAGGTTGGGTGCCGCAGTGCTGAGGGATACGAGATGCGAGTAGTGCAGTCCAGTGTCCTCCCCGGTCTGGTAGGCAAGTAGTCTTGTGAGATTCATGAGCGAGTTCGGCTCGGCCATCATACAAATGGTGCGGAAACGGTCTCCAGTGTAGATCTCTTCGAGGTTTGGACACAAGGGGATGATCATGGTGTGAAGAAACGTGTCCGACACCGTCCCATACATGGCAGTGACAAGGTCTGAATCATCAAGAATCGAGTGATACTCGCCAGCACTAGCTCTCATGATACGACGGCTCGTCTCGACGTGTAGAGCCACAACCTCGTGTGGGATTGTCTCTTGGTCTGGAATGGTCCAGTCATGGTCGGCCAAGCAGCGTACGTGGCGTGCCAAGTCCGGTCGCGCAAGGAGAGTGCGCACAAGCAGGACGGGTTTCTTGGTTGTTGGTCGGTGATAAAGCCTGGGTGTGGCGATGGCGTTGAACATGCGTGAAGTGAGGCAGAGATTAGCCAATGCTCGGAGCTCGATTGAATGATAAAAAGGTGAGCTTTGGCCAGGCGACCAGTGAGGCTGAGAATCCTCTTCGGCGGGGGTGCAGTGGTAACAGAGGGCCTCGACCACGTTTTCTAGGGGGAGATCCAGGAACGAAGGCATCGTGTTGAGATCCGACGGGAGTGATATATATGATGTACGAAGGTGTTATGGTCATTATCTCAGAGCAAGCGACATGAGACGCGAAGAAAAGGGGGTGTTGTCGGCGTGGGTGCTTGAGGCACTTATCACAAAAGCAAAACCTACAGCAAATTTGATCCTGGGCGCCAGGGTGGTGTTCACGGTAGGGCATGGCGGAATGTCTTCTCCTCCATTGACGGTACTTGGTCATCGCATCTACAACTTTCGCTGCTGAATCTGTATAACCTGAGCGGGGTGGGCCCTTTTAAATCAAGTCTTCCAAGGCTGAGACAAAGTCGTGACACCAATTAATAATACGTTGCTGAGACCGAGTGTGAGACGCGGAAAGATTAGTGATGCTCCCGGACGGATCGTGGCGCACTAGTGTAAGACTAAGTGTGGATGTTCCAATCTGGCAATTCGGGCGCCGTTGAGTGAGGGAAACAGATGTGCCGACTACCAAAGGGCGATGCTGGTCGGAAAATATATGTAATATTTCCGTGGGAATGTGAGCGGTTCAAACTACTTAAATGTGTAACACTCGTACTATATCTTCATGTTTCCTCCCCTGCAACGCTGGTTCATCATTTCGACACGGAAGGCTGCACATTAAAGAAAATATCACGGCAGGTCCACTTATCATACGCATACCATGGGATCCCAGTATCAGGAAAAGCCGTCACAAAACGCAGAGCGAGCGCGAGGGGAAATCTTGGGGCCGGACACCCAATCGCTTCTATGTCAAGCCAGCCAGGACCAAGTAAAGAAGGCGGACAAGTACGAAAATCGAAAGCGAGGAGGATTGATGAAGCTTTGGACCACCTGGCCACCACTGGCTCCCATCTAGGTGAGTGTTGGATAGATTCCAGGCCCACCACTATCCGTGACGCTGACGGGGTGATGACGGCAAGGCTTCAGTGTAGTCTACGAACCGGAGAGGTAAAATTGAGACATAAAACATCCCATCGTCGAACAGAATGTCAATGTATCTATAGCGATATTATTCGCATGCAACATCAGTGACTTTTATGCTGCATCCTCCTTTCCCTGCCTCAGGAACTTGAAGCATTGGTGGTGGATGAGGCTACCCTAGAGCTGTGCGGGGTTCATCAGTTGACCTTGCGGGGTCCTCAAAGCCGACCTCGGACCCAAATTGGCCTTCTCAGTGTTCACGAGGTATGGAATGGCAATGGACCAGCCCATGGTGGAGACGGAGCTTGTTTTGACTGCGCTGTGCTGTACATATATAAGTAGTGAGATGCGTGTATACAATATCTCCTTAGTTCTGCTGAGCTTGTGGAAATAGCAGCCACCCATGATACTGCCAAGCAAACAGGAGTTGATAGTGACCCAAATACCACATCACGGGAGTAGCAAGACTTGCCCGCAGACCCTGAGGAATCCAGTATAGAGGCTGACGACTTTGGCAATAGGGTCTCTGGCGTAAGGCTTCTTGGCGGTGCTACAGTGGACGATGGGCCAAATTGGCGCTTGAGAACAGGGTCGATGGTGTGGGCGGAATTCAAATTCCTACGCCAAGGAAAAGCGGATCGCAAATTCCCATTAGAAGGCCGTTATCGGCGGGGTTTGCATCGAGGCGGGACCGAGTTTGCTAACGGTTCTTGGAGGCGTATTGTCGGTATTAGCAAGATCAAGTTGGCGTAAGCGATGAATCGGTATCTACGTACGAATGCGCTGGAATACACGTTCTATCGTCAACTGTGACCTCACGCTTGGACGGATGAGAAGAACGATGAGCTCTAATAGAAAAGAAAAGAACGAGGCTAGTAGTGATGTGCCGTTTGAGGAAAATCAGTCCAACGATTATGCGTCGCGTTGAGCAAGAGAATATCCACATCTGCTAGTGTTTCTATCACTAGGCAGCACAAAACGATACCATAAATGATTGTTATTTCTGTATAGGCCTTGCTTTTAATAATTTCTTAGACTACTCCGGCCGCTTTGGCACCCTCTGGGTCATGTGCAACCACCTCAATCTCGACCCTCATATCATCCTCCCCCAAGCGCGTGACGCCGACGCAGGTCCAGATAGGTTCGTGATCGGGCATGTACTTTCTAAAGTTACGGACCATTGCTGCCAGAGCCTCATCGTTGATAGGCACGTGGTACGAGTTCACCCGGAATACTTGGGACCAGCCCTTGCCGCCAGCATCCTTGAGGTTTCGCTCCACGTTGGAAAAGGCCAGGTCGATCTGGGCGTTGATTTCCTTTTCAAACACTTCGGTGTGAGGGTCCCACCCGCCTGCCGATGTTGTCAGTAATTGCCGTACTCATATGTCTTTATCAGTGGCCGTTGAGCATGGAGCTTCATCGTACCTTGGCCGGCGCATTCAATCCTGTCACCGATACGGACAGCCTGGCTGTACTTGAACTGGGCCTTTTTGTTGACTCCAGCCTTTTCGTAGGCGTAGTATTTGAGATGAGACATGCTTGGTGGTTGGGAGCCAGATATTCGTTGATTGGGAGAGCAGGTGCGAAGATGAAGGAGATGGATCAAAGAGCATGCAGCTTCAGAAATGAGAGGTTAAAATAGGCACACGAATGCGCTATGACACTATGACACGATACTGCAGTAAGTATCGTTGTGGCTGACAGTCCACCGACCGTCCTGCTGTGAACATTTCGGAGCGGGGCCGGCCAGGTTGGTGTCGGGCAGATTACCAATACATCCTACATTATTACGGCGAGTCGAACTCCTTTGTTTCAGCCCACCATCCAGCCTTGCCCCATCGTCGGGCACATAGCTGAGCCCGTGTCCAAGGTTAGCTGAGCCCGTGTGCAGCCTCCCGATGGGGAAACCTCAGGGTAGAAAAAATGCCCCGCACCTATAAGCATATTACCCCGTACAGTACTACAGCCTAGATTACGTAAAGTAGAATATCACATATACCTTCTGCGCATATGCTAACATTCTACTGTACATATTCCCACCTTTTGTTTTTTCTTCTCTGTATATATATAGTTTTTCTCTTATTATACTGATTAAGCCCTCCCCCCTCTAACTAACTATAGAGTCTATAAATAGTAAATATATACTACTTATATATTCTATATATACTAATAATATACCTAGCCTTTATTTCTAACTAGGAGATTTTACTTATATTAATTGCCCCTATTTACTCTGAGTTTAGCTAGTATTATAGTAAGTATATATAGCTTATATACTAATCTTATACTTATACTGACTTTTATAGGTAAATTTAGAACCTACTATAATAATAATATCCCTGACCCTAATAACCCTAACTATATAGTACTTACTTTATATATATAAAGTATATACTAACCTTATACTTTTAGACAATAAGAATAATATAGTTAAATTAGCTAAGATTAATAGGATAGTATATATTAATACTAAATATATACTAGGTATATATTAAGCTAATGTTCTCTAGATATAATACCTAGTATACCTTAGGTACCTTTTGTAGTAAGTTATTTAGCCTTAATAGAGGTACTAGATAAGTAAGTATATTATCAGTATATACCTACTACCTATACTAACATTTATAGCTATAATACTATCTCTAGACTAAGTACTATATTAATAGTATATTATCTATATAAGATATATATTCTATATATACTAACTATATTCCTTCTAGTCCCCCTAATAAGCTACTGTAATATTAATAATACTAAGTGTAATACTAGATGTATATAAGTCTTATCTACTAGGTAGATACTATATATATACTGACTAACTGTAGTACTATCCTTAGATGTGTCCTCTATAGTAAGTAGTAAGATACTATCTATACAATAGAACTATAGTAAGATATTTACTTTATATATATTTAGTATATACTAACTCTATACTTTAGCACTAGTCTAGCTAATAGTCTACTAGAGAAGTTTATAACTACCCTTAAGGAGAAGGTATAAGTTATTATTAGTAGGATATATACTTCGTATATATAGACAATATATATTACTAATATTACTATAGAACTAATAATACTACCTTCTAGGCTATATATAGCTTATAGTTTTATTATTATATAAGTAGATATATACTGAGTATATACTAGTAATATACTAATAATATTAGCCCTAGGCTAAAACTCCTAAGACCCCTAGCTCTAAGAAGCATAATATAAGTCCAAATGGTAGTATATATATTCAGCTTATACCTAACACATGCCTAATGCATATAATATAATGCTAACTTGTGTAGGCCTTTGCGATCGATAATACCCCCGCCTCTGAGTCCCTGAGTAAGTGTATATTGCACATCTGCCCAGCATATGTTTATTATATACTAACCTTTTTGTAGGTAGCTATAGTGGTACCTGTGGCTATTGTAGCCGAGGTGGTGGTAGTACCTCGGAAACCCCTACCTATTATTATAGTAAGTCCCTGATATATATTAGGTATATACTAAGCTAATGTATCTAGGCTCTTATATCTAGATGTAATTCGATGATGCAGCTAGTGAGGCTTAATTACCTTACCTAAGGTATTTTGTTGGTATGTATAGGGTATATACCTAGGATATGCCTTTGTTTTTGTTCCTTGTGAAGGAGTATAAGTTAAGTATATATAGAAAAAGTAGTAGGCTATAGACTAAAAAAAAAATTAGAATATCTATATAGTAGTTTATCCTAAGTAATTATAAAATGTATAATATATACCTAATATATACTTAGGAGATACTATATATATTTATATAAACTAATTTTAGATAAGTAGATATACTTATAGCTAGTATATATATTAAGTAAGATTAGCCTTTATATAATAATATCTCTCTTTTTAATCTTCTTTATTCTCTTTTCTTTCTTTATCTTCTATTTTATACTTATAGCACTTAAATTTTATAATCTTACTATAAAGTAAGTAGTAAATCTATTATAATCTAGGTTTTATTATAGTAAGTTTTAAACTATCTCTTCCCTATAATAATACTAAGATATAAAAGGCCTAATTCCCTAAGGGATAACTCCTTTACCCTAACTTTTATACTTAAATACTTAAGTGTATATACTTAGTATATATATAGTATATCTATAATATATACTATCTATATGCTGAATATCTGTAGGTATAATTTTACTATTAATATATCTCTTAAAATATATAGGAAATACTTTATAGATAATATAAGTATAAGTCTTAGTCCTTAGGTTATTCTATTAATTAATATTCTTTTAGTTTTATTACTATATATACTATAATTATACTAATTATATTATTCTTCTAAATCGAGTAAATATTTAACCCTAAGAATAAAGTAATAGAGAAAAGTAAGTAGATATATATATAGTATACTCTTAGTATATACTGACTATATAGTATTATTAGAAAATAGGTACTTTCTTAAGGATAGTAAAATACTTAATATCTTTATAACCTAGGGTAATTCTCTCTTATCTATTCTTACTTTATTACTTATATCCTTTAGTCTTAGGCTAGATACCTCTCTTGTTTAGCGTTTTATAGATAAGTTAGAAGCTCTTATATAAGTTATATCTACTAAGTATATACTCTAGAGATACTTACTATATATTAGTACAGTAGATTCTTTATTTTAAGAAAAATATAGCTAGTACTTTCATTGACCTACTATACACTCTCCCCTAATACTTCCTATAGCTTCTACTCTATTACCCTAAGAGGAAATAGAGACTATAGTTACTCTCTTAGAAGATAAACCTAACTTAGATATACTTAGTATATCTACAATAGATACTAGACATTAGATATATCCTAAGAAACTAATAAAATAAATCCCTTATCTTTAAGTAAGTTTACTAAATATATTATCTTAGTATACTATTTAATTTAAGTCTAGATTCTTCCTATTTGGAAGAGTATATATAAAAGGAAGGTAAGGGATTTAGATTAGGATATATCTAAGGTATTATATATAGACTATATATATAGTATATACCTATTATATCTCTAATAGATCTATATAGTCCTTAAATATCCTTTTATTAATTTCCTATCTCTTATTAATATAACTTTAATAATAGAGATAATTAACTTACTTTTTATAGTTAATCTGTTTCTTATTAAAGATTAATAATCTCTCGTTAAACTTAAAGTTCCTCTTTTTGCCTATAGAGAGTATTATACTATTATATAAGGATATATATATACTAGGCAGATATATTATTACTAGAGCTTCCTATACTCTATTCCCTCCTGTGTTTAGGGAGTAATTCTTAAGCTAGCTCTTGCTTAATATTTACTAGGTATATATTAGGCTTATATAATATTAGTATTTATTAAAATAAAGACTTAGTATATATACTTACTATAAGTTTAGCTTGCTTTAGGGAAGGTAGCTCTATCTTAATATTATCTTACTATAATTACTTAATTACTACTGTTAGTAATAGCTATAAAGAGATAAATATTATATTATTATCTTCTAGTATATGCTTAGTATATATAGGACTATATAGGTCTAATTAGTACTACCTAGAATTAACTCCTATATCCTATCTCCTTAGGAGAGAGATTAGGATTAGTAAGATAAGATCTATTAGTATATTAGTAGAGGTTTTTATCTTTATATAATATCTTACTCTAATATATAGATACTAAGTATATACTTAGTATATACTTATAGGATAAGTAGCTCTCTAGGAAAGTAATAACCTTAGTTAAAGTATTAAATATATAATATATACTATATATATACTAGGGAGAATCTTAGTATCTACTAGGAGTATATATATATAAGTCTTCCTCTAGGGATTCTATAGGCTTAATACCTATAGGTAATACTAGGTATATACTAGGTAAATATTACTAGGAAGAGTATAAAGGTTAAGGTCTAATATTTACATATATCTAGCGTATATTTGGTATATACTCTAGAATAGAGTCTAGGAGTTATAACTTAGACCTAAGAGATACTAAGTATATACTAGGTGTATACTTAAGTCAAATTAGGGAGTTATAAGGGTTAATTAGGTTCTAGGGAAGACTAGGGTTTTATGCCCTTTGCTCTACTTAAGCCTAGTTAGTATAGTCTTTTCTATTTATAGCCTTCTAGAGTTACTACTTATAGCTTATATCTCTCTAATATAATTTAATACTATATTCCTAGGTTATAGTAAGCTTTTAGAACTTCTCCTTAATATATTACTTAAGCTTAGTAGATAGTTAGTATATATATAGTATATATAGGAAAGAAATATACCTAAGAATTACTACTAAAAGTATAACTCTTATCCCTATAGATATATAGTCTTCCTAATAGCTACTTTCTTCTATATTTATATTCTTCTAAGTATAAGTCTACTATTTACTATTAACCTTAGATATACTAGTGATTAGCCTAGCTATAACCTAAGGTATAAGTTTAGATTGAAACTATATTACTCGGTTTAGATATACTGTATATAAGCTAATAATATGCTCTTTATATGCCTCTCATATAAGAGTATCTAATAGAGATAAAATGAACTTTTTATCTAGAGTATTTAGCTGGCTTTTGTGCTAGTTACACTTAATATGAACTTTACAGAAGATAAGTAAATACTTAAGATGCTCTTCCTAAGAGAGCTAAGGATATATATTATAAAGATACTGCCCTAGCCCTTTTGCTTACTTTGTATCTATATTATAAGTAATTACTTGAATAGATAATAAAGAAGATTAAGATATATAGCTAATATAATGCTAGTATATAGGGGTATTTATAAGTCTCCCTAAGTGAGAAAATATAGTATGAAATAGCTATATATATATTAGCTTAGTTCTATTTATTAAATAGACTTATATATACCTCTTGATAATATTCTACTATATCTTTCGTTATAATAATATAAATATATATTTAGTAGACTAAAGAGTAATTAGTATATATATAGTATATAAACAGAATATACTATACTTATACCTAGCTTCTTTATCAAAGGAAGAGTACATAAGAACATTTAGCTTTCTATAAATCAGTTAGAATAATAGATTAATCTATAGGTATTAGGCTCTTTTGAATATAGCTACTTACTGTTAAAGGTAGAGGATAATAAAGTAATCCTCTAGGCCCTAAATCTAAACCTATTAGATCCATTAGTCTACTAGGTTATAGAGCTAATCGAAGTAATACTCTTATATAAGCCCTATATATTGTAAGTATATACCTAGTATAAGTATAGTATAAGCTATCTATAAATACCTAAAAGATCACTTCTTTCTAGATATTATAGAAGCTAAGCTCAATGAATTAGGGCTTATACTTTATCTTTACAATTAAGTATAGGATATACTATACAGAGGTATTTCTACTAATACTTCTTAAGGAAGGATTATAAGATAGGATAAAGGTAGAGTTAGCCTAAAATATAGTTAGTATATACCTAGTATACATTTAGTATATATATAGGATATAATTATTAGGATATCCTCTCGCTCTATAAGGGCTTTTAGAAGATCATTTTTAATATCCTTTAGAATATTCTTTAGTAGTAGAGGTATATGTATATATACTCTATATATAGTAAGTATAAGGAATAGAAACTGAGTAGGGTTAAAAGGAATAAGGATATTGAATTTAATATTGTAAGAGAGAGTCTTTAGCTTTACTAGTTTATTTATTTATTTATTTATACGCTATAGACCCAGAGGGTAGATAGTGCTTCTAGTCTATATAGATACAGGAAAAACCAAAATGGACGAAAACCCATATCGCTTCCGTAGCGGGCCCGGGTTGGGCCCCTTATGCTGTCGCAGCGCGTGATTAAATAGTCCTTTTGCCAGGACTGGAATTATCCCTCTTCCTAGTAGATAAGGAAGAAAATGAAGGAGAAATAAGAAGGAACATAAGAAGGAAAACCCCCATCTGGCCTTCGTGTCAGGGCCGAGGCGGATGCACGTCGGCTGCGTGCTGGTTGCGTGTCTTTATGTCTCTAGGGTGCATGTGGGCTTGTTGCGCGGCTGTGATCGGAGCCCCGGATTTTAAGTGGGTAGGTCCGGCCGTTGGTGGATCTGTCGGTCGTTGGTGGAACCGTCGGTCGTTGGTTGTAAGTGGCTGGATGCCGGCACGGGCCCGGTGCTTGACAGCTGTTGGCAGCTGGCAGCTGCAGCCCGGATTTCTGCTATTTGGTCTCTTCGTCAGGTCTGCGAGGCCCTCCTTTTCCCTTTCCTTCCTCAACGCCTCCGTGAGTTGCCCTTCCCAGTGCCTACAGTCGTGCCCGCGTTGGTACCGAGCCTTAAGCGCGTTGCTGATGTCTCTTCTTTTCTTCTAGGATTATCGACATGTGCGTCCCCCGGCTTCTCGTTGCGGCCTCGTTGGCGTTACGGCTTCGTTACGGTTTCGTTGCTACAGTAGCTGACTTCTTTGTGTAGCCGAGGACGACGACTACGACAACGACGACAGCGACGACGACGACGAACGCGGTACGGTTCCTTGGCGGGAGAGGTGCGGTGATTGTTGCTAATCTGTTTGTGTGTAGAACCGATGACGACGATGCCGGCTACGCCAGTGAGTTCCTCCCGGAGCGTTCCCGCTGCGTGCCCAGGTTAACCCAAGCAGGCAAAGAGAAAGGCCGGGGAGGAGGGAGCGGCCGCTTCGGGGGACGTCACGCCCGCTCCCTCGGGAGCGGTGCGGGATATCCCCTGTTCCGCGTGTGTCACGCGGATGGGTAAAGACGGCGCAGCAGGTCTCTGCCGAGACCAGGTGAATGCGGCGGCAGGTGGCTGCGCGGCTTGTGCACGTGTGCACAAGACCTGCGTGCCTCTGCCGTTCCCCGCCGTTGCTGCTGCTCGAGCCCTGGTGGAGGCCCTCCTGCGTGAGAGTGCGGGGGGCGATGTGAGTGCGAGTCGGTTGCGTTACGCGGATGTCTTGCTAACTCGGGTGCAGGAGGAGGAGCTCAAGAAGCTCAAGGAGGCGGCCCTTCGGGCGAAGAGTCGGGCGCCCAAGCGCGCACGCGTCGCACCCGTGGCGGCAACCACGGGCCCAACGTCTGACCAGCTCGACGAGTTGGTCAGCGGGATCAACCGCATCGCCGGGGTGCTCGAGCGCCTCGAGCACATTGCGGGTCCGGCTCTGGCCCTGATGTGTCGCCTTTCTGGGCCTCTTGGGTCTCCTGATCTCGGAGGCTCTCGCACGGGGAGCGACGACGACGACGACGACGATGACGACAGCGACGGCGGCGGTGCCGCCCTCGCCGACGAGGAGATGGAGGATGGGGAGTAGGGTCGGGCGGTGGGTGGTGGAGGCGCGGGTTCGGGACGGGTCCGTAGGTCAGCACTGTGGGCTTGGAGGACTTAATAGGGGGGCGGAGGATTTAATTGGGAGGCAGCTGTTGTAATTAGGCCGGTTTTTTGCCCTTCGTGGCTTTTTCCGGGTGCATTCAGTCTCTCCGAGAGAGGGATTGGAAGCACTCGGTACGGGGGCGAGTTGCTCCCGCCTAGCAGCCGAGGTTTCGCGTTAGTTGTGCCATGAGCTCGCGCTCCGCTTCCGCATCGCGATCGCGGTTGCCGTGTATCCGTAGGGCAAGCTCGTAATGCGGGATGAGGCGTAGGTTGAGGAACCAACGGGCAAGTGGTTGGGCTGTTTTGCGGGTTGAAAGTTGAATCCTGAGCTCACGTCGGTCCCGTGGCGGGTTCGTAAGGTGGCCGCGTTGCTCAACGAATCTTGGGCAGAAGACAATAATATGCTCGGGTGTCTCTTCACTAGTCCCGCATGGGCATCGTGGCGAGGGCACGTCGGGTACGCGTCTCGAGAAGAGGAAGCTCCTTAGCCCGATTTTTCCTGTTCTAAGCTGTATAAGCATTGAACTTTGGTGCTTATCTAAGCCTTGATGTAGGTGTAGCGCTTTCTTCTTGTTGGCTGGAGGGTGGGCTTCTGCTGGTTCGAGACGGTTTGAACCCCGGCGCTCTCTCGCCTCGTCCTGGAGTCGGGTCCACCTCGCAGTCCATTCGGATAAGGTGCGGGCTTGAATGGTCTGAAGGCTTGCTCCTTGGCTTTGACTTCGAGGGAGCCAGCTTCGGAGCCAGTCCTTGACTTCCTGCTGTGGTTGCCGCCACGGCCCTCGACGCTGTTTACGGCGAATCCACCTCGTGGCCGCTGCGGAGGCGTTCCTAATGAGCGGTGTGGTGTTCTGCCTTTCGGTGCGGCTGTGGAATCGGGCAGCTAATTCGTTGAGGTAGATATCGAGGGGAGGGACGGCAAGCTCGGTTTCAAGTAGGCGTGCTGGGGTGGCTTTATAGGCCCCTGAGACAACGCGTAGGGCCCGGGTCTGTTCCGTTGCGAGTGCGCGTGCAATCCCATGAGGCTTTCCCCCGGGGGATGTTGGGGTATGGTAGGCTCCGGCACCGTAACCTATGGTTGATCGTATGACTTGTGTGTAGAGTAACCTGGCGGCTTCGAGGCCGACCCCCCACGTGCTCGCAGCGATCGCAGTGAGGGCCCGACGTTGGCGGTCTAACTTCCCTTTTAAGTGATTAATGTGCGGTCCCCATAGTAGTTTCCGGTGCAGGAAGAGTCCGAGGAATCTGCATGACTCTTTGGGCGTAATCGTTAGGTCCCCGAGTTGGATCCGAGTCTGGTCCGGTGCGCGCTTTCGGGTGAAGTGCATAAGTACTGCCTTGTCTGGTTCCCATGTCATTCCATTGGTTCTAGCCCAGTTGTCACAGATTTCCCAGGCGGTCTCAAGTCGGGCTCGGGTCTCTTCCGTATTGCGTCCGAAGGCGAGTATGTTAGTATNTACTCTAATTATAGATATACCCTATATATACTAAGTAGATAGGCTATCTCTTAATAACTTATTACTCTAATTATAGATATATCCTATATATATTAAGTGGATGGGCTATCTCTTAATAACTTATTACTCTGATTATAGATATACCCTATATATACTATATATTAGTAAGATTAATTAGCCTTAGACTAATAGATATTAATATAGTAAAAGGACTTTTTATTCTAACTGTATTATCTAATAATTATTATATATATATAGATTATATATACTGCCTTTAGAAAATAATAGGGTAGTTATAAGAAAATAGTAGGGGTTGAGCTTAGGCTGGACACTGGATCTGCTGTCCCCCCCCCATCGTCTTTGCAATCAACCGCCCAATTGCCGTGTTGGATCTTTGATCTCCAGAGTCGACTACCCCGCTATGAACGATCCACCGCGGAACTCAAGTTCCCGACCGCGTGCTGACGTCCTCCTCGCGAGGGAAATATGCGTCTCGAGCGTGTCAGGAATGTCGGCGACGACGCGCCAAGGTACGGATCGGTGATAGCCATGTCCGCGACCAAGAAGTTGCCGTTATATCCCGAGTCATGATACCCACGTCGTCGGTATCCCTGTTAACCAAGCCACAGTGCGACGGCCAGCAACCGTGTGCACGCTGCGTGGAGCGCGTTCTGGACTGCAACTACGACACTGCGCAGGAAAATCGAGCATCCATCTCGAGGTCCTATGCCCGTCTTCTTCAAGCTCGTATCAAGCTCCTAGAAGAGGTCCTCCAATTGCATTCAATCGACGTCGATGCCTCCATCTCTCGCCTAGGTCCTCGTAAGCTAGAGCCTTTGCATGGCCCCTCGTCGGCCGTTTTCACTACTTCTTCCGCCTTCAGCGAGTTATGCTCAACCTTTGAAGGAGCTCTTTGCTTTGATGAGGTGTCCAACTTTGACCAGGATGGCGAGGCCCGGTTCTTTGGCCCTACCAGTGGACGTTTGGAATTTCAGGACACCTCGGAGGCATTCACGTCTGGCAGCGACACCAGCACTACCACGAAAGAGCCCACCCAAAAACGATTCGAGGTTGCCCTACACGACCTGTCTCAGGAGAAGAGTCTTCCTGACGAAGTTGTGGAGCACCTCATTGATCTATACTTTGAGTGGGAGCAGCCGTGGTGTCAAATGGTGAATGAGCAGCTCTTCCGGCAAAGTAGACAGACTGGCGGGCGTTTCTTTAGCCCGTTGTTGCTAAACTGCATACTGGCCATGGGATCTAGATATTCAGATAACGTTGAGGTGCGAACAGACCCCGATGATCCAAACACTGCCGGCCGAATGTTTCTCGAGACAGCCGAGGTGCTGTTACACTTTGATCTGAAGTGGCCAAGCATCACAACCATCCAATCGCTTGGCGTCATGGCTGTCCTTTACGTTGTGAGTCAACATTTCTCCTCTTGAATAACCGCGGTTTGATTCTCGTGCACGATAGTCGAAATGTCCCAGTTACTGACATATAAGGCTGTTGGGTCGGATGCTGCTGGTTGGCTTCACCATGGAATGGCGATCCGGCTGGTCTTGGACATGGGCTTAAATCTCGACTCAACTTTTCTAGGCGGCTCAACCCGCCTGTCGACGGAAGAAATTGGGTTGCGTCGTCAAATCTACTGGACCCTGTATTGCACTGATAAGCTATGGGCAAGCTACATGGGCCGAGTTTGCACCATGTTGGTAAGTCCTATCCATCCACGACGAGTAATTCCATTAAAGGCGTATAGCTGACAGGTTTTAATTCCCGTTAGGACTCTCAAGGAGTGGTCAGTCTGCCATCTATGCCAGCTGCTACAGTCCACCCACAGGGTTTGCAGGACTTAGGACGCCCGACAAATGCGCGCACAGGTGACTTGTTACGGAGAGCTTTGTGTACTCAATGCCAAATTCTTGGGAAAATCATGCACAACCTGTGAGTAACAAGTCTACTCCATCACCACAGAGTGGGACGTCTAACTGATCCCTCAATACTTAGATATGCACCGAGAAGACTCACACACGAGGCCCAGACACGAGGCTTCTTCGACTCATGTCTACTCACCCTCAAAGGCTGGCTGTACGACCTGGCTCCAGAACTCAAGGTCGATTTAGGCAGTACGACCGGGCCTCGGAACAAGTCTCCCCACGTTTACGTCCTCAACATGGTCTACCACACATCCATTGTACTCTTGACAAGACCGTTCCTGCCACAGCCACAAAAGTCGAACCCCAACGTGCCTGCGCATGGGCCAACTCCCATGGACGACTTTACGCAACAGGCCTATTCACTGTGCGTCCAGGCTGTGGCGGAGATATGCCTGCTGGGTGATAGGTACCGCGAGATGTTTGGCAGTTTTCGAAAGGGCCCACTCACGTCGACGCACTGTACTCTGACAGCAGCCCTCGTGACTCTTCGCTTCTCGAGAGAAGAGGAAGAATCGATATCCAGCGACAGGGAGAGGCTTTTTCTCTCTTGCATTCAGACCTTGCAGGAGTTATCAAGCACGTGGACTCCGCCGTGGAGGTATTGGCCAGCGGTGTTGAAGATGGTAGTGGAAAGGCAAGGGGCAAAGACGCATCAGGACGGCGCTGGATATGCTCTTGATCCCGGGCTTTCTCAAGCACAGGCATCTTCCACTGCAGATGTGACTTTAGCAGAAGCACTCAATGTTGACCAGACAGGACTAACATCAATTCCCGAAAGCTTCAACATCCAAAAGCCTCCGGCCGGGGTTATTGACAGCATTCAGCTGATGCCAGAAGAGCCGTACTGGCCCGAATTTCAGTTTAATCTTAGGTCTGATATCCTGCCGTGGGACTACACAGGCTCAGAGACGATGAGTGGCATGAATGAATCATGGGGCCAGGATCTTTCCGGACCTCCGTTGTAGTAGGGGCCTTGCGCAATACGGACCAATGATGAGAATCAAATACAAAACTATACTCTCATGCCTTTACTCGTCCTGCACAGCAAGACGGTCATTGCAAGTCAAGTCTAGCCTACTATTGACCCCGGACGACATGGGTCTTTGGCGATGATGCGCGAGGAAGAGCACTAAGCAAAGACATATACGAACATGAAGTCAAATAAAGAAATCTAACAAGTTGATTGTAAAGAGCGTGTCTATCTAGTGAGGTATGCCATCTTCCCGAGTCTTAATGAGCGTAAAGCAGTCCTGCAATCGTACAACCATGCGTCTAATACCCGCGACCAAATGAACCCGTACGTAAGAAATAAAGTCCTCAAGCGGTGGGGTTGACGT
Source organism: Neonectria ditissima (assembly GCA_001305505.1). Taxonomy (NCBI): domain Eukaryota; kingdom Fungi; phylum Ascomycota; class Sordariomycetes; order Hypocreales; family Nectriaceae; genus Neonectria; species Neonectria ditissima. Next base: position 145,162 of record LDPL01000018.1, on the reverse strand, counting down.
AGCACAGAACCCAGCCAAACTCGACCGTGTTGGTGCTGATCAAAGCCTCCTTGGCCTTGGTGAAGGCAGCACTACCACGCTGAACGCCATACTGGTCCTGGTATCTCTGGCAAGTGACCTCGCTGGCGTCCGGGGCGGTAACGCCGGGAACGTCGATGGTGATGCTCTTCAGCTGCAGGCCGGTGATGGAGAGGTCAAAGTGCGTGAGCTTGCCAAAGGGGATCTTGACGGGGGTTGAGCTGTGGCTGCCGCTGATGGGGTTGTTGACGGCGATGACGTTGGCGAAGGCGCCGGTGGTGGCCCGTTCGGTGTTTTGGGCGGGGAGGGCCGTTGCGGTGGATGCAAGCGTGGCGGCGAGGGTGGCGATGAGGGTGGTGAAGTGCATGATGATGGTTGTGAGAGATGATTTGTGTTGAGGTGTTGTTTGTGTGGTGTTGTAGATGTGTAGTGTTGATGTTGTAGTGTTGGCTGGTGAATGTGAATTGTCTGGTGGAATACAGCTCACTTTCAAAGCTTGACTCGCTCTTATATATTCCATTCAATCAACACTCGACATGCCCTCTCCCCGGTTCTTGATTCCTCGTATTCCCACCTAAGAATAGCGCCAGGCTTAGATCTGACACCTGCGCACGAATGAGCCATAATGAGCCATCATTACCGCATGAGGCCAACCCTGCAGCCCCTCCACTGGCCATGTGCTCGCTGACGCAGTCATTAATAGACAGTAAGCGCTTGACCTTTCCCCTACAGCACTGATACGAATGCTGTGGTCCAGGAAACCCCGGCCGATGACCCCGTGCGACGGGGCTTAGCGAGGCGGGTACGAAGATCCTCTTCTCCACAGCGTCAGGCCAGACTGCTCTGAAGCCAGTGAGAGGCCGTCGAATTGCCCGATGCGGAATTGCCGCGTGGTACCGCCGAGAAACTCGATCCTACGTAGCATTGGGCTGCTCCATTGAATCCGATTCATTCATGTGTTTACTGTCTGGTTACGCTCAACATCTCGTATGAAAAGTCGCCTTCTCCTCTTATTTAAGGTCATGACGTTCAGTGTCCATGCAATGCATTAATGCATGGTGTGGATATTCCTGGTCATCTGGTCTGAGGTAATCACGGCCCATATCAGGACAACAGACGGCAGATCCACCTGCAGACTCTCGTATCAGTAGACAGAATAGATAGTCGATGAAGCAAATTGATCCTGCGAGTACCGCACCAGCTAGAACTCCTATGACGAGCCACCTCGCTCTTTATAAGCAAGCAGCATCTTCTTGATAGCCTCGTGTCTGTGCTTAGTAGCCAGAGAAAGCGGCGTCTGCTTTTGCTTATCCCGCAAGTCCACGTCAACCTTGCCCGTCTCCAGCAGCAGCTTGACGATGGCTGTATGTCCCCACCTAACAGCAGGAAACAGCGGTGTCTGATCCCGGGAAGTCTTCGCGTTGACGTCGGCCCCTTTGTCCACCAGCAGCTTCACGATCCCCTCATTCCCATACCTGGCTGCGGTGAATAGTGGCATGCTCGAATCCACGTCGACGTTGCCGGTGTCGAGCAATAGCTTTACGACGGTGACGCTTCCGTCCTCGACAGCGAAAGAGAGGGGCGTCTGACCATGCTTGTTTTTGCAGTTTACGTCAAATTGCCCCGTTTCTAGCAGTATCCTGACAACAGCTTCGTATCCCGAGTCAGCCGCCCAATGGAGCGCCGTGTCGCCGTCTGTATTTGTCAGGTCCACCTCGTCTTTGTTCGTGTCGAGTAGCCGCTTGACAACACCTACAAGCCCATAAAACGAAGCCAATGTCAAAAGGCTGGGTTTACTGTCAAACGGAAAACCCGAAAACAAACATAGCGGTGTCCATAGTGAGTAGCTTGTTGAATCGTGCCGGCAGATTTCGAGGGCGTATGCGATCAAGATATCGTCGCTGATAGACGCTTCACGAAAGTGTCCACCCCACTCTTCAGCTGAGTACTCTATGAAAGGGTAGCGCCTGTGCCTAATGATCGGTGTCGAATTTCTGGATGAAATCTCCTCATGATTGAGAAGTCTGAGGTAGACCACACATGCTTCGGCAAGAGCTGCGTGCGCCTCCTGAGCCGTGATGGAGTGTTTCCAGCTTGGCTTTGGTAGAGCCAAATCTGCATTCAGTTGTGAGGATACCAGCCCTGATGATGGCTGGTTCCTCAAGAACTCTCGAGCAGTCTGGTGCAGAAAGTAAACCTGTCCATTGTAGGTCGTGACAAACAGCCCGCATAGAGATTTGATGCGTGTTTCAAAATCCGAATCTTCCTCGAGATCCAGATCGGTCATGGAAGACATGGATCTGTCAGTGTTCACCGCAGCATTCATCTCCGTGACGGTCAAGGGCCGAGATGCTGCTAGAATGATGCTAAGAACCTTTCGAACCATGTCCGTGTTCTGGGATTTGCTCAGAATCTTCTCGTACGCCTCGTCGACATTCTTAGGCAAATTTCCAATGGCCTGATCAACGCCCTTTGGGGTCTTCTTGAACTGCAATTTTGTCAAATCGTCGAAGATGAGGTATACCCATAAATACGTGCGATGCTTCATTTCAAGCAGCTTTTGTGCTAGGTGATCCGCCGTCTGACTATTCAAGTGAATCATGTCGGCGAGGTTCTTGACTCTTTCTCGGATGACGTGATTCACCTCCTCGCTGATTGCATCCGAGTTTTCGTCTCCTGGGATGTGAACCGTGGAAGAAGTGCCCATGAGACGCTGTAGCTGAGACATGATCTGGTCGTAAGGGCGGGTGGTGACGAGATACTTCACCTTGCTTTCGACCTGGTTGTCTCCAGAGATGTGGGCGTCCAACCCATCGATCAAGGGCTGAAGCTCTGATTCTCGACATTCATCGAGTGCGTCCAGGACAATAGTGACTGGTCCCGTCTGCGGATCCCGCGTGGCTTTGTTCAGGACGCTCCACAGTTTCTGGGTGGCATTTATCAGACCTTCCCCGTTGGTGCGATATTCCTCCATGGCATGATGAATGAGGGAAGGCTTCTGACAGAAGAGCTGGTGTAGAAGCGCGCAAAGAGCCTGGCGAACGGTATCCTGGTCCTGGTCCTTGAAGAAGAAGTAACAAATGGTCGCAGATGGAGGCAGCTTGTGATCAATCAGATGCTTGGCTAGGACAGATTTCCCGCATCCTGGGTCCGCCGAGACAGCCAGAAGCCCTGAATCCTGTTGCGTCCAGCTTTCGAAATTCCGGTGGCCTAGGAACCATTCGCAGGTGCCCTCGACCCGGTCCACGGTGCGATTCTTGTACCAATCGTACGTCACATCCTTGTCGGCCCTGGTGAGTCGGAAGAGCTGGAGGCAGGCGTTTTCTTTCTCGGACAAGGCCCGGTCGCGCATGTCTTTCTGGATCTGCAGGCCTTCTTGAGATATATCCCTATGATCGCTTGCAACCTTGAGCTGCTGTTCGGCAACGGAGAGGAACTGCCCCATAACACGGAAGTGCTCGTTGGCTGTGGTGTTGAGGTCCTCCAACTCCTGCGTTGACTTGAGGTCGTTGACTTGCGAGATGTCATTCTTCACAACTTCCTCAGACTCTTTGACCTTCTTCAGCATCCCCTCCCAGTCGTCGTGCCGGATAACGTCTCGGGAAAGATTCTTGAACGAGCTCCGGTAGAATCTTAGTACACTCCGGATCTGAAAGTCGAGAATCCCTTGGTACAGACCCTTGACGTGGGCCTTGACCAAATCGCCAGGGACGTCGGCCCCCCGGTAGAGGCGGTTGAGCATAGGCTCCAGCGCGATATAGTAGTTCATGCGAGTCGTAACGTAGGAGAAGCCACCGCGGTTGGCTTCGTCTGCCGTCTTGGGGTTTGCGAGAAGTGGGAGGATGATGCAGACGCCGGCCCAGGCCATAGAGGCTTCTGGGGAGGCTTGGACGGCCTTGTCTATCAGCGTCTTGACTCCCTGCACTATGTTGACGGCTTGTGTGATTTGATCCCGGAGAACGAATTGATGGCCAGCGATGGTGTATTCCAGCTTCTTGCCATCCATTCGCGTCAGGCCCTGTTCGGATATTTTGCTGAACTGGCTCTGACGCGTCTTTGGGTCAGCGTTGATCAAGTTCTCAGTGGCGTCTTCAGGATCAGGTCCTTTCAAGGGAGTATCTAGTCAAGGGTTAGTAAATGGTCTATCCTCTTGTTGCATGCAACCCATACTCGTAGCAGGAAGCTCCGTGGACAGAAGTATTTCATACTCCTCCACCTTGTCGGGACTGTCGCGCTTGAGAGCGTCGTATGCCTGATCCCAGAGTGAAAGTCGATCACCATCGCCTAGACAGTTGCTCACATCGCCGCTGGGGAGGGCTCGTGCCGTGCCGGACTGGATCGAAGAAGCTTGGGTAGTGCTGGTATTGGGAACATTTTCGACTGGAGGATGAGTCGCAGGACCGGGTTGGTTGCCTGTGGCGGACTTCTTCCCAGTGTATTTTCGGAAGAACTTCTTCATTGCGCTTGCTTCGCGATGGCGATGTCTGAAGCTGTGCGCCTGATGGATTGTCGCGGTCCTTCCCCCACTCGACCAGTGGTGACGTGGCACTTTTTATTCTTTACCCTGTAGGCCAACCACCGAGACGTTCGATTTGTGTTGGCTGATCAGGCTGTGCTGTGGGCGCGTAGACCCTGTTCTGTTGGTCCGCAGCCGCCGTGTCTCTGTGTTTACAGGTGGACATGCCGTAGACTACTGCAGTCATGTTTCGCACTCCGGGTGCTAATAAAAGACCCGGCCTTGGCAACTAAGTTTGGTAGCATTTTGTATGCAGTTGAGGGATCATTTGCATGTAAAGAATCCATTCCAGGCCCAATAAGCGCATTTATTCCTCTCGTTGATACTCTGGTGTCTCCTCCCCAGCTCGCCACTTGTACTTGCTCCCTGGATGATCCTCCGGCAACCGTTTAGAGCCAATAAACACCTCTCGCGCTGTGAGGCCCTCCTTCTCAACCTTTGACCTGAATATGCCTCGGCGTCTTAGCTCTGGAAGCAGGAACTCAATGATATCCTCAAAGCTGCCGGGGTTAGTAACGTGAGCCACGTTGAAGCCGTCCACATCGGCCACCTCGATCCATCGCTCCAGGTCGTCTGCGACAGTGGTGGGACTACCCAGGACTTTCGCTTGCAGACCTCCGACACTGAGGTGTTCGATGATTCGACGCTTCGTCCAGGGAAGATTATCTGTTCCAGGCACGGTATCAGACCATCGCCGAACAATGGATTGCACGCGGGGTGAGTCCACAAAGCGAAAGTCATCATCGTCGGCGTACCCGGAGAGATCGATTCCCGTCCATCCACCAAACAGAGCCAAAGCGCCCTCCTCGTCCGCGTACGTCAGATACTCCTCACGCTTAGCCTTAGCCTCTTCATCCGTCGCTGCAACAATGATGTTGATGCCCACAATGACTTTGATGTGGTTCGGGTCTCTTCCTTCTTTGGCTGCAATGCTGCGAATGTTGTCCACGGTCCGGCGCACGGCCTCGGGAGTCTGTCCGCCAACGAAGATGGCTTCACCGTGTTTCCCTCCAAAGCCGTTGCCAGCCTCCGACACGCCTGCTTGGAAGAGGAAAGGAGTGCGCTGCGGGGAAGGCTCGCAGAAGTGAGGGCCTGGGACCTGGAAGTATTTGCCTTTGTGATTGATCTTGCGAACTGCGTCATTGGCGATATAGACGCCGTTTTCGCGGTCTGCAAGAACGGCGTCGTCGCGGAAACTTCCTTCCCAGAGCTTGTAAAGCACCTCCAAGTACTCGTGCGCGATGGCATATCTCTCGTCGTGGGGAATTTGCTCTTCAAGTCCATGGTTGCGCGCTGCGCTGTCCAGGTACGATGTGACGATGTTCCATGCGACGCGACCTTCGCTGAGGTGATCGACAGTTGACAGTCGTCGGGCCAGCGGGTACGGCTTCTCGTAGGTTAGACTAGCCGTGACACCGAAGATGAGGTTCTTTGTCGCGGCTGCCATGGCAGGGACAAGATACAAGGGATCGTTGACGGGGAACTGAGCACCCGAACTGAGGGCCGGGACGACATTCTCAGGGCCCTTGTAAACATCGTATGGACCAAGAGTATCAGCGATGAACATGGCGTGAAAGTCAGCCTTGTCGAGCAGCTGGGCTAGTTCGACCCAAAACGACAGCTTGGTGTACTGGTCTGTCTTGTTGCGCGGATGCCGCCAGAGCCCCGGGGCCAAGTGGCCTGGAGTATTCATGACAAAGGCATTGAGGATGATTTGCTTCTTGGCAGAAGCAGATTTGGTTTGCGAGTCCTCACTATTGCTTGCCATTGTGGAGATGCGCAACACGTTCGGGGTGAAGGCGGTAGACTGGAGCTCTGCCGACTGAAGGGAAAACAGACCCTGTCCTGGCGAGAATGATGTGCGGCTATTATCTCCATGAACCGATTCCCAAAATTCTTGGCACTGATTACAATGACCGCAAACGGAGGAACCTCATTGGGCGCCTTTGATGTTGCGTAGGATCGTCGCATTGCATCATTGCTCACAATTGAACGTGATCGGGAGGAGAGCCGATATCGCTTTCAGATTGTTGCAGCATGTGACAAATCGTCTCTTCATTGCGAGTTAACCCAAGCTCATTGAATAGCCCTAATTTAAACATCACATTAATAAACAGCAGGCTAGCGTGTTTGTGGTAATATAGCCTGGGAAAAGCGTTATTATAATAGAGGAAAGTCTAAGTTGAAGTTTGGAATCAACGCCATCTTCTATCGGCGAAATAAGGTGCAGAACTAAGTATTTTAGTGTACACGCGAACCACGTTGTCATGCGGCTGCGACTCTACGGCTAAGCAGTCGGCGATGGTGGACCTGCCTGTGAAGGCTTATGGGCCTATTCCCGGTTCCACGTCCGGGTAGTAGATAAACAACGACAAACGCCATACGTTCCCAGCTGCATCAGATGTACAATCCCTGCAATCCCACCTAACGTGATGCGAAGGAGCAAAGGTGTGAGAATAAACTGGGGCGATGGGTGCCGCACTTCCGGAAGGGCAGGATGATGTAGTGGATAACGACAGCAAGATAGGTTATAAGAAGAAGAAGATCATAACAATGCCAAGGGTTGATCTGTTGATTTGGTTCCAGATCCTCTTGTTGCTTAGACCCGACTGAAGGCTTGTCTGCTTTCTTTCCCGAAATCACAATGTCGGTACAATTAGGCGTGTCAGGGGTGACCCTGATCCCGCAAGCGACGGGCTATGGCATGCTCATCGGCCTAGGAGTGGCATTCTGCGGAGTCATCCTAGGCGGCGTCAAGATACAGAAAAAGTATCTCTCAGAGGACTCGGGAACCTCGGAGATGTTCATGGTTGCCAATCGTTCCGTGGGCACCGGCCTGACAGCTTCAGCCGTATTCTCATCATGGATGTGGATCAACGAGACGGTCTTTTCGGCGGCCATGTGCTACAAATTTGGCCTGGCCGTTCCCTTTGTACGTCACATGTCTCAAGTAGTGGGGAGAATTACTGACAAGACGACTAGTGGTGGTCCACGGGGCTTTGTTTCCAGATCGCCTTGATGGCGGCGCTGGGTGTTCTCGCCAAGATCAGGGTTCCGTATGCGCACACGTCGTTGGAGATTATTCGAATGCGCTACGGAACTGTTGGTCATATTGTGTTTATCATTCTCAACATTACGAACAATGTCTTTGGATGTGCGTCCATGATCCTCACGGGCTCGCAGCTGATCTTTGGCATATCTGGGATGCACTTTGTCGCTGCCACTATTCTCATTCCCCTAGGAGGTATGTTATCAACAGCAGCTGGTGACTGCGATATCTGACGCCTCACAGTGGTTCTGTATACGGCTGTGGGTGGGTTAAAGGCTACCTTCCTCACAGATTACTTGCACACTCTAATTGCATTAATCCTCATCATCTATTTCACCCTCAGCGTGGTAACGCACGAGGCTGTCGGAGGTCTTGGAGGGCTCTATGACAAAGTCGTGGCTACGGCGGCAGAAAACATTATCGAAAGAAATTACAAGGGATCTCTTCTCACGATGAAGTCACAAGACGCTGTCATTTGGGGATTGATTCTCAAATTTGGAAATCTGGCCCTGGTCGTCATGGTAAGTTCTCATCGGTTCTCAACACAAACCTAGTGCTGACTCGCACAAAGGACACTGCCTTCTGGCAAAAGTCGTTTGCAACTGAAGTCAACGCGACAGTGCCCGGGTACAACCTGGCTGCAGTAGCCATCTTTGGAATCCCTTGGGGTCTTGGGACTGTGTTCGGATTGACCGCCAGAGCACTGCACAACACGCCAATCTTCCCGACGTACCCGGGCGATCTTACGCTGGCCCAAGTCAACGCCGGCTTCGTCATGCCGTATACCATCAAGGCCCTGATTGGCGACCAAGGCGTCGTCGTCTTTCTTGTGCTTCTCTTCATGGCCTTGACAAGCACCGTGTCATCCTCCATGATTGCCGTCAGCAGCATCTTGTCGTTCGACGTCTACAAGACTTACGTCAACCCAAAGGCATCGGACAAGAGGCTCGTTCACGTCAGTCATCTCGCCGTCGTCTTCCACGGCGTCTTCATCACTGCCGTCTCCTTGGCATTGAACTACGGCGGTGCCAACATGACCTGGATTGGCTACTTCCGCCCTATCCTCTCCTGCCCAGGTATTATACCCCTGGCTTTAACGCTCTGTTGGTCAGGCCAGACTCAGCTTGCTGCTGTTGTCTCGCCGGTTCTGGGATTCTTCACTGGGTTAGGCATCTGGCTTGGAACAGCACAGGCGATTTACGGAGAGATCAACATGACGACAACTGGAGCCAGCTTGCCGGCCTTGTATGGAGCGATTGGATCGCTGTTCTCGCCCGCCTTGTACTCGGTTCTTCTCTCGCAGTACAAGCCATACAAGTTCGACTGGCGTGAATTTCTGCGCATCGAGCTAGCTGAGGAAGCACAAATCCATATTCCAGACCAGCAAGACGAGTCGAAACAGCATGGCGTTAATAGATCATCTTCTGATGGTAAGACTCAAATTCCCGGGGATATATCTGCAGCCTCTCCTGAGCGTGTATCCGATACCGAAAACGACGCCATCAATACCGACAACGAAAAGTCGCAAAAGCCTGTCACCATCACCAATCCCTCAACGCTGAGCCTAGACAACGTTCAGCATCCCTTCGACGCCGCCACACTGCGACACCTGCGGAGATGGTACCGGATTGCATGGGCCATGTTCGCTGGCATAGTGCTTGTCACCTTTGTTCTCTGGCCGATGCCACTCTACCGAGACTACATCTTTACTAAGTCGTTTTTCAAGAGCTGGACAACGGTCGCGATCATCTGGCAGTTTTTCGCATTCTTTGCTGTCGTCATTTATCCTCTATACGATGGGCGGTATGAGATTTTGAAGAGTGTGAAGGGTGCTTGGAGGGATGGAAGGCGACTCTTTACTTCGAGATAGTAAACGCCACTATTTAGCATTTCTTGACGTGACAAATTGACCACGCCTTAGACCTACTTCACACTCCATTCTTATGTATTTTCCAGTATGCCAGTCCTATTTCCTTTCACCTATAAATCACCATGCGCTCTGTCTAGTGCAATATCTGTCTTTGGATGACTAAGAAATCGAGTTGTCAGACCAGGACTCACTTCTGTCTTGGTGGGGGAAAAAGCCTCATCCTTGAACGCACCACTTTTCTTTTAGCCCTGCAGGCTGCGATGTGTTCGCGTCTTGGCCCGTCGCCGACAAGTAGAAACGGGCTTAAAACGGCTGGAGCAAGTTGGACGCATCACCAGCTGAGACTCTTCTTCGCCTCTCGCTCCGCATCCTCCCTCTCCCAGAACAAACCCGACTTCGGCATCAAACGCCCTCGCAAGACTCCCCCAAAGGCAACGTACGAATACCGACCCTTGCCAGGCCCCAGATCCACGCGCATTGCCATCTTAGAGCCGGCAGAGGCCTTCAACGAGCCGCTGCGCCTGACCCTCAAGCGCGTCCTGCTGCACAATCTCCGTCGAGCTCGCTACGAAGCCCTCTCATACGTCTGGGGACCTGTCACGGGCGACCGGCGCGTTTACTGTGATGGCAAGATCATCACCATCACGCCGAACTGCGAGTCGGCTTTGCGCCATCTCAGGTTGAAGAAGGAAGCGAGGACGCTCTGGATCGATGCGCTCTGCATTAACCAGGGCTCCAATGCTGAAAAGAGCAGGCAGGTTCCCTTGATGGGCGACATTTACGAATCTGCGTCCCGGGTCCTCATCTGGCTCGGCCCCAGCAGCAACGGAATTTCATCCGTTTTTCAGCGAGCCACTCTGCTTAATCCCTTCATTTCCTCTCCGTTGTATATTCTGCGGTCGTTTGGTCCCAGGGTTGGAGACCAAGTTCGGAAATGGAACCTCGTTTACGCCGTGTGCAACTGGCTTTGGCATCGGTGCTGTATGCCACTCCCACCGCATGACTTTACCTCGTCTATTTCAACTGACATGATCTTCCCACAGATCGCGGAAGCCTCGCCGACGCTCAAGTTATGAGCAGCATCAGCCGCAACGAATGGTTCTCGCGCATGTGGACCATCCAAGAACACCTCCTCGCAAAGAACTCGGTCCTTGTCGCCGGCCGGCATTACTGTTCCTGGACAGCATTCTCTTCGTATTGGGTCTGGAGTCTCAAGGCGATTCACTCTCTGAAAGGAACACCGCTCCCAGCATCGTTACGAATCGCCACTTGGGTTGCTTTCAAAAACGCAGCAGCCGCCCAGCAGGGCCAGAGCATATCCTCGGCGCCTTTCGACATCTTCTCTGGCTTCGTCGAGTGTGCTCGTACCCACCGGGCAAGAGATCCCCGCGATAAAGTCTACGCCTTTTTGCCGCTGATACAGAAGCTCGAACCACGCATCGCCCCGCTGCCCGTCAACTACTCGCTCTCTTACTCTCGCGTCTACCGAGACTTTGCAAAATACACAATCCGCCTTTCGGGGTCGCTCAAGTACTTGGAGAGTCTTCCACCGCTACGACGCGAAAGCTCGCTACCGTCGTGGGTCATGGATTTGCAAACGCCCGCCAAGTTTGCTATGAAGAGATGGGCTGCTAGCCAACTTGACGCAAAGGCCACTGGTGACAGCAAGGTCGATCTACAGCTATTAGAGCATTCAATATCTGGTGAGCTCCTGCTAAGAGGCTCAACCATCTCAGATATCAAGGTGCTTTCGACTCCAGGTCCAATGAAGCCAAAGCACGATGATGAGCTCAAAGATTGGTTCTTCGGCTGGATTGGCGAGATAGGAAAAGCTGTCCAGCGCGGAGACCTCCCATGGGCGTACGCGTCCGCAGACGCAGGGCTCATGGAGTTCATCGACGGCGTCATTCGATTTGATCCGTTCTTAGGAGGCAGCGTCTTATTCCTGACCACATCTGGACTCGTTGGGGTCTCGAACTTCAATCTCCAGCTTGGAGACCAGGTGGTTCTTCTTGCTGGCTGCTCCCTCCCAACAATACTCAGACCGTCGCAGTGTGAAAGCGGAAAGATGCATTTCATGGGAGTGTCGTTTGTTGCTGGCATCAGCCATGGAGAGGCTTGGGTACACGGCGACAACGACACGGCTGTTACGCGCCTCGAAACATTTGCCTTGATTTGAAAGAGCATCACGGGGTTATGGAGTCATCCCAAGTGTCATCTTCCACGACGCATTTCAAGACAACTCTACCAGCTCCAAATGCATTCCGACGAGAAAGCGGCTGGCACCGAATAATGCTTCTTGGATCAATTATTTATACTACCCATCGACTCCCAGTGCCTAATCATCTTGATCATCCCGTTGCGCACAATCTTTCAACTTTGACAAAGAACCCATAACATACTCATATGTCAACATGGTAACCATAGCAGCCGGAACACTACGGGCGATGTTTACTCCCATCCCGTTATACAATGCCCTCCAACCCTCCTCCCGCAAAATCACTTGAAACGCATGGAAAACCCCCCGATATTTTGGCTGCAGCAACATGCTACGAACGCCTATGCTTCGCAACCCGTTGAACCCCCCAAGACCCTCGAGAAACTCGGCTCCAGGAACCGGACGTCTTTGGGTCTGCAGCCTCGTCCGAATCACTTCGTGCGGATATGTCATGCTGCTGGCAACGATCTTGGACAGCAAAGACGCTGACAAGATGCCAGCCCAATCCGCTGTGTCACTTTCTGATCGGGAAGCACCCATGCCTCTCCCCGTAAGTGCCGTCTTGAGGTACTCGTACGCCGGGAACTGGATTGCAACGTGGGAAAGACCAAGCAAGGACGCCCTTAGACCAGAGTAAAAGGCGCCTATGCCTTCGGTCATGTACATCTTGTAGGCGGCATCTAGTGTTGAGTGATATTGCCAGTGGGGTCGATAGACTCTTGCCCTCCTGTTCCGCCTGTTCCAAGCTAAGTGGTGTCTACAAGGCCGGTAGGCTTGAGACATAAGGCGGGTTTTGACGGTCCATATAGGGTTTGTTGCTACTGTCGCCGCAGCACCAGCTGCGATTGATGACAGGAAGTTTGTTGTGTTAGGGCTTGATGAGAGTTGAGCTGGATGATGCAAATCAGCGCCTTATCCAGTGCTTAACTCCAAGAGATTAACTACTTACGATATGCTTCTTGTAATGAGACTTTGGATTGTTGGTAGACTGTGAACCAAATAGCCCAGGTTGGCAGATAACCGAGTAGCAAGGGCCCCATTCCGCGATACATCCCGCGCATCCCTTCTCCCCTCCAAATAATCCCCGCCGTCTTGAACAGCCCGTTGTAGAGTTCATGATGCGTTCGTGTTTTTATCCTGCTCGCAGCATTGATGTACATTGGGACAAGGCTTCCTTGGGCCTGCAGCCTGATTTTGATGACATCCAACGGGCAAGTGAAGACGCCTGACGCTAGGCCGCTCACGGCTCCAGAGAACGCATTCAGCTGTGTATTCGTTGCCGTTGTAGCCCAAATCTTCATAGGCGACGAGCGGGTTGTCGGGGGAAGCATTGCAGCGCATGTTTGCTTGTTATGGATGTGTCTAGAGAACAATTTCTCACCCACGAGGCTGGTTATTCGATGATGACAAGGCTACTTCGTTCTTAGCTTAGTTTGTAATTGGCTGGTCGTGCTTGGTTTGTCATCGCTACCCTGGACGATCAAAACTTCGATTTTCTAAAACAAGCTTCTCTACCGACTCAACTATTGCATTGCGACTATCACGAGTCCAAAAAGAGTTCAGACCCCAATGCTCCCACGTTCGCCTGATTTCTACCTTTTCTAGCTTTACCAGCACCCACTTCGACTTTTGGTGCGAGCAATAGCCTCAGTCCGCCGCCCTTCTCCAGAAGTCACTATCGTTGTCGATGTCGTAATCATCCACGTATTCGTCATCGGCACTACCATATTCATCCCTATAGAAATCATCATCGAAATCATTCGAGTTTCCGTCCCAGTCCTCCTCTTCGACAGGTTCTCTTGCGTGAATTGTCCATCCATAGCTCTCCATTCTCCTTCTGATATGAAGACTCGGACCGTCCTCGTATACCTCAAGAATAATCTCTTCAATGGATGAAATGGCTCTAAAGCGAGTATCAACCAGCGCCAGGGCTTCAGTGGCGAGGTTGAGGTTGTCCAGGTCGTCAAGCATTACCCCCATCTGGTTCGTACTATCTAAGGACGTCGCAAGTGTACTCAAATTGGTGCAGCTGCTCTGAATGCCCGCTAGGATGATAAGACTGTCGTCCTCGAGGGCGACACCGCTAGAGTCTGGAAAGAGGAGCATCGGAAAGTCGAGAAGCACATGTCGGATATGGCTATTGTTACTCCCAATTTTCGCAAGGAAAGAAAGCACTTTCTCGGACGAGGCGATTGTGAAATCGAAGCAGTTTTGGCCGTAAAGAACCGAGCTGGCTTCGCCGTGGATGGCCTTGTTCGCACGGAGGAGACCAGGTGTGAACTTTAGCTTTCGATAAACATCCAACCAAGGATCGATTGCCTCTTGTTGCGATAATACCAGCGTGTATATCCTGTTACGGAGCTCGCCGGGGAGGCTAAGGAAGCCGATTGACGTGTCGGTGGCCGCGGGCTATTGATTCTGCGTTAGTTATGGGGCTCGGGCAACATTTCTTGTGGGTTGTATACTACTGACATTGCACTTGGAGGGTTGAAAAGCACCAGACATCTTTGCGTGAAGTCCTTGCTGTGCCGTCTGTGTGGACGCGCTTTCTCGTGTATTGCACTGGGCGTGCTAAGAGAACGAAAGATCAGGAGATCGATAATGAGCAGGAGCAGTTTCTTTTCCAGTGTGTAGGGAAGTTGATACGCATAGCGACATGACCAACATGGTTTTAGCCCATACGTTGCAGCCCTCCGGTGTGCAGTCAAGCGCGACCGTAACAGGTTAATGAGGGTTTCACTGCTTTCGGGTGGCAGCGTTGAGGCTTCGTACGTTGTGGGTATGGCTCATGAGATAAGGGAATGTGATTGGCGGTCAGGTTACACAACATCAGAAGTGAAACCGCCAGACGCTGGGTGGGTGGTACGCAGGTGGCGAAAGAAGTGAGATGCGAAGAGACTTGCTGGGCACACATGCGGGAGGCCAACCTCGACTGGGTCGGTGGAAGCTCTGAGAGCGCTTCTTAAAAAGCCCAGCTTTGCTCCCTGTTCTTCAGACGTAAGCCCTAGGCATCCGGTCAAGTTGGATGGACTCCTGTGATATCCGGCCCTCCCCGCGCTGTTGGGCTTCGCTAAAGCATCCCAAGCGCTCATAGACATAGGTTGAGGACACAAAGCTGGGTCGTCTTTTGCCAACCGCATTGTATTTCATACTCACAAAGTCGGCAGGGGATTCTATGCTTGACGAAGGAAGATGTCTCCCAGCTCAGTGATGCTGTCTTTGCAAGGTGTCTGTGGGGCGCCTTTTTGTATTTACCGAGACTGAGAGGCAGTGCAAATTGAGACTGCTGGCTACCACCTACGGGGAGCGTAAGAATGCAACCCTCTAGTTTCAGAGCGGCTCCGGCACGATGGAGATTACCTCTAAGGTTGCGGTGTCAGACTAGTTTAGTCCAGAAGCGTCGTTTATCAATTTTGCCAGGTCCAGCATGCCGAATGCAAGATCATTGAGTACATCAATTTTGGCAGTTTGATGCTTGGGTCACTTTTCGCAAGCCGCTTCCAGAGCCGGCCTTGACCTCTAGCAACGATCAACTTGGCCTAGACGTCAAATGTGAGACGCCACGCGATGCTTTGTCGCTGCTGCAGCTCCATCCTATCCGACCGGCTTAGAGGTGCTGGACCGTCTCCGGGCTACCACTGACAGCCGAAGTGTGGATGCAGAACCGCGTGCGGACTCTTCAGTTGACCGAGGCCTTTTTTTTTGTCTCGCGGGTGGTTTTGGTATGGCCATGAACCACGTATTCTACGGCAAGCCTCAACTTATTTGCAAACCACGATTCCCAAGTCTCGCCTCTTTGGCGGTGCAAGAGCCGATGAAGCCAACCGAATACTGCGCCCCTTGTCGCAAGATGTTGTGTATCTAATTACAAAACGAGACAGCCATCAGGTTTTGGCCACCATTGTTGACTCAGAGCATTTTGGGACTCCCGTGATCGAGTTAGTTCAGTTAATGTACACGCTGCGCGGTCGAATGCCGAGGCCAGGCCATCTCGCGGTACGCCTAGGTCTCTACGTCAAGTATGTGGGGAAATCGACGGCCAGTGGATTCATTTCAGCCATTAGACCGGGTTCTCCGCTTGGCACCTCATCTAGATTATTTCGTACTATTGTTTCTGTGTCGATAGGACGATGGTTAGGTATCGCTCAAGTTTGGTCGACTCCTTTTTGTACTCTAATTGCTTCGAGCCTCGAAGAGTATCCGAGCTAGTTAGATAAGGCACTTAATCTACCACAAACTCGACGGAAATTGCAGTTCTACGAAGAGTTTAGTACCCTTTTCTACGACGTGAAAATGAACGAGAGCCTTCATCGGCCCAGGGCAGTGACTGGTGGTACGCAATCCTGCCGATGCATACACTGAAGGGTTTCTCTATATCAATTGAAAGTAGTATGTTTGATAATAAATAAAGGGATGGTCTGAACGTCCATCGTTTTCTAATTAGATATTTAAATGCTGGATGTTTTCTTCGAGTCCGTTTTTTTATATACGATCACAGCCCTCGATATTGAAAACACGAACTGTTCACTTAGTTACAACCCCGTAAGGATACTAGAGTTACTTATCTACTTGAACGATGGCATAAAGAGGAAGAGAGAAAACTAGCCTGCTGCTGGAAATGTTACAAGAAATGTAATCGAAAAAAATTTATTTGAGCAGCAGACGCTAAAACGAGGGGGTTTAACATCGTCGCGTCATACCTCCTTCGATGCAACGCGAAACCATCTTACAAAGCACGGAAAACTGACCCACGGAAAATAGTTATCCCCGTGAGATGTAAGCCATCATAACAGTAATAAGCAAGCAAGGTTCAGATGCAAAAAGCGGGTTGTGGGGTTGCGTAGCCTTTTTTCTTCAAACATCTTACGCCCTTACCGCAACATTCTCCGCAACTCGAGTAATTCATCATGTCGTCTTCCCAATCCGACACAAACACGGTCCCTGACGCGAAGCTATGTGAGCTCTTCAAAGATATCGAGGAGAGATTCAAAAACACCAAACTAGGCAATGATCAGTGGTACATCCTCGTCATCGCTTGCCTCGCCGCAAGCTCCGACCCCGAGGCCGCCAAGGACCTGTATCTCTACCTCGTCAGCAAGCCAGAGTTCCAGCGCTCAGAAGATCGACAGACACTTGTTCGGAAGCTGCGAGAGGCGCTGGTAAAGACCATCATCCTGGTGGGCGTGTGCAAGCCCATCGAGGCAATCCTAGTCATCAGCCGCGTGGAAAAGCCCGAAGACCGGGATCTCAGCTGCACGCGGGAGAACTGGCAAGCGGATGACACAAATCATCAAAAGGCACAGGACTGGTTCCGGAAGGTGTATACGCACAACGCCAAAGACACCATGGGCCTCTTCGACGCGCACAAGGACTTTGCGTGGATCTCGTCTGAGATTACCTACGGATTGTTTCTCTCCGATCGCCAGGTGCTCAACGACGTTGAGACGCAGCTTGTGGTGCTGCCTGCCATTATGAGCCAGAATCTTCGTTCTGAGACGCATTGGCACATCCGCGGTACCCGTCGCATCGGGGTTTCCAAGGATGATGTTCAGGTTATTTGGGATTCTGTGCAAGCGATCTCTGCATTTTTCGAGGTCAAACTCACTAGGGTCCCCACGGTGGATGAGGTTGAGCCTGATGTTTGAGGTCTAGTGGGTGTTTTGCAGATGAGCTGGTGTCTTAGATGCTATTTGGAGGGGATGTAATGGCCTTTAAAAAGAACAATCAAGATACAGAAGAGATAAACATGAATCATCAGTAATTTAGGGAATTTTACCGATCGACGGTCTTGCTACGTATGCTATAACCGTGTCAGGCGAACGGCTTAAGCAACCCAATCGATTCTGCCTTCATCAAGAAACTATCTACGAGATGCCAGCTGAAGCCAATGCTCTATCGCGAAAAGCGCCCGCCGAGGTAGCCCGCTATATCTCTCTGCATCGTACGTGTCGTTGAGGGACTGGTATAGACGCCTAGCCTTCATCACCAGTACCCTACAAGCCGCATTCGCGCTTTCACCTTGTACGAAAGCGTTGGCCTTTGCTTCGAGCTCCCGCCGCCTCCCACGCACGACAGGACCATCTGCCTCTTCCGCAACACACAGCGCACAGCGGCACTTGAAGCCCCAGGTCCTATGCAGTGCAGCAGTCCGTGCATCATAATCGCTAGACTCATCGTAGGCGTGCGTGATTTCATCCCCTGCCGTGATATTGCAAGTGGCGCGGAGAATCATCAAGTCGCCGACGTAGTCCTTCTTCGTGTTTGGCACGCAGGAGTGGTTGATGTACGACGCTCGTATCCAGAGGCCGGTGCTAGCGTTGCTGATGTCTTCGTCTTCTGTCTGTGGGGCCAGACCAAAGGCGTTCCGTTGGATCATGTCATGGATCTGGAAGGTGTCGATGATAGGGTTGCCGTCACACTCGATCAATTTGTCACCAAGACCGATGTAGTCACCAAATAAGTCCAAGACTTTTTCGACTTGAGACGGGTTGTTCATCATCTTCTGCACCACTACTTTGTGCAATCCGGCAGGAAAGATTCTGATCGCAGCATCGTCTCGAACATCGCATGTAATAGTCGAGGACGCTTCAGGCTCGTACCCCCAGACGACGCAGAAAGCCTTCTCGTACATGATGATGTCGTCAGCCTGGATATCCCGCGTCGCAAACAAACCTCGACCTGCTCCTGGGCTCCTCTTCACTTCCGTGTACCCGTTGAAGCTCGCGACATCCGGTCGTCCTTCGTTCTTGGAGAGGCTACTGACAGCGTTTTTCAGATTGTACATGCCGGTAGTTTCTTCCTGAAGCCGCAATTCGATCCTTCTCAGGTTAAACTTTGCGTGCTGGTTATCGGGCTGGAGTTTCTGCTGTGCTTCAAACTGGCCTTTAGCGTCCCTAAAGTCGCCGAGGGCGTATGCGGCAAGGCCGGCACGGTAGTAGGCTTTCGCATCCAGACTCTTCTCTTCCTCCTCTTGGCCGTGTGTGAGAGATGACAGTGCATCCGTCTTTGCCTCATCGAAGCGCTTCAGGAGGAGATTGACGTGAGAGCGGTTGCGGAAGAGATTCTTGGCCAAGATGCTGTCTGTCTCGTCGTTTGAAATCGCCTGCAGTCCTTCGGTGTAACGGGCGTAAGCCCGCGCAAGGTCTTGCTTTTTGAGCGCAGCGTTTCCTTGTTCCTTGGACTTCTCAGGTGACTTGACAACACGAGGTAAGTCACTGTTCTTTCTCCGCCTCCACGCCTCTGGACCATCACTCAGAGCCAAAATGATAACGTCTGACGGGTGATCAATTCGGATGGCGGATTTCCCCTGGCTGTTCAAGGTATAGTAAGGCTCTTTGACGAGAATCTCCGAGGTCATATCCAAGATGTCTTTCCCGTGCTTGGAAGTGTGAAGAAAGACCTCGATTCTCACCACCTCGTCGGGCGATTCACCTTGCACAGCGGACCAAGAAGACGACTCGAGCTCGGCCACGGGAGAAACGCGGCGTAGAGGGAGTACACGCCCACGGTGATGTGTCTCCATGCGTAGATCGGAGATTCCCATAGGCTGCAAACTCTCCAAATTGGCTGTGCAAGGCAAATAGGGGCGACCGACGGCGTAGGCTGCCATGGTGTCCCGACTCTTTCTTTTTGTTCCAAGCCCAAAAGCTGCAAAGGAAAGGTCCTGCATCAAAGAGGCCGAGGTTGCTTGTTGTATCAAAGCGATCGGATCGCCAGACTCCCTCGGATGGCCAGCCTTGTCTTGACATTTTTGTGCTTGATTCCGGACTGTCTGCTGGATGCGCGCGGACTCCTCAGGGGTCATGAAGAGGGTGTTTTTGGCTGACATGATAACGGTTGCACAGAAATGGAATCAAACCGAGATGAAGAAGAAGTTAACATGTTTAACATGAAGATTAGAAGTAGGAAGCCATAAGTGCAAGAAACGGACCGGTCTATTTAATACCAGCTCGTGAACCATACCACCGTTGATCTGTGCGACCAGCTCGCAGACATTGCCCACCAATCCCAGCGGGTCATACAGAGAGAGCAAGGGTTCGAAAACACGGCGTGAATCATAGCGACGCAAATTCTTGGCACTAGTGCTTATTCCACGTCAATTTGTGCTGTGGTTTGCATGTTTTTGGGCGGTTGGGAAGCCGAAGTAGCATCTAGACATTCAAAAAGGCCCCTACCTTATCTCTTTACCTCTAAAATCGGCCAATCATAGCGCATGCTTTCCGAGCGGGCCAATCAAACTGTCCATCTCTGCGCACGTCAACCAGGCTAGCCCAGATCCTTCTGGACCCCATCTAGAGGATCAAGGCTTTGTCGCGGCGTGTCGCAGCGTGTCGTTGAGATAATGCGGCTGAATAATGATTACACAACCACAATTATGACGACACGATAAACAAAACTTTGCCATGATATTATCGAGCGAGTTTGTTGTGCGAATCGTGATGACAGGAACAAATAGGCCAACGCAAACAAATGTAGGTCAAGGCTGAGGCTAGTTTGAATGAGCTGAGATGAAACGTCATACAACTGCAGCTAATTCCATTGAGAAAAGACCCCACGGAAAGCCGGAGGGAAAATGAGAATAACTTGCACATTTAGGACAGAAAAGTCAGAGCACAAATCTGAATATCTTCCGAACCTGAGACTAGCGGTAGCTTCATCTTATCTGTGGTACATAGGCGCCCTACCCTAGAGACCCTAAATTTCAACCACTGGAACCTTTTGTTTAGTTAGCTCTGATAATATCCGTGCTAATTCGTCTCAGAAGTCCAGTTGGGGAGCTGCCTACAAATAGTCTCTGTTTTGAATGCGCTGGTTGAGTTTGATCGTTGGACTTTTATTGCTGGTTCAGACACCCCACAGACCGAGGTTTTTGTAACTGCAAGGATCTATATTCCCAATAAATACCATGCGAACGTGCGTAACCGTGCGATCGTGCAGTCGCGGAAAGCATCCAAAGACACCTTAAGGAGCAAACCTTCAGCAGTGGGCTTGCCATGTCGCTCGAGCGTAATTTCTGCGACCAGCCCTGAGTCGCAGTAATGTAAGAGGGATACAGTACAAATGAGTGGCAAGGTGGGATTTGTTTGTTGGAGGTCGAGTGGCTACGGGATACTGATCGAGCTACGGAAGTATTGAGTGAGCAGTGGTGGTGTGTCTGACTCTAGGTGGCATGATTATTCTTCATCAGCAAGAGGCATACGGAACTTGTCCCCGGACACGTTCCCAAGAAAGGAATTTCGTGACTGTACAATCATTTCAATGACGTTTTTGAAGAATAATTCACTTAGCCTATGCCTCGTGACAACGCCCAGAACCCCGCGTTGCATCGATGCAAGCTTCTCGGCCTCGGCGGCTGTAAGATGCAGGGGGAGGCGGAGATTCCGCGCCGGCTCACCACAAGGGACGGCGGAGTCTCCGACTTTGAACAAGGATTCAGCTACTGGCTATATACGCTTTCGAGCCAAGAAAGCGCCCGCATGGCACCGACGGCCTCATCCATCCATCCCCAGGCTCTATTTCGCGTCGACGCTAACCCCGGATCTGATTATTCTCCGATCAAGGTTTCTGGGGTAGGTTGGGGCCATCCCCACACTCGGCCGTTCCATTCCCCAGCTTTAACCTCGTTGACGTCAAGCTGGCTTGTATCACAGTCACTTTTGCCGGCAATGTCGAATACACCCGTTGCTAAAGTGCCGTGAATGCGCCGACCGAGATTCGGCCGGAGTCTCTGCAACCAACTGCGGAATTGGACGGTCCGGGACTCCACATCGTCGAGGGCTGTGTGGTTGATGGTGAGTTCCTGAAGTTGGCTATAGGTGGAAATATTGTAAACGGGGGTTCTCAGTCTGATCTCGGCGGTATTCATTTATCGACAGGGCTGTCTCAAGGCAACTACTCGGTCTGGCCCTGCATATACAACTCAATAGAAGGCAATATGTCGGTTCTACTTCCTCATGCCAAGAGGAAGATGAAGCCGACGGCAGCTGGAGTGGCTAAGACCTTGCAGAATACTTAGTTGCATGATAGTTCGAATAGCTGAGCTAACGTAGCCAAGTATAAACGAGAGGTCACCTGCACGCTCTTGGAGATTGTAATATGCCGAATATTCTCTGAATTTCATCTTGAGGCCATTTATCAAAACTTCTACAGTTCTACTACTCACTTACAATGTCTTCCTTCACTGCACTTGTCACTCTTACTCTCGTCGCTACTGTCAATGGACACGGCTATCTAAGTTCCCCGATGAGTCGAACCGGACTCAACGCACAGGTACATTCCCATCCACTAGTCTCTTGAGTGACAATATACTGACTCCTTATCAGGCTGGTCCAGATACCTGCCCTGAGTGCACTATCCTAGAACCCGTCACCGCCTGGCCGGACCTGGACTCTGCCGCCATCGGCCGCACGGGTCCTTGCGGCTACAACGCTCGCGTCAGCGTCGACTACAATCAGCCCGGCGAAAACTGGGGCCAGGAACCCGTCATAACCTACACGGCGGGTGAAGTCGTCGAGGTGCAGTGGTGCGTCGACAACAACGGCGACCACGGCGGCATGTTCACCTACCGCGTCTGCCAGGACCAGGCCGTCATAGACAAGCTCCTGACGCAGGGTTATCTCCCCACCGAGGCAGAGAAGCAAGCTGCCGAAGATTGCTTCCAGGAGGGTCTCTTGCCCTGCACCGACGTTGACGGGCAGACTTGCGAGTACAGCCCTGACTGCTCTGCGGACCAGGCTTGTTATCGCAACGACTGGTTCACCTGCAAAGCGTTCCAAGGCGATGGGTGCGCTGGTGTTGACAATGCGCCCATCAACTCCTGCTACACGTCGATTGCGGGTGGATACACGGTTACCAAGAAGATCAAGATTCCCAACTATGCCTCCAACCACACTCTGCTTTCTTTCAAGTGGAATTCGTTCCAGACGCCGCAGGTCTATCTCACGTGTGCTGATATTGCGATTACGGCTTAAGTCTGTTTCATAGTTGGGGAGCTTAGTAACGAGTAACAATGAGGGTTGTGATAGTACATCAGTGTTGGTCGAATTTGTTGTGTATTTGCATGTTAGTAGTTAAACTTCTACCTATTTAAATCTTGATGTGTATCGATTCGCCTTAAGCGCTCCTTAAATTGACTTCAATTTGCAAACTTCCCTCTACCTATTGTCCCAAACAACTAATCTGGTGTTGCTTGCCTTTGCTTCATTCTGGTCCACTCCATCTTGCACGTCCATCACATGCAATTTTAGACTCTTGAACGTGTGTGTATCACTGGTCACCGTGTTTCACATGGTCGTCCAATCACGATGCCGAGTCCATGTCGGACCGACAAAGCTCATTTCGATCGACATGACGCTCCACATCCCCGCAATCCTCCTCGGCCATTCACACTCAACCACCTGCATCTCGGCCATTCTCGCGCGTCTCGGTCCTTTTGTCGGAGAGGTAGCTGAAATAGGGACCATTAGTGTCGCAGATATAGCCCCCGACGCCTGACTTGGAGCATGTACGGAGGACTCCCGTCGTTCGACTTTCCACCTCTCAACGCCGTCTTCGTTGCATACTTGGCATTGCACGCCTCGGCTGTCATTGGGATTTTTCTATAAAAGCCTTGAACTTGTACCATGGTATGAGGTTCTGCACAGTTCTATAGCTGGACAACTGTATTCCACTGTCGTGCTCCATCATGGTCAACACCATCATCATGGGCGTTATGCGCTCTCTTCTCGCTCTTGCTCTACTCTCAACCCAGGTCCTCTCCGCGGACACTGCTGCGTGGAAGTCTCGCAACATTTATTTTGTTTTGACTGATCGCATTGCCCGCAGCAGTGATGATTCTGGCGGTGACTCCTGTGGCAACCTCGGCAGCTACTGCGGCGGCACTTTCAAGGGTCTGGAATCAAAGCTTGACTACATCCGGGGAATGGGCTTTGATGCCATCTGGATCACACCCGTTGTTGCGAGTATGGACCCTTCAATCCCAATCTGCTTCCGTTTCATGTCCCGTAGCTGATTAAGATATCAATCTAGACCATCCCGGTGGATATCATGGATACTGGGCGCAGGACCTGTACGCCATCAACTCAAACTACGGATCAGAGGACGACCTCAAGAGCCTCGTGAACACAGCCCATGATAAGGTAACAAAAGTCTGCCTGCTAAAGATTGACAAATGCTGACCTACGAAAGGGAATCTACGTTATGGTTGACGTGGTTGTCAACCACATGGGATCTCCCATCAGCGACAACCGGCCTGAACCGCTGCAACAAGACAGCTCCTACCACTCATCCTGCGATATTGACTACTCGAGCCAGTCAAGTATCGAGCAGTGCCGCATCGCAGGTCTACCAGACGTCAACACCCAGAGCTCTGAAATCCGAACCTTGTACCAGAGCTGGATCTCTTGGCTAGTCACCGAGTTCAGCTTCGACGGTGTTAGAATCGACACAGTCAAGCACGTCGAGAAGGACTTTTGGCCTGACTTTGCATCTGCTGCTGGAGTCTACACCATCGGCGAAGTCTTTGACGGAAACCCCGCCTACCTTTCCGGATATGCCAGCTTAATGCCAGGTCTGCTAAACTACGCTATTTACTACCCATTGAACAATTTCTACCAGCAAAAGGGCTCCTCGCAGGACCTGGTCGACATGCACGACGACGTCAGCTCGGCGTTCCCTGACCCCGCTGCTCTCGGCACCTTTTTCGACAACCACGACAACGCTCGCTTCTTGAACCAGAAGAACGATGTCTCCCTGCTCAAGAATGCGCTCGCGTACGTGATTCTTGCGCGGGGTATCCCTATTGTCTACTACGGTACAGAGCAGAGCTACGGCGGCGGCACTGATCCCGCAAACCGAGAGGATCTCTGGCGGAGCAGCTTCAACACAAACGCCGATGTGTATCAAGCCATTTCTCGACTTTCAGAAGCAAGATCCACAGCTGGAGGGCTTGGAGGGAACGATCATGTCCATTTGTATGTGGCTGACACTGCATACGCTTGGAGCCGTGCAGGGGGAGATCTTATTGTCCTTACTAGCAATGGGGGCTCCGGAACTTCCAGGGAGTACTGTTTCAATACACGCAGAAACAACGGCTCCTGGGAAGATACATTCAACGGTGGGTCGTACTCGTCTGATGGGAGTGGAAATGTTTGTGTCAATGTCAGCAACGGCGAGCCTGTGGTGCTGGTGAGCAGTGGATGAAGTGCGTGACATATACTCGGGGCAATTAGTTATGTGCCGTCAATGTTGGCCCGGCAGAAACAGCGACTGCCTTTGTAGTCCGAAGAAGCTGCTTATCAAGTCTTGCTCCATTTGAGTTATGATCGCTTAGATTCATGAAATCTAGAACCGTAGTGTATTGAGACGATGAAAGCCTACTTATCGTGACGAACACATACCCAAAGGAGTGAACAAATCGAGACCAAAAAGTCTGGCAATAAGCGCATCAGCATTTAGCGCTATCCTTCTTCTCTTCCAGAATGCCCTCAAGCCAGTCAAACATGACTGCAGTCTGCTGCTTCAAAGCACCAAGGCCACAGTGTTCGCCGATCCCATCCTCATTGGTGAAATGGTGCAGATGACCAAGATCGCCCAGTGCATCAGCCAACTGCTGCGGCTGTCCTTTGAAGAAGAGATCATTTTCTGCGTCTCCGATGAAGACAGGTGTCTGGATTTTGTCAACAACTCCCTCAAGCGTGTAGTCGAGTGATGCTGTGACGTAGTCAAACGGCGAGTCAAGATTGAACGACCAGAGACCTTGTGCCAATGCCCATCGCAGTTGAGTTGGGTAATCAGGACCCAGCCATTGCAGCGCTACATTGTCAAAGGCCGTCTTGTTCCCTGATTTCCACAGATCCAGCGCCTCTTCTGGGACTGCCCCAAGCGTCACGTTGCCGAAATCCCATACACCGTCGATTGCAAGAACGGCAGCGAGTCGATGCTCAAAAGCCGCGGCTCGAGGTGCCAAGTAGCCTCCAAAGGATAAACCCAAAAGGGCAATCGCATCTGGGTCCACCACGTCGGGTTGGGCAACGAGATAATCGACGATTGGCGTCACAACTCGTTCCCAGTCGTAGATGAAGCCAATGTCTTGATAGCGTCGAGGTGAAGGTTGGCCGGGGCCCTCGTACGAAAGGACGTTCCAGCCACGCTCCAAAGCCGCAGCTCCAACGACGTGGTACATCTCTTCCTGCGAGCCGTCGTATCCATTGCCGAGAATGATGGTGGGACGCTGCTTGACTTTCTCGTCGGGGGCGAACCAGATTGCAGGAATGTCAAAGTCAGGCGTGTTGATTGTCAGACGATGGTTCGGCGTCGATAGCAGCGCCAGACCCTGATCGAAAGCTGCCGTCTGGTTCGCCCACAGCGTCATGATGCGCGGATCCGAGGCATTGTCGTGAAGGTAGAAGTCGGCGCTGCGGAAGTACGAGGCAGCGGCAAAGAAAGCAGTGCGAGCTGAGACGGGAAATCTTTTCTGCGCAATTGCGGTCGCTCGCTTGTAGACTCTGTGTGCGAGGCTGGTAAAGGTGTTGGCGTAGCTGCTCAAGTCGCTGGGGATGATGTTGTTCGCCGCGACTAGAATCTCGCCGACGTCCGAGCCGTCGTACACAGCTTGTGCAAGGACGCGGAGGATTTCAAAGTGGAACGTACTGTCCTCACTGAGTTGGTACATTGCAGGCTCTTTGGTGGCCATTTTCAGTTTACTGGCTCGACTCGATTTTGAAGTTCAGATGTATCTTGTCTATAGAGTAAGACGAAGAGAGGAGTAGAAGCTCGTCAGCACACTTTGACTTCGCTCGAGTGAGGGGTTATCGTGTTTTTGGGGGCGAAGCAAATTGATGCACGATTGCCTAATGGTCATGCAAGTGCAACCGAATGTTGCATTCAACCAGGAACATCCTGGTGCATCCGGGAGGTTTCGTCAGCTCAGTCAGCAGCACATACATGCCAGGACATGGATTGCCACCACTTGAGCCGAAGGCTTCTACCTGTGTTTGATTTGTTCGGCATTCTAAGATGAAACACAAAGAGATTGTCATTGATACCGAAAACGTTCACAACATTGTTTAGAGTCCACGCTGTCCAACCCCTTCAGCCAAGTTCTGGCCAAGAGTCGTGTCCAGCGCGTCGAACACAAGTGGGGTAATATCACTGAGAAGAGAGGATACACATTCACGCGATAATGTATTTGAACAGAGACGCTGTGAATCAGAATATAACAAATTCCAGCAGTGATTCAACTTGTAGGCACGGCCTGACTAGGGCTAAGAGGTGTCCCTTTTACGGAGCAAGAAGTTTCATCACAGCCAACTGTGCATTGCAAGCTATGATGGATTGAGAAACACAGGTCAATGTCCATTAAAGTCAAAGCCCATCAACCCATCGTTCACTGCACCACCATCTGTCATTCGCCCAGTGCCATACACATTCACACCTTTCCAACTACTATAAATTCGACGCAAATCGCTAAGCATTTACCTTCCTTCTTCTACAAGCATCTAACAAACACCTACACAATACACTTAACTTTCAAGACTTACCCAAGATATCAACAGGACAACTTCCACTTCGAATACGACTTCTGATCAACCTGTCAAAATGGCACATCCCAGCTGCATCTGCATCGAGTGCGAAGGCGCCTGTGGA
Source organism: Neonectria ditissima (assembly GCA_001305505.1). Classification (NCBI taxonomy): domain Eukaryota; kingdom Fungi; phylum Ascomycota; class Sordariomycetes; order Hypocreales; family Nectriaceae; genus Neonectria; species Neonectria ditissima. Next base: position 117,846 of record LDPL01000018.1, on the reverse strand, counting down.
AGGCTGGCCGAAACCCATCGCATGTTGTGCAAGTTGTGCACCAAGGGTTGCTCTACTTTGGTTCCGGCTCCGAGTACCAAACAAGAGACAAAGTCCTAAGAGGCAAAAATACGATACTGTGTCTTTTGTCGATTGAGAGTATTGCGGCGCAGGTGAAGCCTATGTAAAAGCAGATAGCTTAGAAATCAAATCTTTAGCTTGAACAATCTTGCGCTCGCGAAAGCAAGGGCCTCTCAGTAGGGAGCAGTCATGATACCAAGTGCTGCAATATTTGATGTACCGCTAGATTACACGCACGATGTGTGTGGTAATCTTTCGCTGGAGGCATGCGTGAGGGTGGCAGATTTCGAGCGGACGCTCCTCTGCAGAAACATGGTTCTCAACTACGCCGGCCGTACGTTTATAGCTGCTATTGCTTAAATCTTCGACATTGACACATAGGAGAAGTCATTGGTTAAGAGACCGGGTCCTTCACTGCCTTGGGTTATTATAACTCGCGCTGCATCACCTTCTTGAGCTCTGGGGCTTGCAGCTGGCAGACTCACGTAAGGCCAGCGTCTTCCTGCCGGTAAAGCTGATAACTCAATCTAATTTGGCAAGAAGCAAAAGTAAACTCGCGAGGGGGTGTAAGAGAACTCATCAACTGTGAATGGAACACTAGTGAAACATCGGAGGACTCATAATCATCTTTCAAATGAGCAATTATAGCTTCCTGATATGCTCACTGGCGCAACCCATCATGTAGTCTCTTTTACCCAAGGGCACTCCCTCCTTCCTCAAGATAGCGTAAGCCATCGAGACATGGAAGTTTATGTTAGGAATCGCTGCGCCCATCGCAAAAGCTTTCCCCGTAAGGTCCATTGATCCAAAAGTTCCTAGATCTGTCGGCCCAACGTTTTCCCCGTGCCAGTTGATGGTGTCTTTGTCCGCCTTTTCAAGATCCCCGATGGCGTTGGCAATACGCGTATGCATATCCGCGTATGAGGTGAAGTCATCCTTAAATTCCACAGCATCCCTCCCAGAGAGCCTGGCGAGCACCTTCTCCGAGAATCGTGTCGCGGCGTGGACCTGAAAGGTGAGAGGGTTCATGTCCTCGTAAAGTCGCGCTTGTAGGAAGCTGTCTGAGCTGGGCTGCTTCTCTGCCTCGGTGAGGATATGGTCCAGAGTCTTGAGGGCTGTCTTCGTCTCCACAATAGTTGCATCATATAGGGTAAACGCCATGATTGAGTGGATTGATGAGAAAACGTTTGGTTTTTGAGGAATGCGTAGTCAGAATAAAATTGTTGCAGGGCTTGGCAGGAAGATCTCCGAGATCATAAGTGAGCGATTTTGAGGGTTTGTCTTGTTTATGTCGGGCAGTGGAAAATTATTACTCCGAGCGAAGCTTACCTCCGCTGCGATTTTGAGTAACCGCTGGATACAAAACAAGATGAAGACGATGAATCCGATAGCTGATTGGGGAGGCGATATAAAATATAGGGAGCCAGTTGGCCTTGTCGGCCGCCGCCAATTTGTGGACTTTAATATTGAATACTGAACAGAATCTAGGATGAAAGATGTTGTTCACGGCGTGGAGAATAAAGCCGGTCCAGGGTCAAAATCTCCGCTGCTATTGCAGTACACACCACGTCTTCCTTCTTGTGTGAAGTATTTGAGGACAAAATTTGTTGATTATTTCCAATGCCCAAATTCCGATCACAACTCCATCCTACCCATCCTTTTACCCAAAGTACCCAGTCTTCGAAATCCAATCAGGCGCCATCTTCTTAGCAACTTCCCGAGGGTACTCAACCCCATCGCCGTCTACATAAACTGTTGGCTCCGCAAATCCTAGACGCTTTACACGGTCCGCGATACCTTCTTTAGCTGGGATACTTCTCGCAACGACTTCGTCAAGTCGCTTCCCAAGGCCCTCAGCTTTCATGTATTTAGTTCCATCTCTGCTCACGGGCCAGTCGCGTTCCATCATCATGCTTTTGGTGATGAGCTCAGTCAAGTAGACTGAATCTTGCGGGGAGACCTTGATGTAATTACCAGCCGTTGTCCCTCTCTGATTCGACTTGTCCAGACCGATAACATGGGCTCTATGGCCATAACCAGATTTGACAATTGCGTTTAGTTGTCGCATGATTTTGTCGGCCTCGAGGGATGAGTGCAGGCCATAGCGGGACAGTCCCGAAAGAGTAGACTTGATCAAGTCAGATGCTGGCATTGTGGCCCAGATCGTCCACCCGTCTTCTTGGAAAACAGGCCCAAGAGCGCTGTCGTCCCGAGGAGATTTGAACCTGTCAATCCACACTTCCACATCTTGTCTGCCGCACTTGAAGAACTTTGTGAAGTGCCGCTCTAAATCAGGACAGCTACAGAAATGTAGCGAGTCATCTTGACCGTAAACATCAATATAGAGGCAGACTGATTGCTCAAAGTTCGCACCGACCTGGACGCAATGTTGCAAGACTTTCAAATATGCACCTACTAGACCTTCTGGACTTTGAGCTTCCCAAGTGAAAGCTTTTTTCACCATTACAGACAGCGTTGTTTCAACCATGCTGTTCAAGATGCTATGGTCAGTCACTGCAAACCTTTTGTTTGCATCTGCCCCCTTTTCAAGAAGCTTGTGGACGAGGAGACTGAGAATCTCGCCGGTTTCCGACAGTCCATGTAAACTTCTGCATTTTTCGAAAAGAATCTTCGAAAGAACATCTGACTCGAGATTTCGATTTTCGACAATAGCTAAAAGCCATTCAACGCAATCAAGATGAGCGGTCGCTGCCAGGAACCCACCACGTGGTAAATGACCAAGAATGTTTCGAGGATGTCCAAGAAAATAAAAAAGGCGACCTGAGCTGCTCAACCGTTCACAAGTCTGGATAAGCTGGTGGTAGTCTTGCTTTTCGTCGCCAAGTTCCATTGAGAAATGTCTCTTCCATTCCTCGATGAGTGTTAGACAATGACTGAGATCGTTCCTACAATGAGCGAACAAATATTGGAGGCCCTCGGGTTTGATATACAAGTCTATGCTGACCATTGCCAATTGGTAAGTGGCCAGCCGGGCTTGTAGAATTCGTCTTTGAAGGTACGCGGCCGAGAATTTGCAGTGGCTAGTAATCGTTCTTCCTTCTTCTGTGCTGACAAGAAAGTCGTGCGCACTTCGGTGGATGAACTGAAACGATTTTGTGCTTGTGACAAAAGGTAGACTGGTGCCATATATCTCGCTGTTCCATGGCATCGCTTTAGCACCGGGCCACTGAAGTCCGTGCGATAGTTCCAACAATCCAGCACATCGAGTGAGTACGTCATTCTCTGTGTCTCTACACGCTGCCACGAGCGTATGAAGCTGTATCTCTTCACTGTGTGGTCCAAGCAGCTGATCACCCATCTCAGTCGATGCAAGCATCATGCTGAAAACGTTCAGTTCCGTTTCGTACCAATGCCTGTCCTGCCACGACTGCTTGGCGATCACAAAACCAAAGTACAAAGCGGCCTTCCGGTGATATAGGAGTTTATCCTCGTTGAGCCTCTCCCACAAGTCTTTGTACATGTCGGCAAGGCTTTTAGGCAAGCTTCGAATTCTTTGCTGCAACTCCTCTGGGCTATTGCGGTGCTCCAACCCTCTGTTCAAACTGCGAATGGCGAGGCACAGCCATAGAAAAACACCTTCAGCCGACTCTATCAATTCAGAGAGTAGGTCGATGGACTGTCCCAATTTAACCGTAATTTTGAGCTCGGGCGGAAGTTCAAGGTTGGACTTGGCGTACTTTCGGAGATCTTTGAAGGTGAGATCTTGCAACCGAAGAGACGGGTAGAGACCACCACCTAGACGCTTTGAAATGGCCCGATCTGGTCGACTTGCCAAGCATGCTTTGACTTTGGGGATAGCGACAAACTTGTGTATGACTTTAAGGAGGTGCACAACGCCGTCATCCGTGCTTACTTCGTCAAGGCCATCAAGAAAGAGGCAGATGGGCTGGCGATACTGCCTCATCACATGAAAGCAAAGCTCCTGGAGCTCATCCGTAGCCCAATCTGTCTCCGAATCCTTTCGCTGAGTCTGTGGAATGGTGGAAAGAACATGGTCGAGGAAAGCCTCGTCGTTTTCTAGAAGCTGAAAGAGGAGCGAACAGAATAGACCCCTGATGCTTTGTTGCATGGGATTTCCCGGGCGCCAGAAGAAGTGGGATACAAGAAGCGCGCCGGGATTCCACACGTCAAGAGCCTTTTGGGTTCGAGGATCAGATATGATGTACTTCATCAAGGTAGACTTTCCTGAACCCAGCTTGCCGCTGCACCAGTATATGCGATTGCTAGACTTCAGCCAGCCAGTGAAGGAATCCCATCGATTGTCGTATGATTCCTTTGAATCATTCGAAATTTCTCCTTGATTGGAGTCGGCACTTTCCGAGCGCTCGGTTTCGGTGTCATCAATCTCTCGATCACTCTCTGAATTTTCGTCTTCTGAATCTATGTCTGAACATGATGGATGGTTTTTGAAAATCCATTTGAACGTCCCAGCATGTGATCTTTGGACTTGGTTCCGGCGCTCATTCATCCCCGGAAATTTCAAGCTTCCCAGCAGCCGCTCGTACCTATGCTTTCGATCGTTTCCAAGGCTTAGAGCAGCCATGGCAGTTGAGATTGTCCGAGTTGAGTTGTGGATGGCCTTGTCAAGACTCGAGGTCTGCTGTGTAACTGCTAGTCGAAGCTCTGATGTAACTCGATCTGCCTCCGCTGTGACATGGTTCCGCGTTCGGAAGCTTTCGGTAGAGATAAGATCGGATGTTTTTCTGTGTCCCTGGCGGTATTGCTTGAGAAAGAAACGGACGTCCGTGTCCAGCGAGGTCCAGTCAAGGCGCATGGCATCGAGTTTGTCACTGTAAAAAAGTGATGTGATTAGTTAAGAGGTGTTTGACTTGCAGGATGATACTCAAAACCTACCAGACACGCGCAAGAAGACCGCTTTGCATCAATTTCTCGGCATTGCTGAGCTTCCGCTCGATATCATTGAGGCGGCGTTTCCGCCAGTTCGCCTTCATGGCAACTTTGATAGTCGTCCTAAGGCTCCCCTTCTTCCTTTCACCCATGATGAAATCGATCTCTTCCTGCAAGTCTCGGGCAGCGGCTTGGCATCTTTCCGCGATTTCCAGCAACTGTCGGTTTTGTCTCTTCTGCTTATCCAAACTCGCCATGGCCCGGACACGAGACGACAGGACAGAAAGGTCTTTCGCGTTCGCTTCAAGGGAATCGTCGACGGAGCCATCTCGATAGACGGTCTTGATCAGACTCACAGTTTCACGGCCGAAACTGATGGCCTGAAAGATGTTGCATGCCAGGCCAAGAGCTTCCAGCCCGGACATGTGTTCGTTCGTTTGGTGTAGAGGCTAGAGGCCAAGGTAAAATATGATTTGAATGGTCCAGAACGTTGGGTAGCTGTAGATAATCGTAAGTGGGAAAGAATCAAGGACGGGGCTGGGATCAGGCAGCGATGGGAATGGAAAAGAGGGGTAGATGACGCTCTGCCTCTGGATAATGCAATAGAACATTACTTAGGATCACTATCGTTAAATGTAGGTTATTACTAAAATGCGACAAATCTTGCCAGGGGTTGTTACCGGCCAGTGATTTTACTTAGAACTAGGTGTGACAACCCGGCTGAGAGAGGAAGCCGACAGCGTATCCACAGCGACGAGTTTCTATATGTGTAACCAAAACACACAAGGCGTTCGCTTTCAGTAGAAGATAAGAGGGAATCGAAATCATTTGGCGTCTGCTAAGTCGTCGCCTCCAACAAGGGTGCGGTTATTGTATCACGAGTTCAAAAGAAAACCGGCTTCTTTGACAAATTAAGCATTTTATGAACCCAATGCTTCCACAGTTACCGAAAGCATCCGATATTGTGTGAAACACTTGACATTGAGTTAGCGACAATACTGATGCCGGAACCTCATAGCCCCAAGATGAAGTCCTTGACCGAAAGATCACGGGTTTCCCTCGTTGTCAACCACAAAACTGCAGACTCAAGATCTGCTACAAACTTGCCAGTTTCTTCACGAGAATAATTTGCCACATCCCAACGCATCGAAAGCATAAACGTTGTTGCCGCCGGTCCCCCTAACGCGCCAACAATGACCAACCCAGCCGCACAACGAATTGCAATCTTTGACACCTGCAACTTCTCGTACTCGCCTAAAACACCAGGTACCCAAGTCGAAAACTGAGTGCGATGGGCTTCCACCATTGCATCGCCTGTGCCGTGTCCCTGTGCGTTTAATCCTTCGATGATGCGCTGCATTGGAGCGTGAGCGTGTTTGGTCAAAGACTCCTGTTCATCTTGCAGACGAGTTAACAATGCCAGGGCTTTCTCATCCCGAGGGACTTCAATCAAGTTGCAGACTCCTTGCATCACCGGTCCGTTGACATCTGATGCTTCAAAGGAATCCTGATGGAGTGCTTGGACGCTACCAGGCACAAAAGGAAACTGGGCTCTGCCAGCTTCAAAGTTGCAGATTATGGCGTGGCTGTGACCAGTACGAGCTACGTTCACAAGCGCCATGGCAGCTTTGAGCACGACGGGAGCGGCAATCTTCGGATGGTCTTTCTTCAGTCCAAGCAGACCTGGGGCGTCAAATCCGTAGTCCAGGCCGTCAGGGCTTTCCGTAATAGCTTGGCGAGGGGATTTTGCGGGTGGGTAGAGCGCTTTGGTGTGTTCATGGAGGTTACGTAGACGCTTCACGTGAAAGTCGACGGAAACAGTTGCAGCGGGTGAGAGTCGAAGGGCATGGTACGAATCGGCCCAAGCCTTGAAGTCTGTATGCGAAGCAAGCGGTTTGGTAGGTCTTGAGAGTGTTTGGTTTAGGTCTTCGAGGAAGAGCCTGAGAGAGGACGCGTCTTGGACGATGTGGTGCACTGCCGGGTGTCAGTGGAGATCAACAGTGAAGGGTTGAGTCTAATGCAACTTACAGTACATGATCATGGCTGCGGAGTTGGTTTCCTTGACGTGCATCAGAAGGCAAGAAAACAGCGGGCCTGGCATCCTGGATAAGTCGGTACGAGGAAAGTCGACTGCTATTTGTTGAACGTCCGCTGCAGTATCTACCTCACCATACTTGATGATGCATTTATCCCACAGACCGGAGCTCGGTCGTAAAGTGACGTAGTGAGCTTTCCCTCGGGTATCAGAAACGACAAGTGATGTCAGAACTGGATGGTTGGGCAAGGCTTTCTGCAGCCCCGTTTGCAAGTCCTACTCCCGTGTGGCGATCAGCGACATATTCTTAGCTCAGTACACATGAACTTACCGCAACACTCGAACCATCTGCCATGACAGAGATTGCAAAGTTCCAGGTATCTATAATATGGGAATCCAACAAAACTTGCATGTAGTCGTGAGTTGGGATAATGGCTGACACTTGGGCCCAGTTCAATCCTTTTTGTTGCAAGATCTTGGATACCTGATGCGTCATATCGCGAGCCTCTTCGAGACCCCCGAACATGATTTCGAGTTCGCCTAGGCTTGGAGGGCTGTTGGTATCTGTTCCTCCCCGCTTGACTCCGTTCTGGACCGCGGTCCGATCCTGGAGCAGCTTGATCTGAGATGCAATGGTAGGATTCTCGTCCATCTCCTTCAGACTCAGCGCCTGACCGAGACTCTTCCGCAGGTAATCTCGAACTCTCATGAAGGCGATGCTGTCTGCGAATTGGGTTGCATGGGCATCCACATCAAGGCTACCAACTGGTACGCCAGTAGACTTAAAGTACGCCTCGAGAACTTTGTCTTTGACCGAGTTTGCGGAACTGTCGTTATGAGACGTTTCTTCGCTCCTCAAGAAAGCGAGAACCAGGGCTGCCAGTTGCGTCTTTTGGACTTTGTTGGATGCCGTCTTTGGAACATCCTCGAGCCCAAGTTGAGCTAATGTCAGTATGCGCTCTGGTAAGAAAGCGGCTCCTAGGTGATGGAGAACTGTATTGCGTATATCCCCAGCACTGGCACCGTTTGTGTCTCTAACGACGACAATGGGGACTTCTCCTGCGATTGGATCTGGAGCACCAACGACATAGCTCTGGGAAATGGTCAGCAACCCAGATAGAAAATAGACAGATGATTGGAACATACCTGAACATTGCAATGTCGACTAATGGTGGCCTCGATAGCAGCTGGAGCAATGTTTTCGCCTCCACGATTGATCATGTCTTTGTATCTCCCCGTGACAGAGCATCTTCCATCGGGGTGCATCACCGCCTGATCGCCTGTAACGAACCAACTGTTCCCTGCTTCGTCATTATAGAATGACTCCGTGCTTGTTTGTGAGCCGAGGTAAGCTTTGATCAAGCCTGGCCCAGTTTGATGAATTTCTCCAGGTTGACCGTGAGGAAGAGGCTCGCGTGAACCCGGCGCACAAATTCGAATGTGAGCCCCGGGCGATGCAGTCCCGGAGATGACGGCGCTTTCCATGATCAAATCTTCCGGGCTTTCCCTTGAGCCAGTCCAAATCGGGCTTCCTTCAGTCATGCCAAAACCAGTCGAAACGCCCTTGCTTCCAAGCCGGTCGAAAACTTGACGAACATTTTCAGGCGTAACGGAGCTCCCAGACAAGCAAACGTCCTTCAAGACAGGATGAAACGGCGCCTCTCGCGTTTCAATTGCTTCCAGAAGTGCGTAGAGGCTTGTAGGAACAAGTGCAGTGTGCGTAACCTTCTCCATCTCCAAAGCATCGGCCATGGCCGTCGCATCAAAGCTTGAGCTAGGATATACAACTGCTCCGCCGTGCATCATAAAATGCAAGGGGAAGAAATATCCCATTGCGTGATTGTTGGGCAAGACCGAGCAAAAGACATTCTCCTGAGAGGTTCCGCCGAGAGCTAAATTCTGGCAGAATGCGTTCAAAGTTGTGTTGGTGTGAGGTACGCCTTTTGGCTTCGATGTTGTTCCACTCGTGAATAGTATAGTGACCCATGCGTCGGCGGATTCTCTGGCGCCAATATCTTGTTCAGAGGTGGCCACAACGGTGCTGTCCATCATCGAGGAGAACGAGGTCCAGGATGCGTCAGATGAATCGCCCGAAACAAATACCTTGGTCTTGATCGATGAGACATTCTTTTGTATGGTCTCCACGACCTCGCTGTGCTGCAAATCATGAAGGATGACGATGGTAGCCCTTGCCGTGCTAAGCATGTGCTCTGTCTCGTCGCGATTGATGAGCGTCCGGGGGTTTATTGGCACGAAGGAGCAGCCAAGCTGATGAGCAGCCCAAAAAGCCACGATAAATTCGACACCATCGTGGAGAAATGTCGCTAGCGCATCCCCTTGGCGGACTCCAACACGCACAAGATTGCGTGCAAAGATGTCGACCGCGAGTTTCAGCTCGGCATATGACCATCGCAAGTAGGCGGATTCAGGGGAATCAGCCCCAATATCGTATAGAGACGCAGGCTGATAGAGGCTGGCGACCGCAAGCCTTTCGGGAAATTTCACGGAGGAATCCAAAAGTCTTTGCCAAATTGAGCTTTCCTCAGGACATGGCCCGCCGAATGCTTCACTCAGCTGGGGCGTCGCAGTCATGAGACCCATGTTGATTGTTTGTAGGGATTGGGGTCGTTACGTGTCGATAAAGCAGTAGTCTACGACTGTAAAAGTCAAGACTTGTTGGGGGTTGACGGATTGCCAGCGGCAGGCCCTTTAAACCCGAGATTAACGCCATGGTTATGTGGCTCAGCTGAAAGCTGAGTTTGTCTAGTAAGGTGAGACAATTTAGCTCCCGGACCAATTTTGTCGGCGCTAAAAAATGAAACATAGCCAATACCCTCCCGTATAGTGGTGCATGGATAAGCTGATAAAGATGTCTCGAGGAGATCATTCCCCTTGCAGTGGCTTTTAGTACGGTAATGTGGATATGAAATCGATAGTCTGAAGGCTAGTTCGAAGCCACAGCAACGCCGCGTTCTTTAGTCCTGCCGACTATCCTTTTCGTCCTCAGTCTAGAGCTCGCCTGTTATTATGGCGTCAAAGTGCATAGGGCGGCTGGAAGCTAACATCTGAGAGATCGTCGTTCGGAAAAGGCATATTGGTTCACATTCTATGAAAGTACCATACCTATGAACCAAATCTCAAACTGATCATTGATAAGTACATGAAGCTCAAGGGCCCATTTCACCAATCTTGGCGCAGAGGGAACAGTCTAAGCTGGCTACAGCCCCCGATTCTCCCTTTCCGTTCGCACACGCTGCAGCCTCCTCACACCCGACACGATGCGAATAATCCACTGTCCTAGATGTATCGCAGCTATGGCTGTCATCACTTCCTTGAAAAACAGGAAGGTCAAAACAAGCATTACGATAGTGCACAATAGCGCTACAACCGTGCAAGGTTTCAGATATTCTTTGCCGTGGTCGGCGATAATCGCCAACAAATCCGATCCATGCTCTATTCCAGTACCATTTTCCTGAAGCATATGGTCAGCTCGTGATTCTAATGCAAATTCTGTGGGCATATGTGAACTAAATGAGGGGTCTGGGACATACCCGTCTACCTTCCTCAATCCCGGAGGTGGTTTGTCGGCGTGGACTTGTCAAAAGAGGTTCAACCAGTTGTTTGGCTTCTTGGCTACTGCTTTCGGAAACTCTTGGCCACGTAGCTGCTTGGCGTAACGATTCTTCAAGTTCAATTTCATGGGCTGTGCTCTGCGAAGAGTCTTCAGCTGTTTGTGAACACCGTTGATCAGACTCAGCTGGAGTACGTTGAATGCCGCTGTGAATTATTGGAATATCCGAAAACGTGCTGTTTGATATTGTACGAGGCTCTTGTCTACTTGGCGGAAGCTGGTTCCGTTGCTGGATATCTTTATGAGGAAGGTTAGTTGGCTCTCAAACGTAGCAGCGGAGATTTTCCAAAAAACTACATACTTTTCCGTGCCTCCATCGCGCTGATAGGAAACACAAGAAGGACTAGTAGAGGCATGACCTGTCCGAATTTCGCCTCCCAGAGTGCAGAAAGATCGACATCTGAATCTCGTAGACTCAATGTCAACTCGATGATGGACGACCCAAACCAAAACATGCTAACAAAGATGTGAAACACCAAGGAATCGGTCAAATCAATGTATAGGTCTGAGAAGATGATGCCGACAACCCGTAGATGTCTCTGCGGTTGGTGCGTCTTCTTATCGAGAATCCTGAGGAGCTTGTTAGCTTTCTTGGCCGCTGCCTTTCGACACTCCCCATCTTTCTGTCTCCTGCAAGTTTCGATGTCTTCGTCGTTATACCTAACAGACTTTACTCTGTAAAGAAACCACTGAACCAGCTTTAGTTCCTTGTATTGCTTTGACGGTTCGACTCCATTGAAACACGAGTCCCCCAAGCTGCTGTAATAGCAACTGTACCATGTAGCCAAGGCAAGTGCAGCCCACTCCCACATGACCAAGCCAAGATCATCCTCATAGTATTTGATAGTACAGGCAGAAAGCCTTTTTGGCTCATGAGTCCAGGTCAGATACTGCAAGAACTTCCCCACAAGCATAATACCATTCGAGAAGAATAGCAGAAAAATGCGTAACTTCTTTTGGCTTGGGTTCTTGCTGAAGTGTACTCGTAGCGCAATGAGGGTATTAAGGTGGGCAGCCAGACAAAAGTACGACAGGTTTACTCCAATGTGAAACGAGAAAGCCGAAATCGAACACATCTGGGAGAAGAGCGCGAGAAGAATGCCGGTTCCGGTGACGACGAATTGATCGCTGATAGCTAGCAAGACTACCTGATAGGTGGTCACATCATCGGTTTGGATTCGTCGCGAAACTTTGTTGCGTTTAAAGCATGAATCGATTCTGGATAGGATCGTGACATCAAGCCGAACGTATTGTTGGTCGGGGAGCCCTCGGTTGACGTATGCGAAGATCATAACCAGCATGGATATGAAGGCAGTAAGGACGAAAGATAGGATGACCTAGAAATAATCGTGTCAAAAGATGTGGCTCTTCCAGATCACGTCTCAGGTGCAGTTACCCCGATGCCTGCAATGTCAGGGTCTGTCGGATCATCTTGATAAGATGAGCTATTGAAGCAATTGACCTGCTTTCCGCACAGAAGAACGCTCATCTTGAGAGCAGCAGACATGATAGAGAATACTAAAGATTTCGCTAGCGCTTAGAAATATTTGCTTGTAGAAGCAGACGTTGGTGCAGGATTGAAATTGTGTCAGATTGTCTGGGGCGACAAACCTTGATTACCAGCGTTAATATTGTGCGGCTGAGCGGGGAAAGAAGAGCAAGGCAGCCAACAAGAGAGCAGATAAATGGTAAGGCAGCCGAGGCAGCCGAGGCAGCCTACAAGAAGCAAGGCTGGCAAAATGATTGGAAGTAAGGCTGGCGGGTTGCGGTGAAAAGGAGGGAGTCTATACTCCCGTTTCCTTTTTTACAGCATTTTTTAAACTGCGTCTAAAACTTCCCTTTACATGTTTTCTTTCCATGTCAGATAGATTCTTGCCTTGCGTAGAACGCTAGAGAGCTAGTAGTAAGAGAGAATAAGTCTGGTGAATTGCTTACAATAAGTCAAAACAATGTCCATGTTACCAAAAGAATACAACTAATGTTAATAAGCAGAAAAGTGTTTTTTTGAAGTCGTGATAGTAGCAGCCGCGCTCTAGAGCCCGCCGCACTCCTAGTAGTTAATAAGCAGAGGTAGATGCTACAGTGTTCTGAGAATATTCTCTGTCTTCTAAGTTACATATCAGTGAAAGGCACATTTGAGATAATATCTTGAGACCAGCTAAGGTCATATACAGCATGAATTGTCACCATAGTTATTTACCTAGCAAATCTCATTATAGAGATAGATATCACTAAGCCGCGTGAGATAAACGTAATAACTACTGCAAAGGTTCATTCGTAGAACATTATCAATTCAAACATGCAGGTACACCAAGTCCAGTCCCACGATCTCCACTCGTTGTGAACATGTACGGGCGCTCCTGTTCCTACTTGGAGTTTGTCTCCTAGCGTCTTGGCTACCCAAACTTCGACGTACTCATCTTCACCATTGCCCAACAGTCTTGATTCTCAGGGCTCGTTCTTACGTCAACCTAGGAGTACTCAACCCCAGGTACAGGCTCATCCACATGTTCGCTAGAGAACCCACAGTGTCCCGCGCTATTTCTCTCTAGCCCGTGACCATGTTTCCGCATTACCCCCCATTGCAAAAGAAGAAGTGATACTTCAGGTTGCGGGGTTCCATCGGGATGGTGGCAAGCAGCAGCAATGAGCAAACTGCAACTTCCTGTGAGCGGCATAGCTGTTGGAAGACGGAGAAACCCGGTGCAGGCCACAGCCGAAACCATCAGTAATGACACCACTATGACCGTAATAATTGCAGCAGGTGAATATGCACACGTGGTGTAAATTGGCAATGCGTCAGCCGCCCCCCAGCCGTTCTTTGTCTCCACAGCGACAACGAATAGGCTCTGAGACATGAGCCAGTGGACCAAGGTTGAAGATATCAGAAGGGGAACCCCCCAGCGATATGGAATCTGGAGGAAATATCGAGAACGTTGAAATCCTCTGGGATCAGCAGCAACACGTATTCCTCGTCGCTTGCGGCCGAAATCGCTCCATTCCCTTGCGGTCAGCATGGCCGTGAACAAGCCATTGTATTGGAAATAGAAAAGCGAGAAGTAAAGTTGCGGAAGATTCGAAATGAGGACGGCTTGGATTACCATCATGGAACCGTCAAACTGGGTGTTGAAGGATATCATGACTGCTTCGGTCGGGGTTCCAAAGCCTAAGCTGAACAGACTGGCGATATCATGTCGGCCGGGCAAGATGAGGATTCCCCAAGTTAGGAGGGACACAACGGTGACCAGAAATGGTAGGTATCTGGTAACTGGAATCAGTACAGAAATATCGTCAACCAATGATGGAAAGCTCTCAAGAAGTTGAAAAATGGGGAGGGGAAAGCGTACATGATCAAACTTATACCCCAGCGGCGAAAGCTCACTGCTTCCCCCCAACGCCGTCGCAATGAAGACCATGGACGTGATCCAGTCCAATTGATATTGCCATGAATATCGTCTGATGATGCTAAACAGCCGCCTGCGGAGAGGCTATCAGGCAACATAAGAAATGACTCGATCGCGTCACCGAGGACTAGCAAAAGTCCTTCAGGAGGGCAGTATGCAGTATACAGAATGACGAAGACCTTGATGGCGTTTGCAACAATTACAAAAACTGAAATGTAAATGCTGAAAACAAATTTGCAGGTCTCCTCCACCGGCTGACTGAGACAATACTTTACCCGGGTTTTATCAAAAGGTTCCCATTGCTCGGCATGTTTTCTTACCGTCGATACATTGCTACGGCAGGGTATAGCACTGCACCCATCTTCGTAGGAACAAATCCACTCGTAGATGTCCAGTACGCAATTGCTGTCTTTTGTTAGTTCCTGTGTAGACTCCGTTCGAAAAATAGGCATTATATCCGCGGAAGAGTTCGACACTGGCTCGGTGACTAAAAGAAGGTGCTGATGCGATGTCTGGAAGGCTGTGGCGTAGGCGTTGATGCATTGAATCGGAGTCAACTCGTCGAGTTTATCCTCTTTTACAAGCGCCCATATTCCCGAATATGTATCGTATCCCCACTCCCCATTGTTTAGTCTTTTCTGGAAAGCGTCGCTTTTGATTAAGTGAGCGACTGACACAGAAGATACTGAGGATTCCCCAAGGGGGACATCTGGGATGGAGAACACTTGGTAGTCCACGGTCGATAAAGATGCAAATACGACGGAATTGTACCTGAAAGCCAATAAGTTTGCGAGAGCAGAGGAAAGGGAAGAAGACCCTACAACAGGTGCAACGGTAATGAGGAGAGCAAGAGAAGACCCCAAAGAAAGACCCTCATCCGTGGTATCTTGGATAAGTTGTGAACGCTGGGAATTCCAATATGCACCCAGCTTGCAGCCAAATGGGCTTTTTGAACATCTTCTCGCGTCGGAGATGATAGACACTGCATGCAATTGTTGCTAGCAGCCAGTAGAAGAGTGCTGAAAATGTTGATAAGAACGTGAACGGCCGTGTTGGTTTTTTTCACGCGTGTGCAAGAGCCTTGTTGCAGAATTCTCAAGGCATTTTGTGGATAGCCGTCGTCGCTTCCTATTGAACGTCTCGTAGTCGACCAAATGGCAATAGAGAGGTTCGTCACGAGGACTAGAAATGAGATGAGTGCGGCAAGGGTGAGGCTGAACTTCCATCCTGATAGCTTGGATGGTTTCACCTCACGGTTTGGGATCTTTGGACCTTCGGACTGGAGGAGGTTGGCAGGGACATGTGTCAACTCGATATCTCCTGGTGATCCCAGAGGTAGAAGTGGGTCATGGTCTTGCTCGCGAAACATGTTTTTCTTGCGTGCGACAATATTGGTGCTGGGCAGAGAGGACTGGCAAAGGTAACGTTGTAGGCAAACGAGAGGTAGAAACCCGGGCTTCTACCTGCTCTTAAATGCGTACCCTTTGCCGTCAGCTCCGCCTAAACGAGCAGGCCTTGTAGATCTTGGCACTCTCATTTGCAGTGTTGTTATTCGTGGCCTTGCTAAATGTCACCCACACGGCGAAGCAGGTTGCGTTGTGCTTGCACCGCCCCCAATTTCTCCGTCTCCAGTCAGGAGCTTATTCATTACGATTAACATTGAAGTCGGGTTACATACCCCGCAATGGATGCCTAACGAGAAATAAGCTGAACATGCAGTGTGTCTCATTCCTAGCAACTTCAGAGAGCGTGGCGGGGAGGTGGGTAACCGGACCTATTTCTTTCCTCTCGGAATTAGGTCGTCAGCATTCGACCGCTCTGCGTCATGCATCATGTGGATTGGAATAAAATGTCTCAAAGAGGCTGTGCTTTCATCGAAGTCGGTGGTAGGCAATATTCGCAGTAGATGGCACTAGAAGTTCCTCTGATGCTACTTAAAAGCTGATCCCGTCGTCCTTTGCTCTACTCTCATGTCCCATTAATCTCTCTTCTTCAGCCACCACCGCCTTGGGGAGTGCAAAGCCTAGCCCGAAAAAGACAAAAAGAGCCCACTTCCACCGGAACGGATTTATCGCCACGCAAAAGAAGAACCACCACAGCAATTCCAAATAGGTAAAGAAGTCAAAGGCGCCAGTTGGGCTGCTCATCTTGAGGAACTTGGTCATGTCAATCCAACGCTCCATCCAATATGTTCTTGGGCGCGTGAGGGGGTCAACCAAGAACATGAGGAGAATGCGTGTGTAGATTCCGATATGCCAGTTGCCAACTGTACCAATAGCCGACACGTAGGTGCAGTTGATTGCTGAAATGGAGGGGTGCTCGGGTGGAAAGGTTTGAAGATACCAGTTTGGTGGTTGGTAAGGATCTTCGAAGCAATCACCGGGTAAGAAACTCAGAGAAGGTCTCTTGAATCCCGTGGCCAGCACAACCATGTCGGCCTCGATGACCTCTTGATGCCCAGGTCCGCCTTTGGGAACCCCCTTGGCGCGTCGATTAACCAGAATCCCACGATCAACAAATTCCTCGATGTCGCAGCGGACCCATTCGGCTTTTCCCTCTCTCAATTTGTTCATCACGTCGGAGTTGACCATCGGAGTGTCTGTAAAGACACCTTTTCCAGCTGGTGCAATGTCCTCCATGTCGCGGTAGAAGAGCTTTCGGAGAAGGAACTCGGGAATAATGGAAAAGCTTGTCTCCTGGCCAAAGATGTTGTAACTCAACAATGTATCAACGACGATGTTTCGCGGGATGATCCATTTGTCGGAGCGAGAAAGGATGCTCGTTTTGAGTGCGTCCCCAGCAGAAGCAAACTCGAGTGCTTCGACGGCACTTGCTCCTCCGCCGATGATGGAGATTTTCTTGCCTTTGGCGTCCTTTCTGTATAATTGTTAGACGTCGAGCTGGAAATCTTTGAAGGAAACTTACCCAGTCAACTCGCTTGAATGATAGATTTTGCCTTGGAAATTCTCCATTCCTTGGATATGAGGAACTTTCGGGGCACCACATGTTCCAATTGCGGCAATTATTCCGTCGAATCGTCCCAAGGACGGATCGTTGATGATCCACTTGCCTTTCTCTTGATACACTCTGTCGACCTTGGTATTGAAAACCGTCCGCTCGTGCAAGCCGTATCGTTTCCAAAGTTTCTGGACTTGGGTGACAATTTCCTCGCGACTGGGATATCCGCGTTGCCACTTGACGGAAGGGTGAAAGCGGTACATCAAGGAGTGGATTTGGAGACCAGATGTATCGTTTACTCGCTGCAGAATTGGTTAGTGACATGGCAAGAGGAATCAGAGGGTCAAAGCCGCTCACCGTCCAGATCCCGCCGACTTGGTCTTCGGACCCACCCTCGAAAATAACAGTGTCGAACCCATGGCCGACGCAGTGGGCTGCTGAAGTCACGCCGGTAATACCAGCTCCAATGACTGCAATCTTCGGTCGATGCAATTTAGCATGAAGCTCAGGCTGTTGCGGAGATAGCAACTTGTCCGTCAGCCATTGGAGCAGCTGGTACAGAAACAGCAATGGGTGAAACAAGGGGTTTTCCAGCCCAGTGGTGGATGACATGGTAACAAGAAGACTAACGAAGTTGTCTCTGATTTGATTGAGCAGTCTGAGCGCAATAAAAAAGTGAAAGGCTGGCATCTTTAAGCAATTCTGGCTAGCGTTGATTATCACATGGCAATTGGGTCCTGTCACATGCTGAGGCTCGAATTTCGCTGCTCTTACCTCTCAATGACGTCAACTCCACATGGATCAAACTTGAAATGGCTCGGCAATTGAATCCGGAATCGACGTCATTATGGCACTAGAAATATGGACCCATCATGCAAAGACGCTTTCGATTACGTTCCTATGCCGAGGTCTATTAAAATCCTGTGAGACGTGTTCGTGCTGGTGGCATTACTGTTGCATCGCCATTGAAAACACCAACAGCACTTGAACAGCCAGCATGGAGACTCCTGGTAAGTCCAGACAATCGTTGCCACTATCAATGCTAATTAGTACAGCCAAGGAAATCACGGGTGTCATCAAATTGCTCACACAAGGCAGCCCTCGCGAACAAGAGGCTACAGTATCACGATACTTTTTGGAAAATGCCTCGTTCTCACATCCCTATTGTCGAGTCCCGTCCTTCTCAAAAGGCTCCATCCCGTTTGCAAGACATCTCAGCTCCCGATGGGCAGTTCTCGCTATTTACCAATGGTATCGCACGCTAAGCCCTCACATCGATATTACAATCGACTCAGTCAGTAAGTAGTTGATTACATGTGTGATGCACTGTCACTAAGTCTGTACAGCTTTCAATCAAGATGAAAACATTCTCTACGTATCCATCCGGCAAACCTTTGCAGTATGGTTCATCCCATTTTACAAGGCGCCTGTTCAACTTCTATCCGTCTTGCGCCTTGCCAAGAAAGATATATTGCTGAGCGATAACGAATCGGAGAACGCGAAAGGCCTTTCCAAGGAATCAGAGGAGCCCTTGTACTACATTGCCAGTCAACAAGATCTTTACGCTCTCACAGACTGTATCCAGTTCTTACTACCTAGGCTGGGACCGCTCCTTTGGTCCGTTTGGCAGCTTTTCAGCACCTTCCTTTGCGTGCTGGGAAAGATAGTGTTTTCGCCAGTCTACAGTTTGTTGAATAAGGATTAGAGAAGTGCGCAAGCTTTAGGAGTTTTGGGCTTTGTTCCGTAAACAAGTAATTAAGAACAGGATTGGTTTGAGAAGAGCTTTCAAGGGTATCACGAGGCACTGTGTGTGATTAATAGTTACCTTACAATCATCACCTTCTTTGTTAGTTCTTTTACTTGAGATATATCTTTTCTACTCGATTACTCCTTAAGCAAGTTCCACTTTATGCGTTCGGAGCTGGGCATCATCTCAGAGAACTTTCTGTATACTAAATGGGACACCTTCGTTCAGCTGGATTTTGTTCATACCACATACATGTCAAAGCCAAGCTACCCTACACAAGCACGTTGCCATGCCCTTCTTCCTATCAAGCTTCCCTCCTCCATCTCAAACCCCTGCCTCCTTCTTCTTTGCGTAAATGTCAACATCATCCAAAATAGCCTCGTTCCGTTTCCCGGCAATGACTCGAGCTCTCTTCAGCTTTCTGGTGTCAACATCAACCCGCCGCGTAACCGACCATGTGACAAGGTTCATGACTATCGCAGCGCCAATAAAGCCCATCGCAATTCCAAACGATGTTGTATAGCGAGGTGCAAACCTGGAGTTGAAGAGCTGAGATCCGACGGCGCCGCCAATCTGTCCGTAGCTGTTGGCAAAGGCGATGGCAAAGGCGGATCCCGTGGCTCCGTCTGTCGTCTGCACTCGCCACGGCCACATCATTGTGTACCTGCAAAGGTTAGCATGAGTAAAATTGCTGGCGACAGCATCTTCATGTACATACCATGCTGTGGAAAAGCCGCCTGCAATGACTGTAGCTGCGTATACACCTCCAGTATTCGGGAATGTGTACAGAACAATGTAGCACGCCTCGATGATGATCATAAACGTCAGAGGGATGGCAGGCAGAGGAACCCGTCCCGTACCAGCCACCCATCCGAAAACAATAGTCAGCAAGCAAGCGAAAATAGCCGGAGGAATGTTCAGCAGCTGAGCTTCGGCGATCGTCCTTAGAGTATGCGTCAGATACGTGTGGGCTCGTCATCATGGGAAGCGGACTTACGTGAACCCCAAGTTCGCAATGACTGTTGGCTGATAGAACTGGAGACCGGTTGTTCCGACCGTATAAAACGCCCAACAAAGCAGGAACAGCCATAGTTTCAGGTCTTTCAGCGTGCGCCAGAACTCCTTGCCGTCAAAGTCCTTTTCCGCAGCCCTGGGGGCGTTCACGGGGAGTCTGGCTTGGATGAAGTCTTTTTCTGTCTGGGACATCCACCCGGCGGTATCAGGAACTGGGGAAATTGTCAGTCATTTATTCCCTCCCTGTTCAGGGCATATGCTCTTACAGTCCGGCAAGACCACGTATACAATTATGCCAAGCACAATGGTGAATATGCCCTCGGTCACAATGAGCCTTGAGATATGATGAGTAACCACGATTTTCGTGACGAACTTTTAGCGCAAAGGGGTCGGGTTTGACTCACCATTTCCAACCAGACAAATTTCTGGCATGAACACCATCGAATGCAAAGGCGAGAAGTCCACTAAAGACTGCACTGAAGTTGCCAAGTAAGGTGACTAGGACAATCCGAGATGCCATTTCATCTGGCCGATACCAGTAGCAAAACTGCAACAGGATGCCTGGCCAAAGCCCTGCTTCGAAAAGACCCAGGAAAGCTCGCACAGTATAAAGGCCGGCCGGATTCGTGACTGCAGCGTGACAGCAAAGAACTATTCCCCAGGATATCTGTGACGTTTAGTCTCTGGGCCGAAGAAGGGATGTCAAAGCAGAGAAACTTACCATGATTCTAGCCTGCCAGACCGAAGGCTTCAAGTGCTTGATCAAAAGATTGGAAGGGGTTTCTGCAAGGATGTATGGAATCTCGAAAGATCTTAGCCTCAACACAGGGCAGTGTTGTATCGAAAGAGGATTTCACCTACATAATACGCTGCAGTCACAAAGTTGTACTGATCCGAGGTGATGCTGAGCTCGATCAGAATATTCCGAGGAGTTCCTTGATCCATGATCCGAGCATTTGACACCTGGGAATTTCGTAAGCATTAGAGTAATTGGTCTAGGCACCGCCTAACATACGTTGGAAGCATCTATTGTCTTCACCATGTACATGATGGAGAGCAACGGGATGAGACGCCAATCGATTCGTCGAAGCAGTTTCTTTTCTTCCTCACTACTCAACGTTGCTCGAGCTCTCATGACAGTGGCATCATAGCCGGTGATGCTGTCGTGAACATCGTCGGAACTTGAGACGGCGTCTCCCCGTGTCACGGCATGAAACCGGCCTGTGCGAAGGGGCTCGTCTGTCGACTCGGTGTTGGACAGCGTTCCAGCCTTTTCATCTGGCCTATCATGGTACAACGCGGGCTTAAGAATGCCCGGTTCGCCCGTTGGAGGGGATGGTGAAGAGGCCATGGTTGCGTCTGGGGCAAGGAGTGCATGAGAACTGCCGAGTCAACTAATTATAGGGTCCAGCACCTCTTCAAATATCCATTAACCTCGGCGTTCCGTCTCCGCCACGTCACGTAAAGGCCGAGCTGCATGAGGAGGGGCACATCACCAGGGATGTGATAGCCCTTAGCAGGGTTACATTGCGATGCTATATCCTGTTAGAGACGCTTCAAGCATGCAACACCCCCAACCACGCCGATCTGCCAAGACGGTTAAAGCCAACAGATGATCAGATAAGATAACGCCATCGTCACATCGCGAATTTGATGGAGTAGTGACTATCACCACCGTGGGGGCAATGCTACCTGCCATTTTAAACCTTATTTACTGCACTATATGTGATGAAATGGCCTCTGCTCGGGAAAGAATTTTCTACTCTGTTGATGGGTGATATCCTGCGTTATACGTGATTGGTTACTGCTATCGCCGACATGCGAGTAATTAACCCAAATAGTCCTGGCCCGCTTTTTGGCGTTTTACGAAATACCACATATCAATGGTGAAATGCCGAGGTGAGGGGTTTCCATCGCTCATTGGCCTTTGCTGAGGACTCGCAAGATTGGACTGCATTCCGTCATAAAACCGAGCGGGATAAAGCTTACTTGACTTGGTTTCCATCCCGAACAACTTACGATACTTGTCCCCGACCTGTATCAATCTCACCATCTGGCCTCATTTCTCCAAATTTTGACAGCTGCACTCTCCCCATTTCTTAATTCGCCATCATGTGGCTTTTGTCGTATTTCTCAGCCGTTTCTTTGGTAATTCTGGCGTCTCAGGCCACAGAAAACACCCAGAAGTCTCTACACGGTACGTCGTCTGTGCTAAGCACATCGCCACTGATCGATCTACACAAAGCGCTAGTCGAGCGACCGTCAATCACAGGGTCGGAAAGAAATGTGACCGAGTTCTTGACGACTTATCTCCAAGACGCTGGTTTTACTGTAGAAACACAAGTCGTCGAGGAGAATCGAGAAAACGTATTGGCTTATTTCGGCAGTTCGAGGAAGACCAAAGTCCTCGTCACGTCGCACTTGGACACGGTTCCGCCCCACTGGCCATATGAGCGAGACGGCGACGTAATCCGAGGCCGGGGAACGGTCGACGCCAAAGGCAGCGTGGCAGCACAAATCATTGCTACTCAAACGCTTCTCCACGAAGACAAAATCCTCGAGGGCGACGTCGGGCTGCTGTACGTCGTGGGAGAGGAGCGAGGAGGTCTTGGCATGCGACAAGTCAACCAGCTTGGTCTATCGTGGGACTCCGTCATCTTCGGAGAGCCAACAGAGCTCAAGCTTGCTCGAGGTCATAAAGGCGGACTGGGCTTCACCATCACGGCAAAGGGAAAAGCAGGCCATTCGGGATATCCAGAGACGGGCACCAACGCAATCGACAGTCTCACTCGCGGCTTAGCTGCTCTTCAGCGCCTCGAGTTGCCATGGAGCGAGGATTTTGGCAACACCACTCTCAACATCGGCAAGATAGAAGGCGGCGTCGCCGGGAACGTGATTCCTGCGAGTGCGTACGCGGTAGGCGGGGTGAGAGTTGCAGCTGGGACGCCAGATTCGTTGAGGAGCTTGATCACAGCTGCAGTTTCAGAGAGCGACCCGAACCTGGAAGTTGAGTTTACGTATGGGATTGGGCCCGTGCCTATCGATTACGACGTTGATGGTATGTACCGTTGCAAATGCAGTAACCAAAGCTAATGCGCGACAAGGTTTCGAGACCGTTATTCTCAACTACGGTACAGATATTCCGAGTCTCAAGGGCACACACAAGAGATATCTTTATGGGCCTGGGTCGATTCTCAATGCTCACTCTGCTCACGAATACTTGACCGTCTCGGACTTGGAGGAGGCTGTTCAAGGCTATCAACGACTTATTACGCACTCGCTCAAGAGTGGTTCATCTGTGTAATTACAAGCATTTAGCTTTGAGTATTTGCTAAAGTGTCGAGACACATTACAGCTCAAAATAATTCACAAAGCACAAGCGTCAATGCAGCAGGTGACAATACTAAGATTCCAAACTCAATTAAACGCCAAGTCTATATCTTCTCTAATTATGCTCAAAGATGCTGCGCATCTGAGCGACGCTATACTTGGCATTGATAGCCAATTGCAGTAGAATACGGGCCTTTTGAGGGTTCAAGAATCCTCCACCAATCCCCCACTCCACACCATCCTCGATGGGAGCCTGGGAAACAAAGCCATCCATCGGACGGCGGGAGTAGACCACGGCTGTGTGGTTCTCCTTGATGGCCTTCTGAACAGCCGTATTACCATCATCCGTCCATGATCCAGCGCCCGAGCCGGCAAGAACAAGGCCCTTGGCACCAGACTCGACGGCCGCAGGGATCAAGGCCGCATTCAACTCCTGGTAACCGTAGAGAACATCGACCTGCGGCATGCCGTCTGCGGGGTCGTTCTTGACAATGTCGAAGTAAGGGCGGCCAACGGGAGTCGCCGGAGGGTAGAAGAAGAAGGGCAGCACATCCTCAAAGGCACCGAGGAAGCCCTGCTCGTAGGCCTTGAAGGTATCGAGGGAGTTGGCGTTGGTCTTGGTGGTGTAGTAGGCGCTGCCGATGCGGTCGTTGAGCACAACCATGACGCCACGGCCGCGTCCCTTGGGTGATGCAGCCAGCGTGACGGACTCGAGCAAATTCATAGGGCCGTCGGCACTGATGGCCGTGGCGGGCCGCATAGCTCCCACGACAACAATGGGCTTCTCGGTGCGGACCGTCAACTCGAGGAAAAAGGCCGTCTCCTCCAACGTGTCGGTGCCGTGGGTGACGACCACGCCCGAAACGTACGGGTCGTCGACGGCGACTTGGATGCGCTGGCTGAGGTCGACCAAGAGGCTAGAGTTCATGGCCTGGCTGCCGATGTTGGAGAACTGCACGCCCTTGACGTTGGACACGTTCTTGATCTCGGGAACGGCGTCGATCAAGACATCGACGCCCAGCGCGCCGGCCTTGTAGCCCGTGACCTGGGAGCTGGAGCCCGCGCTGCCGGCGATGGTACCACCAGTCGCGAAGATGGTGATGTTGGGCAGGCTGGCGTTGAACGACTCTCGCGTGAACAGCACTGGCGCCGCCGGGACCGGGACCGGGACAGCGCCCGCCAGAAGGGCCGACGATGCCGCAACGACAAGCCGGAGGAGGGAAGGCATCATAAACTCGGCGTTCTGTATTTAGGCTGACTAGACACTGTTCAAAGGGATAACGAGCTTGCTTAGACCAGGCATCGTACGAGGTGAGCCCTCGCTCTTGTACCGGTCTTGCACGTCCGTTCATCGGAGTCCGGACACGACGGAATAGACCAAATGGAGGCTGGGGAGATAAGGTAGCGATCGGCGGTGCTAACCAACTCAATTGCACCTAGCTAATCCTCTTCCAAGGCCGTTATCTCGTCTCCCTAGTCTATCTGTATTTTCTACGGGCCGGCATTTCTTCTGTACTCCGTATTTCAACCCCGCACTACGCTTGCTTATCCTTGAACCACGGACATGGCTCCGTTCGTGGATGACGCGTGAGGCAATTAATGCTTAATTCCCCGGACGTATAGCTCAATGTGGAGAAGGTGAAGACGGTGATATCCATTGGTCATATCAATGCATTGCTACGAGGTCGCCTAGAGGGCTCCGTTTCGCACGCCAGTAGATAAGGGCATGTTGACTATCTGTTCTACGAGCGATATCTTATCCAGTCCAGTTTCCAATTACTCGTCGCGTATACGCAATGTGATGAACTAACTAATCATCCTTGAGGCTAGATCAAGACTCAAACACGTGCGTCAGCAATGCGCCCATAGACAACGGTGTTGGTCTCTACACTTGTTGCCGTCACCTTCCAGGTCGCCGAGCAATACACACGACATGATCAAGACACCACAAACGTCCGTTCATTCCACCCATACACTCTCTTCAACCGCCGCGCAAAAATAAGGACCAAGTACCCCTCAATCTTCGCCTGATGCGGCCGATGCACCGTAATCGACTTCTTGACGCCCATGGACTCCGGAGGCAAGAAGGTGTAGACGGAGCCGAACTTGGGCATGACGGAGAATTTCAACTCGGCCATTGCAGACTCGAAATCCGGCCAGCTGACCGAGCCGCGCGACTTGGACTTGTTGAACAGCGTTGAGAAAACCTCGGCTGTCGAGGAGCTGACTTTGAATGTCTGCGACGGCGGGGCAGGCTCTGGTCGGGACGGCTCTGCTTGGGGCGTTATCTCAAAGGCGGATAAGTGCGGGGGTCGTGTCTTTTCCTTTTGCTTGCGCTGTTCGACTCGGACGTCCGGCGACTGGGAAGTCGTTGCGGGTTGTTGCCATTCAGGAGCACTCGGCTCGCCTTTGGTCTTTGCTTGCTCGGGTTGGACCTGGAGACGAGCCAAGCAGTCCTCCACCAAGTCATCGTACAAGAACCCCATCTTTGTACCTGCCTTCTCGACAATAAACCGATCCAGAGTTTCCAACGCGCCCTGGGCCATTCCCGGCTCCACGAGATTTTCGATAGGCACCGCAAAGTCCCGCAGGTCGATCTGACTTTTAAGCTGATTCAGCTCGGCTTCAACCTCCTGTGTCCCAGCGACAAAAAGCTGCCCCTTTTTGCGAGAGACTGTGGGCATCGAGATCACCGATGATAGGTCCTGGATGAAACCAACAATGACCACCAGATCCGACAACGAGTCGACCTCTCTCTCGGCCAATCTCTCGCGCTCGGCAGGGTAAGCTTTGTGAAGGTCGCTCAGCTTGGTCATCCACTCAGCAGCCTTCAACGACGTGGTCTCGGATTGACAAAGACGCAGCACATAGTGCAGCTGGGCATCCGTCCGGGTGAGTTCCTCAGGGTTGCCTTTCATAGTGACCCGCGCATTTCCGGCGTTGTCGAATCCATTGGATGCTCGCTTGAACCACTTGGCGCCCGTTCCCGATTGGACGTGGCGCTTGAAAATGGCCTGCGTGCGGACATATTCCAAATGACAAATGTTGGAAATCTCTTGGACGATCACAGCGCGGCGAGGCTTGTCCCCCTTTGCGGCTTCAAGAAGTTCGAGCAAGCGGCATATGTACTTCCACATAGCTGCGCCCTTAACTGCAACGTGCACTGCTTCAAAGACCGCAGCGCTGATGTATTGATCGGTGTGGACGGGCAGGCGTCGGCCTTTCTCATCGGCAACAAGCTCAGGGCGGCTGAAGAAGCAAACGTTGACGGCATGAGAAAGGACAACGGGCTCGCTAGATAGCAGGTCAAGGTACTCCTCAAAAGAATCCCTTTGGCTTTGGGCCGTGGCAATAATATCTGCGAGCGCCAGTTTCCGCTCTGGGGCTTGGAGGGAAAGATTCGAAAAGGCTTCTGTAGCTGCCTTGTCGGCTTTCTTTGACACCTTCGTTTCTGCTACTGTCGATCCTTGATCCAGGATGTCTTCCACGAGTATGTTCAGGCTCTGCAGGAGGTTGATTTGTCGTAAGAGGATCAACTCGCCAGTCGACTGAGGAACACAGAGACCGGCTGCAATGGCGGGAGCAAACGCGGCCAGACTGTCCTCTTTTTCAGAGGTGAGTTTGAAAGATGCGCCGTGCATTTCGTCCCCTGTGAAGAAGGTATAGCAGTCCTTGAAATCCTCGGCATAACGAAGATTCCTTGTCCGAATCATCTTGTCAATCAGCTCGTGGTCTCCTGGGCTACCGTTTGGCCCAGCACGATACTGCGCAAAGAGCGATTCAGTGGCGCGATGCTTGAGAAGATCCAAAGCAAAGTCGGAGCCAGGCTCGGTCATGTCTCGAAGATTCCACTCGGGGACAATCTTGCAGACATTTCCGAGCGACGTGTCTGTGGAATGCTTCAACACGACGCCCTCTACCGCGCCGGCCCGGAGACATTTCGTTCGTTGCTTCTTGTCGAAAGATCGCCAAATGGACTCGATGCGAACCGCGTGTCGCTTGTACTTCCGAGCAAGATCACTGTGCAGCTCTTTGACCACGTCCTGGTTCGAAGGTTGGCTCATGCCGCTGGTTGGTCGCCAGTTGCTACTCAAAGTTTAGCACCGCCTCATCGCTTTGATTTCAATAGACAACACTTACCGTATACAACTGGTCCAGTGAATAGGTTGAATGTTAGCTATGTCGGACGTGAGGTATGATTGGAATGTGGAGGAGAGGAGGGATGAAGCCTTGATCGCAGCGCACCACGTGCCCTCATCCTAGTGTGTCACGTGACCTTCACCGCCCTACCTCGCCTGAGACATCCCTTTGATCACAGAGTCGCGCGGTTTCGAAAATCATCCTAGCCCTAATCATAGACTCACAAACTAGCGTATCATGTAGAAAAGCTTGAGTGTGCCCATTGTTCGCGATGCAAGTGAATTAACGATGTTGTGAATCTCTATGCAGTCTAGGGTAGCTTATCAGACTACCAGACCCCTCAGTGTCGGAACGCATTTTTACTTTACCTGGACGTGGTTTGTCACGCAGGTTTTCAAGTGATAAATGGATAAATAATTCATATGATTTGAGGACAAAATTCAACGCAAGGAACGCTCGTCTTCGGTTTCTATCAAGTAAAGCAATATCTGAAACGTCAAGCATTGGCAGTTTTCCTTTCAGCATCATTCAAGCTCACTTCCTCAAACCCAGAATTTGAAGTTGGAAGGATCCTCGCCGGCAGGGGCGGTGGAATACGCGATGGAGTAATGAGGACATGTGAGCCATTGGTAGTTGCATCCTTCTCATCTTTGACAGATGTGTAAGCATCCCCCACAACATAGCTCGGAGGCTTGCTGTTCTCGTGCTCATCGGAACTCCACGGATTGCCGTGGTCATTACTGTAGGGACTACCCTCAATATGCACATGGCCGACTTCGATAACGTCTTCGTATACGCTCCGGTCGTCTCCATGTTCATTCTGATGGTCGAGGCTGTCTGGGGTAGAACTCGGGATGGGAGTCACGATAACCGGCTCCGTCTGCGTGCCGGCCTCGGACATGGTGTAGTGTCGATCTGAACTCCGCCTCAAGTGAGAGTTGGGACTCGATGTGTAGCTCTCGCGATTGCTCCTCGTCCCAGATGCTTCCATGCTCTTCCGGTAGTATTTTTTGTAGGTGGGACTTGTAGGGCTGGGGTTGTACTCAAACTGCTGACTCGAAGGCCTTGAGCGAGTTGCAGCGTCGCGGATTTCTAAGCCTTGCTTTTCCAGCGCAAGTACGCCGTATGGATCTGGATCATCGGCGTCGGGGATGCCAAATATCTTGCCGTCGGTAGGGGCATCAACATCGACGTCTCCTGGTGCAGGCTGCCCTTCCAGCTCATCCATCAGCTCCGTGTCCACGTCGGTGCGGCCTTCTGCAGCCTTGAGCGTCTCCATAAACATCTTGATATCAGGTGGCGGGTGCCGTGCTTTTCCGGCCAAAATATCGGCCACGCCTATCGTTTCCCCGTAAAAGCGAGCGTTTTCGTCTGTACGTTCAATGATGACTGTGCCATCGACTTGAACCCCGGCGTAGAATCCGCGAGACTTGAGATAGGTGAAGACTGGTTTGTTGGCCTGCTTCCATTTACCGTCGTTCTCGAGGACCCCGCCAGCCCCGACGGGACCGGCCACGGCGCTGATCTCACCACCGAGCGTGGCCCGGATCTTGGTAAAGGCCTCGAGCGCCTTGCGGTTGTTGATGACGACAACGCAGTCGTAAATGTCTACGCCGACGAGAAAGCCCAGACCAGCCGTGTGAAGCAAAATGCCAGACGGAGGTGACCACGACCCGTCCTCCTTGCGGGCCACCAGGACGCCGGAACCGCCGGCCCCAGAGACCCAGAGGCCAGTGCGCATGGTGGTGAAGATGGCCAGGCCAACGGCGTTTTTTATCACCTTTTGCGGGATCTTCTTCAAGACTCGCTGTTTCTGCTTTGGCCCAGACTGGTCGGCTGGCTTTTCTTCCTCGGTGTAGAATCCATCCTCTACGTCATCAGTCAGCTTGCGTGTGCGCTGTCAGGACTCTCAGGACAAGACTCTAAATGTCCTAGGGGAAGGGCGAATACTCACTGCAGAACGACCGCAGAATCCGGGCTGCCTTGTCGCTCTCCTTGTCCAGCGTCGTCGGCCAGAAGGCTTCACTGCCGATACGGTTGGACAATCTGTTCACGGGCGCTCCAAGCTTGTCGGCCCATCCCCACACTTTGTCGAAGCCCTTTTTACTCTGGGTTTTGGTCGTGTCCCAGGACGGCAACCTGGCCGTCACTTTCTGCATCTTGAGAGATTCGTCAACAAAAGATGTAGCCAATGTTGAGCGCAGTCTAGAATGAAGAGAGTCGTGATCTGGATAAGAGTGAGTTTCGGATTACGTGGCTGTGGCGACGTCATCCCGCCTTTGTATGAATTTGGCCCTAAACTTCCGCTCGTTCCGACAGGTTCAATGAATGGCTGCAGTCCCAACGGCGGATAGTTCGGTACTTTCTCGCTTTCGGTTTATGCCGCCAGTCAGTCGATGTAGTGAATTTACATGCCAGGTGCCAAGCTTAACCGTGTCGCTCCCTCGGCAGTCTCCGGATCCCAGTCGTATGTGTGGAATAAAGTTAGCATGATAGAACATCCGACAACTTCTTCAAATCCCTCCAAGCCATCAAACCTTCGCAGTATGAGGCTCGGATTTTACTTTATGGGAGCCATGTGATGACGACTTCTTTACAACACACTTCGCACCACAAAGCCCAAGCCGGAAATCTACCCCAAGGTAGACGGGAACGCGTCGCGGTTTCAAAAGGCGGGCTTCATATGCCGTCGCACCACGAAGACGTTACCTAAAATGGGAAACCCCCAACAGGCATCGCAGAACACTCTCAGCCCGCCGAACTATGCTCCCCAAAGCTCCCAGTTTCTTCACGATGCGTAAAATTTATGAGCCATTCCGTGTGGCGCGGCGCAAAAGCCATTCGACTGACGCGACCGTTTATGGGCGAGGCGAATATGCTCCATCACTTTTCAGCGCGTTGACCTCGTCTTGGATTGCCCCAAGCCTCTCAGTCGAAATGGCGCCCAGCCAATATACTGCACGGACTGGATCATCCACAGTCATTTAGAAAGCGACGATGACCCCGGCCGTAGCTGTACCAACGACGATAGCATTAAGAGAGCAGCGACGGAGGCGGTTCTATCAAGGTGAGCCACTTGCTCTGACATCTGGCATCACGGGTAGCTAGGTTCAACAATGCCGTGCTGACTTTTTAGGACCCTGGATGGCCTCATCGGCTAAGAAAACTCGCTGCATACTGGGAATGATTGAGTTGAGTTTGCCAACAACAAACTTACCTACCTTGCTCCGAAAGGAAGGAGGAGGGGGACCGGACATCTCATAAGAGCCGCCAGCCCCCGCGTTAAGGTTGCTTTAATTCTCATTTAGGACTAGAACATTTGATCAACACAATACATTTGCAGCAACTTCCGCTTGATATCCGGGTGTCTTGAGATGCTGCAGGTCACATGGAATCGATCTGGTTCCTCGACATTCCGCACTAGCTGTACTTGCCAGTAGCCTGGTCTACTGCATGGCCCCCAATTCGGCGGTCAGCTGAGCCACGGAGCCGTCTACCTTATTTCCCAACTCTGCACACAAGGCTAGATTTATTGATAGCAATTTGAATTTACTGATGTTACTGTCGAAGCGGTCCATCCGTACTCAATCCACGATGGACCATGATAACGAACCCGTAGCGACGCGACAACAGCAGCATGGGACGGCCAACACAGAGAGTCCAGCAGAACCCTTCTCCGAGCGTGCGCCATCCGCACGCACCAAGAAAGAAGTCACAAAAACACGCGAATGGTCCGCTCGTCTAGAAGTCGCACTCCCACCCGGGTTCCCGCCTGTGGGGATTACCGCCGGTCATACAGTGACCGTATCCCATACGCTCAATTACTGCTGTCGCGCTCAGGCTTCTTCCACTGCCAAAACACTGGTTATTGGCGTTTTCGACCTCTTCGATCGCGAGCCCCGCGAGATTGCCGTAGACATCACCGATGGCGCGAGCCTCTTTTGGAAACTGAAGTGGGGGACTTTGCGCCTCAGAGGTCTTCGCGCTGCGCTTTTGTCACTGAAATCCGTGAGAACGTTCCGGCTGTACAAGGTAAGAGAGACTACAGCTTATCCATTTCAGGCAACCGTGCTTATAGCGACAGTGTTTTCCCCAAGAAGGCTTTCATCGCCGTATCATCCTCCCGGCCCATGCTATCGAGGACATGAGAAACCTGGTCACAACTTATAAGATGCTTCATGTATCAAGCGGAATGAGCAGTGACTGGGCCGACTGGATCACTTCAAATATCAACGAAAAGAACTACGCTCTGGAGATTGTCTTTGACTGGTCGCCTCTTCGTGTTTCCATCGCGCTACTGATGCCCATGGTCCTCAGTCTCGCGATCGGGCTCTGGTTCAACTCGCGGGACTGGACTGATCTGGCAACCATCCAAACGGCCTGGGGAGTTGCGTCCTATGTCGTCACTGCGGCATCATGTGAGCTAAACTGTACCTATACACATGAAAATCTGATTCTAACGCGTGCTGCTTAGTGCTCGCGGGTTTGCTTGCGCTCTTAACCGCCTTAACGACAGCGGACAGAAGCGGCATCTAGTAGCAAGCAGTCATCACAAGTTTTCATAAGCCAAAAAGTGAAAGACGGAAAGCTAAACCTCTTCGTAATGAAGCAGCCGTGCTACGCGTATGGTACTGAGGGGATAGTGTTCCTTTTTGACCGTCGAAAGGGAATTTTGCAGGGTGTTCGTGGCCCACGGGCTGGGCACTGTGTCGGTTGATGAAGACATCCCTAGCTGATTTATATTAAAGGCACGGTGGGAAGCATCATAGGAAACCTGATGGTGGACTTCAATGAACGAAACTGTTCTTCTTCTGTCGTTAATTTGAGAAACCAAGACCAAGCTGAGTAGCCACTCGGAGCTGATTCATTGTATTGCATTCAAGCATATATACACTCCTTCCAATACATCCTCATAGCCGCACATGATTATAAAGTGCAGCCCCTACATGTTAACCGTCGTCCACAAGCGCTTCAACACGTTCAACACATTAGACCGCCTCTTTTGGTAACCACGTCAGACCAGGCGCGTCTTTAGCACTCAGACTGCACCAGTGGCTGTCCCGTCTCAATTGAAGTATCTTGGCAGGCCAACAGTCGCAACCGACTTGGGTTATTACAATCGACTGCTGCAGCTTGAAACAGGGGATTGATGAAATCAAATACCGAACGCTCCCCGACATCAGGTTCGTCATTTTCAGTATCGATGACCCAACAAGTCCCCAGGTCTTCTCTCTTGACCTCGATTAGTCTAGAGTTTCTAGAAGAGAAGATCTCCCGTTCTTTATAGTCTTTTGACAAGGGTCGTCCACCAGCCTCTGCTAAAATTGCTCTTCGCCCTTGAGCGATTATTGAAGGCTCTGTAGCAGCCGTTAGAATTGGACGAAGTCTATGATCGATAAACCAAAGCGTTCTCCCTCCAATCCGGTAAAGCAAGTTAACCATGGTGACCAAACACGTTGATGACATTCGCAGATCGTCTCGACGGTATTGCGTCGGTCGTTCCTCAAGAGTATCCATCATTCCGGGGTCATAATCTATTCCAATGTTCTGTCCAAGGAAGCTCAGTATCGGCACATCCTTGTGTCGTCCATCCCGATAATTGATGAGAGGCACATCGTCTCCACCAACATGGTTGGACCAATCTACTGAGTCCAAGTATCGGGGATCGAGGCAAAGAAGATCCTGTTCAGGATGAAAGGTAATGTAGTTCCTCTCTCCGTCACGATCGACGTATGACGCGGAATGGGCAACGCTGTCCAGACCCAAGTATTTTCCCGGCGCCGAGAAACGCTCCGACTTTCCAGGCCTTTCCAATTCTAGCCACCACTCGTTCCTCTTGAACCGCCGCTCCATGGCTGCCCGGGACTGCGTGCACGCCATCCAAAGACCACTATCCAGCGTGTATACTGAATCATTGAAGCGAGCATGCGGGTCATCCCATGGCACAGCCAGTGAGTAGCCACCTTGGGGTCGGCCACGACGCGTAAATTGGAGAGGGCTTCCAGATATAGGAAATGGCGGTTTGGTGTGGTCAAAGTGATGATCCGTGATGATGAACTTCTGGACGTGTTTGACCGGAGCTGGGCGGACGGCGGCATCCCAGATGGCTGCTTGAATCTCCCGAGGTAATCTCGTGAATGGGTCAAACTCGGAGTTCATGCTGAAAAGATGAGTTATACGATACTCTTGTAGTACGATGATGTTGTGAAATATGTAAAGGAATGGAAAATTGGAATGGACTAAAGCTGACAGGCGAGGCCTACAATGGCTGAAAGATTACGTAAGTTAGCAGGGTATCCAGATCATGACAGGTGGCTCATGGATTAGTGATGACCCAAACGTACAAATCAAATCGAATCTGGTACAGGATATCAAGAAAGGTAAGCTTGTAAAAGGAGATTTTATGTAGCGAGGGGCAATTCCGGGTGAGATAGCCGACTGAACGACATCATATTGTAGGCGCCAGTTGAAGCGAAGATTGAGCCGAAAAGCATTATGTGAAAACTAATCCATGAGGTAAGAATCTACAAAGTCAAAGACCCAATAACCATTGAGAGCACACGAGAAACGTTGGATGTTGTGACGTGAAAGCGCTGGACTGTTCTGACGTCTCCCATTGAATGACACTTCGAGAAGATAAAATGCATCAAGCCGATTTCACGAATAAGCCCAAAATAAACTAGGGTGTTGATTAGTACGGTGGCTAAACCCGTAGATATGGATTCAATCTTGACAACTACTTATTAGCCCATCCAGCTCCTGTGCTACCAGCAAGAAGATACAGATTCCAGCGATCATAACGAGAACGCATTCTTTGGAAGAGATCTTCTTGGCTCTTCGCTGCCTCAAGCTCCTGTGCAAAGCCGTTGATGTATTCGGCTGTGCTCTCAAGCATTCTAGCTGCCACAGCTTCGTTCGGTGTGATAGATGGGGTAAAAGTATGGCCTGGAACGACGATTTTGGGCTTCATATCGCCAATTTGCTTCACTGCCGCCAACCACTTTTCTCGCTTCTCAATGCTGGATGCTTCACCCAACCACTGATCTCAGTCGCCATTATAGACGATGTCGCCTGCCACCACAAGATCTAGCTCGGGGACATGAACGAACGAGTTGGCGTGAGTATCGCCATGAGGGGCGTCATATAATTTAAGTAGATGACCATCCAAAACAAGCTCGTTTGACGGAGGAAGAGTCTTGAACGTCGACTGTGCATCAGGCAAGCCAGTCCCATCTTCAGAAGGTGGGAAAACCTTAGCCCAGAGACCCTTAATAACGGCTGGTGATTGCTGTTGGTCGATTCCCTCAGCCACAGCTTGAGTGGTATAGCCCGCCAGGCCAGGGAAGTGCTCCTGTAAGATCGGGAACCCGAGGAAATGTTCCCCGTAAGCGTGAGAGCAGACAAAGTACTTGAGGGTACTTCCCGTGGGCAGCTGGGACTTCACCCACGCAGCTAGCTCGCGTGTAGCATTGACGCTTGGGGGACAATCCACCAACAGGGCGGTCGTAGGAGTGTAAAGCAAAGTAACCGAGAGTGGAGACCAGAGGCCCGCGTCGTTTGACGAAGGATCAGGGCTCGCGATTGCGATTGGAATGGGCGGGCAAGTGTAAATCGCGAATCGAAGGGCCATGGTGTAGAACGTATGCCCGTTGTGTTAAATTGGGTGGTGGGAGCTTCAAATCAGATGCAAGTGATCAAAGTAAAGGATGCGAAGAAAGAAATGGCCGTTGCGTTTATAATGTGAAAGAAGAAGGACTGGTCATTGCCGTCGCTGAGGATTAGAAAGCATGGGGTTATGCATCTTCTCGATTGGATCAAAAGTGTCGGCATCTTATGTAAAGAGGCCGGAATTTGGAATCAATCCAGAAATGTGATTTCCAACCAAGCCACTGTCGCCACAGGACATGTAATCCAACTGCGCCCATACTTTTTTGAAGCAGATAATATCGTCGGGATATTTAAAGTCGCAAGACTGCACTTGAGGCTACTTTGTTTCCAATCACCAAAATCACACTTCATCGCAACCTACTATCTTACTCAACCTCAGGCTGCCAGTCAGTTGGCCTCTATCATCTCTCACCTTCGCCATCACCATGACTTCTATTCGAAACGTTGCGGTGATTGGAGTAAGCGGCAACGTCGGCCGCTCAACTGTCAAAGCGTTGCTGCAAAATGGCTTCAAGGTCACAGGAGTGACTCGGCAAACTTCCGACAGCGCTGTGCCCGAGGGCATTGATCATATCAAGAGTGATTACTCCGAAGAGTCACTCGTCATCGCGCTGAAGGGCCAGGATGCCGTGGTCAGCACCGTGTCCAGTATCGTCGTTGGTCAGACCTTGTCTCTTCAGAAGACTATCATCGATGCCGCCATCAAGGCTGGTGTCCAGGTATTCGTTCCCTCCGAGTACGGTATCGACACTGCAGATCCTGCCGCACCCAAGTACATCCCTTTCCTTCAGGACAAGGTGGACATTCTCAACTATCTGAAGAGCCAGGAAGACAAGATCTCTTGGGTCGCCATCATTTCCGGGTCAATGTTTGACTGGGGCTTACATATTCCTGGCTTTGGCGGCTGGGACTTCAAAGCGCGTACCGCTACGATTTTTGACGGCGGCGACATCCCCTTTGAAGCCACGAACCTGGACCAAGTTGGCCGAGCAGTTGCTCTAAGCTTGAAAAGCCTCGGCGTCACGCGTAATCAGTATGTCTACGTCAACAGCTTTACTGCGACCCAGAACGAAGTCCTGAAGGCACTTGAGAAGGTCACGGGGCGTGACTGGGAGGTGTCTGAGGGTACGGTTGACGGGCTTTGGGAGGGAGGCTGCGACCAAGCGAAGGGTGGGAACTCACTGGGTGCCTTGGCTCAGATCGCCGGTGCCATTTATGGTAAAGGAGGATTGGCCAACTACTCGGTGAACAAGGGTCTATGGAACGATAGAATTCATTTGCCTGGGGAGATTTTGGACGAGTTTGTCAAGGAATTTGTTGCATCGAAGCAATGAAAGGTTGAGTCTAAGGTGTTTCCATCTTCTTTCGGGTTTATCTCCAGGTAAATGTCAACATCACCCAAGAAGGTTTACATTCCGATAGAAGCTGGTTATTTGCATGTACACTCCTAGAAGGTGGCCATTTAACAGGCTAGGCCTATTTTATTCTTCTCGTGCTATTTGTTCTTCCTCATAATGTTGTCAAGCCATCGAGGTGAAGAGTATTAGTGCGCGCGACCAGCATGACCTGCCTGTGAGGCTGGTTATCACACTAGGAATACCCCTTACAGTCAGCTCTTTCGTAGGACAAGCGGCGCTATATCTGATGGGAGCTAGCTCAGCTGGCGCGGACATAGCTGCCGGTGGCGAACAGCACACAGCACATGATGGGATTGTCCAGGGAGGGGAAGCGGGACTCGGCACATCCCTTACATCCAGGCTTCTTAGTTCTGCGAGACCAACAGTTCATAGTGATGATGGATGAATCCATACATAAGAGAACAATTAGAGAGTGGAGAGCTAGAAGTCTCGTGGTAGAGCTCGTAACCCGTGTTGTCGTTGATAGCAAGCCTGGATTTTAGTACATCTGCGAGACTTGACATTTTGAAATGAATGCTCCTACTCTGTATCTTCTTTTCTTACACAGTTTTCATTCTTTTCCTGGCTACCCTTACTAATGTCACTAAAGTACAGTATAAGGGGCTTCCTGATGGTATGTTCAGCCACTGGAGACATTGTCGCCAGCCTCTGTCTCACATGTAGCTCGCACCATCCACAGCTGAGACATGTCCACTTTTCGCCCTAATGCTGACTTTTCGCCCTGTGATCGCTCCTCAATTGACCTTGCATCTCCGTCTGGCTGATTCAATCCATCTCGAGGCTGGGGTGGGAATTTGAGGATTTCTTCCTGTCCACAAGGCCTCGCGTTCCTAAGCCCTTCAACCAACACATTCTAACTCACCACGCCTTGCGTCCACGCCGCTAGAAAACCCACAATCCTCCCTCCCTCTGAGACACCTGTCACTCAACACACGGGCTACAGACGCCATGGGTGGTAGGAAACGTATAAGACTGATAGAGGTACGTCAGTTAATAACCTCCTATCACGTTCCCTCGCAGTTCTACGACTCCCAAAAAGGTTTCGTTGCTTTCTTCCCACGAAAATCCTCTTTACCTTATCTTCATTATGAAAGCTTTCGGTGCTTTTGTTGCGGCCCTGGGTCTGGCTGGTCTGGTCCAATCGCACATGGAGATGACGTATCCCGCTCCTTTCAAGAGCAAATACAATCCCTTTGCAGGATCGGACATCGACTACAGCATGACGTCTCCCCTTTCGGGCGACGGAAGCAACTTTCCCTGCAAAGGATACCAGTCCCTCTTGGGCACTGCGGCCGGTGCACCCACCGCGACTTGGCAGGCCGGCCAACAGTACAACATGAGCATCGCGGGCGGTGCAGACCACGGCGGCGGCAGTTGCCAGGCTTCTCTTTCCTTCGACAAGGGCAAGACGTGGACTGTCATCAAGTCATACATCGGCAACTGTCCTATTGCACCTTCGTCGTCGTTCAAATTCACCCTGCCAGTCGATACACCCGCCGGCGTGGCTCTCTTTGCTTGGACTTGGTTCAACAAGATTGGCAACCGCGAGATGTACATGAACTGCGCCGCCATCACCGTCAAGGCGGGAAGCGGCACGCCCTCGACGCCTCTGAGCAAGCGTCCTGCCATGTTTGTCGCCAATGTCGGAAATGGCTGCGGAACCACCGAGGGGGTAGACCTCATGCTTCCCAACCCCGGACCTGACGTTGATTTGACCTCTTCCAATACTGGACCGCCCGTCGGCCAGTGCGCCAGTGGCCCTGGAGCTCAGAGTAGTATCACCAGTGTGGCAGGTGTTTCGACTACTAAGCAACCTTCGTCGACAACGACGAGAACGACGACTTCGACTTCGACGACAACGATGACAACGACAAAGACGATGACTTCGACGGCTTCGATTGCAAAGACAACAAAAACAACCACATCATCAACAACGAAATCTCCGATTAAAACTACCACACAGTATGTCAATTTTCCAAGAGAACGTGATAAAGTGTGCTAACATCAATGGCTGTAGGCCTGGTGGTGTATTCATCACCGTTTCAGCTTCAACAATAAAGACGACTCTCAAGTCTACAACGCGCACGACGACAGCACAGCCAGTATCCACTGCGCCAGCTACCGGCATCATTCCTCCTGGCACGCCATGTAGCCCAGAAGGATATTGGAGCTGCGATACCGAGGGAAAGGCCTTTCAGCGATGCGCCTCTGGAACCTGGTCGGTCTCTATGTCTGTAGCGCCAGGCACCAAGTGCAGGCCAGGCCAGAGCATGGAGTTTGTCATTGAGTTTGCCTGATCGTTATGATGGGAGGACTCGCGTGCATTGGCTTGCGTTTCTTTTTTGCCGTACGAGTGAATGGATACAGCGTCTTGTGTAGCACAAATGTCTTTCTCTAAAAAATAAAATTGTTCACTACTGCTTGTCCCGTAATGTTCAGGGTCATCCTGGGAAAATGCCGATTGGGCTACAGATCTTGTTGTGCACGGCTTCACCTTGAGAAAATCACGCCTCTGCCTGATACTGCTTTTTACCACGAGGTCCACAACGCTATTCTGGATGCTAATACCACAAAGCAGCTGAGCGCCGGAGCAGCTAAGGAGAAGTTGCGCTTCGAAGCACTAGGGGGTTGGATTGCATGGCGTAGGCTAAGCAGGCACGGGAATATCTGGAGCCGATGGGTTCAAGCCTGGAAGCGGCCATTCCTGAAATAGTTGAGAGCGAGGCTTAGCGGCTAGACTTTTGCCAACGCAGACCAAAAAATCTATTTTCAATTGACCTATTTACTTGTTTCCAGTGTATGTGTCCCACGTGATAGTAGCAGCCGCGCCCTAGAGCCGACAGCAATCCAGTAGTAGTAGTATGTACTCGCACGCTGTAGTTTTACCCCAATTGGCCGTCTTCCAGACATATTTACTTTCGCTGGGTGACAAACGACGATTTAGGTCGTTGGGTGCCTCGCCATTGCAGGTATCACTGTGGCCAGACCTCGCCGACGTCCCACTGCAAGGTTAAGTTAGCAGACATTCCTAGGCATGAGAATCTGGAAATCTTACGTGTTCCACAATGCATCCATCTTCCCACCTGAACCGGTCAATGACCTCCCCTACTCCGGATGCATTGTAGTTTAGCCAGCCCGTGTCGCCTTCGAACAACGTCCGACGAAGAGAGATGGTAGTGTTTGGCCACACTGGGCTCAGAAAATCGAACGCAACGTCAAACCCATCGTCGGCAAATGGATTGTGGTTCTGTGTTAGAATGAGGTCAGGAATCAGCTGTCATCGAGAAGCAAATGCAAGGCGATTTTTCGAAAAGTTTAATCGAGCAGAAGAATCGAGATAAGGCAATGGCATTCCAAGAATGGCAACTCACAATGTAGTCGTTGGTAATGTAGGCGAAAGCCTCCGTCAGATTCTTTGTCAACAGGAAGGCGTGAGCAAACTTGTTGAACCTCTCCTCGGTCTGCTGTGAATCCGGGGCCGGGACAACTGGCTGGCAGGGCAATGGCTTTACAGAACTTTGGCGGATGCTCAGACCTCTCGAGGGCAGGCTGCTAGCATGGCAAAGTAATGGCGAAGCTGAAAGGCAGCACACGGCCGTTAAGCAACCGAGCGCGCGAGTGATGAACACGGTTGATTGTTATTCAACACAAGTGAATAATGTATAGCTTCCGACTAGCTTGGTACTGGTTGTCGGTTTATATATGGCTTCTTGCCAGAGAAACTGCCGAGCGTTACTGCCGACGAGAACTGGAGCAGGTGAAGCACAACCTTGATCCCTTCTCCACTGCGTAGGGATCTTTGCCGGCTATAGCTCCACTTTGTGAGCTGTCTCGGCTTGTCTGTAACGTCTTTGAAAGTTTAATGAATTGATAAACTCTGTTCGTCGGCCTTGGGTTCACTAGCGTCCTGTCACCTGCTGTTTACGGCGATCCCCTCAAACCCAGAATACCGAGGCCCACACCCTATCTTAAGAATGCACCGTAATCAGGAAAGAGGCACAAAACATGTCAATGCCTCGCTCTGAGCCGAGACATCAAGGAAAACAAATATTATCTTATAGCTTGTCGCTGTCCTGCTATGTTCTTTGTTTCGCCCTCGGAGACAGGTCCTTTACTGTCTCCGCCTGACTACCGAGGCACTTACCCTGTAACTCGGCATTGAAAGTGATGAAGATGAAACTTTGCCAAGCAGCACATGGCGGCTACTTGTTCTGATTTCTGATACGGAACTTACCATCACCTCATTAGCAAGCGAGACCTCCTCACGGGTGTCTGGGCACGTAAAATACTTCAATCGTGTAACCAGAATAATCTGTTCTATCAACCTTGTCGTCGTGGCAACGTGTCCTTCATGGGGATTACAACAGGACAGACGTCTTCAGCTGGAAGCTGACAACGACTCAGCCAAGGCTTTGCTTGAATTTTACTAAAGAAGAGTAGATCCATCGCGAATGGAAGCTGATGGCGATCCACCTTGCATCGCCGTTCGTATCCGCTTGGGTCGGAGCTTGACCCGAAACAGATGGGAAGTGTTGGTGTCTTTGAGATCCCGCTGGATCACCTGATTACAGTGCGAGTAAGAGCACTAACCCGCCATGTCTAGTTTTAATCCGGTCGGCTACTGCCGCACGCATTCATCTGCAGAGCTTGTTAAACACGTGGGGTTTTACTCTGGATTTATTCGCATGCGGAGCGCCAAGACGTCGGAAACATTCTCGAAGAAGATCTCACCGAAGTGGGGGCGGGACACGTTGATCTGCTCGCCAATCAACGGCGGGGCAAAGCGCACATTCAGGACGAAGCGCACATTCAGGACGAAGCGCAAAAAAAACCAAAACTTGGCAATCGTCTTGTCTACTCTTGGAAGAATTCCCCTGAATTGGCGACTCTGTTGGGCGACTGTCTAGCTCAATCGACGCATTAGGTGCAACGGCTGTGTCGATTCCCCCGGTTTACCGCCGCTATCATGACTCGAGATTAACCACGGCGCGTTCACTGGTCAGACGCGAAGGAACAGCATCCACATCTCACTGCATATAGCGTCATGCTATCGTAGTCAAAGACGTCATAAGCAGCCACGGCACTACTACGTACTACAACAGCGTGGGCGTGCCCCTTTGAACGCGGCGCGTGCAATCAGCCAAGTGTGTTTTTTTCCCACCCTTTGCATGAAAAACGCCCACTGCAGACTCGCAGACTCGCATTCTACATGTCCATCAAGCCGCCCGCATGATTCCTCGACAGTCTCTGGCACGTGGTGTCGGCGCCTTGGCCGCCACCATTGTCATCTTCTGGCTGCTGCTCAGTCACGTGCCCACCACGTCGCCGTCGACCTGGCAGCACGGCTTCACCAAGGCTGGCAAGGCGCGCGGCCTTCTCAACGACATCAACAACCACACGCTTGGTGTAAGGTTGCTCAATCGATCCGTCACCGGCTTCTGCTGACGTGTGAACCAATCTAGTTTCAGCAAATCTTCGTCCTTGGCCTTCCCGAACGAACCGACCGACGAGACGCCATCACTCTCAACACTGCCCTCAGCGACCTCACGTTCCAGTTCATCGATGGAGTGCAAGGTGACCTCATCTCGGACAAGGCCATTCCCAAGGAGTCGAAGCATGACAAGATATCGCCTGGTGCCCTCGGGTGCTGGCGTGCCCACATGAATGCCCTGCAGGAGTGAGTGCTCCATTCCAACTTGGCTGCCTGGTTGCGACTCTTATCTGGTGCTAACATGATCCCCAGGATTGTTCGCACCAATGTCTCTACTGCTCTGATTCTCGAGGATGATGCAGACTGGGATGTGCGAATTCGTCAACAACTCCACGACCTGGCACTATCAACCCAGGCACTCACTCAGCCCCTCGCCGGAAAAGACTCGTATGCCGACACGTCGTACCGCTACCGACAACCCGCTAAGAACTCCCGCGATGGCACCGTTAGCCTCGATTTCAATGACCTCCCCGAAACGGCGCCCGTCACCTTTTCCCCGTACGGAGACGAGTGGGACCTTCTTTGGATGGGGCACTGTGGCATGCAGATGCCATCTGAGCACAGCTCTCTGCCCAGGGGTCGTGTTGTTTCAGAAGACGACGAGACGGTACCTGCCAGGGAGCATCTGCTCTCATACGTCAAGCCATACACGTTGAAGAACGAATATCCCGACCACACTCGTGTCGTTCACCACGCCTACGAGGGGTTGTGCCTTTTGGCCTACGCCGTCACCCAGAAGGGAGCCCAGGAGATTCTCCGCGAGATCGCTCTCAAGGACCCCACTACGCCAGTCGACATCATGATGCGCTGGTTCTGCAATGCCGAGCGCGGGAGGAGACATCACAACTGTCTCGCCATCCAGCCTCCCATCTTCAACCCTCACAGGACAAGAGGGCCCAAGGAAGACACGAGCAACATCGACTCGAAGTGGGATGGCTGGTGGGACACGGCGGAGACTCGGATGACGAGGTGGAGTGTCCGGCTCAACGCCGACAGGATCATTGCGGGAGAGGAGATGGAGGATCAATTCCCCGATACCTAGGACATGGCTTATTAATGTACCCAG
Organism: Neonectria ditissima; assembly: GCA_001305505.1. Classification (NCBI taxonomy): domain Eukaryota; kingdom Fungi; phylum Ascomycota; class Sordariomycetes; order Hypocreales; family Nectriaceae; genus Neonectria; species Neonectria ditissima. The sequence goes on along the minus strand of LDPL01000018.1, from coordinate 75,015 downwards.
AAGAGGCCGCGATTCCTCAAGCCGGTAATATTTTAGAGAAAAGACCACGGCGCATTCGAAGAACAGGGTTGTTTGCTATCATGTGGTCTACGAGACATGTCGCCAGGTTGAGATCCAGTGACTAGGCCTCTGAAGTATGGCTGACGTTGTATCCCGGCCAGAATTTCAACTGCGCGGTGACCCATGCGATGCCCAGACCAAAGACAAGTACATGAATGAAGACAATGACCATGCCCTGATGGCGCATATCAAGAGCCATCATTGATACGGCGACGCCACCGCCCGCCAATCGTCAGGATCCTCCTCCCCACCCCGCCCATGCCGGAACCCAGCCTGTTCCTCACAATAAGACACCCACCACTTCTCAAACGCAGCGCGAGAATACAAGGCCCTCGGCGCGCCGTCCCCCTCGCCAAAGCAATCCAGCACGCGATCGCAGTACATCCACGAAGACGGCGTGGGAGGCCGGGATGGTGGTGGATGACCACGGAGGCGAGGAGGCGTTCTTGTCCTAGGCGCAACGGACGATGACGGCGCGGATGAGGTCTGAGGGTAGAGGTGAGGTGGCGGTGGATGGCTGGGGTGCTTTAGGGACGGGAGCACGGGCAGGAGGAGGACCTGGCGCCGTCTCGGGCTCGGAGTCGGTGTCGATGTTGTCCCATTTTGAGTAGTCTATCGGCGCCATTGGAGCTGAGGGAATGAGTGGATTCGGAGAGCAAGAGAGGTTGGATGTGGTGACACGATTAGCAGCCTCATGCCAATATTCGTCCCTACACCTCACCGCCCCGGAGTCACGTGCCTACTTCGCACAACGGATTCAATGATTCAGTGCATTCAGGTTCTGTCTTTTGGAACACAAAGCTGTAGCCGTCACTTTGTCTAGCCAATTGCCATCGCTTTGTCTGACCAGTTGCCATTGTGGCGTTGTCAATACTGCGCCACACCTTTCCACCGACGTCAACTCCCCCATTGTCAACTCCTCGACGAGCTGTTTGGATGCAAGGCCATAGCTTCTGGACGACCAATTGAGCACAGAATTCTCGCTTCATCCCCGCCCTCATCCCCTGCCAAGCTCGCAATTGGCTGGTCGTGTGAATTATACCGGGCCTGTAAGCAGTAACAATGCATCATCCTTGCCAACTTAGCTAGCTAGACTGATCTACCAAGACCAAGCAAGGGTCAGCTTGACTGATAAAACGGGCCCTTTCTCTCCTAGCTCTCCTAGCACCGCTCTCGTTAACCTTCCCTCGAGCAACACCTCAAATCAACCATGGATACTCTCAGGTGGCTCTTTGGGTTGCAGCCCAGGCGGGTCCAGCCAGCCAAGGTAGACACGGACGATGTCTTCCCCGTCCACTTCTTCGACGACACCAAAACCTACCGGTCCATGATCGTGACCTGGACCCTCCGCTTCAACGACGTTCTGGACCCTGACGTGCTGCACAACGCACTGGATCGACTCTTAGAGACTGGGGATTGGAGAAAGCTCGGTGGCAGACTGCGACTGAATGTAAGGCGTGCTGTCCAAGCAACTGCGTAAGGATGGGAACACTGACATAAGTCTAGGCTGATGGCAAGTTGATTCTCCACGTCCCACGAACATTCACCCCCGAAAGACCTGGGGTTCACTTCTCGCGTCAAGTCTTCGAAACAACCATAGATGAACACCCCCTTGGCCGCCAGCTGCCAAAAGCAACAGGAACCAGGCCATCCGTGCAATCAGACCTGAACCGCTTCCGTCATTTCACAGCACGACAAGACGCTCCAAAGACTGTTGAAGATCTCATCTACAGCGACGAACCGCAGCTGTCTGTACACGTTACTTCCTTCACAGACGCCACGCTCGTTACCATCCTGTGGCCGCACACCATGTCCGACGCAATGGGCTGCGCTGCACTCATCAAAGCCTGGGGGCTGATGTTAGCTGGTCGGGAAGATGACGTTCCCGAGCTTCAAGGTGCACGCAAGGACGTCCTGGATGGCGTTGCTGACTCTGACCCCGATCCGCAACCATTCATTCTGGACGTGAAGAAGCTCAAGGGGTTTAGTATGTTACGCTTTGGCCTGAATTTTCTCTGGGAGCTCGTATTTGGCCCTGCGATGAAGTCACAGATGCTCTATCTTCCATCTGCATTTGTGTCGCAACTTCGACATGATGCAGTCCGAGATCTGAAGGCAATTTCAGGGAATTCCGATCCTCCATTCATCAGCGAAGGCGACGTCCTCTCAGCATGGGCCACGCGAATGATAGCAACGACCAGAGGCCAAAACCGACCCCTTGTCGTCATCAACGCAGTTGACATCCGTTCTCGTTTCCCGTCAGTCATCCAGTCCACGGGCACATACATACAAAACCTCGCCTTTGCTACATTCACCCTGTTCAAGGCCCAGGAAGCCTCGGATATCACTCTGGGCGAGGCTGCTTTCAAGTTCCGCACCGACATCCTCCAGCAAATCACCGAGCCGCAGATGAAAGCCTTGATGCGCCAGGTGCACGGCGCTGGGCCTGATGCTTCGCCGTCCATGTATGGAGAAGCCAATTCGCTCTTGATGGTTGTGAGCAACTGGTCCAAAGCGAACTTTTTCAAGACGATTGACTTTTCGCCGGCTGTCGTAAAGAGCTTTCCAGTCGACGGAGACTCGCCTCGGCCGGGCATGATAGTCTACCAGCATTCTAATCTGATGGTCATCAGCCCCATGGCGAGAAACGTGTTCAATATACTGGGCAAGGACTTGCAGGGCAATTATTGGGTTGCGGGCACTTTCTCACAAGACTGGTGGGCGAAACTGGAAGAAGAGGTTGGGAAGCCATCTGGGGGAATATGATTTCTTGGCCAGATTGTTTCTTTGCTTGCTTCAGCCTTCCACATAAAACATGGAAAGCGGTTAGTAGGTCACCAGTCACCTAAATATTTGCTTGCTAGTTCTGAATCAAGTAACAGTTTACTCTGTAATAGTCTTTGTTCTCTATATTCGTGTCCCTGCCAGTCTAGTTTTGCGTGACTCAATCTATGCCTTCCGATTCCTGTTGCTAATAATGGGGGGCTTAACAAGCTCCCGTCCAAGTTTCCTCTGCCTGACAACCGATGGCCAAAAACAGCCATAAAGATGTGCCAGTGGTACTAAGTAATCAAATGCGCCAACAAACATGCTCCGGGATCGCTACCCATCAATGGTTTCATAATCACCCTTCTTCTTCACTCAACGGTCCCTTTCCGTTCCCATTTAACCCCAATTCAGAACCTAGGTCTCTGACCATGGATTGAGTGAAACTGTATCACTCTTTTGGCTACTTCTTCCCCGTTTTTCACTTTCACTTTTGGGCTGCCGGCTTTTGTGTTTTCGTCGACGACGTTGGTGAAGTGGTGTAGCATCGTGCCGAGCTGTTTCCCCTGTAGGTACTTGATTGGCAGCTGATACAACACCTGTGAGAATCCCCTGGTCGTCCAAGTCGGCTTCGTAAGGAGCACCGCCATCGCTGTCTTCACTGTTCACGTCGATTCGATCATCATCGTCTTTGAGACGCTGCTGGCTAGTCCCCAATACCCTTGGTGCACACAGCTTGGGCGGCTCTCCGGCCATGCCGACCTTGGACATGCCCCAGTCCCACCACCCCTGCGTGGGAGGAATCCATTGTCCAATGCCTACGACGTAGTGTCTCTGTTCCTCGGGCAGGTTGAGCCAGACAAACTCGGTATTACTGTTGATGCGACCCTCCATGATGAAGTCGCCGATTTCCTCGGGGATCTTGAGCGCTTCAAGAATGAGGATCGGTTGGTATGCCGGGATGATGAGATGGAGTTTTACCGGTCGCCTTTGTCGTCCCTTTTCCTCGGCCCGGCGCTCCTTCTCCTGGATCCGTCGTCTCGCTGCCAACATAAAGACGAAGATGGTGTCGATCTGGTTGGTATACCCGCAGAAGCGAGGGCCCACTGGCGACTTCTCCAGCAAGTGATAGAATTTAGGGTACCAGTCGTCGTCTGGGTGATAGACGAAGAACAGGTGGTCGCAGGTCGAATCATCAGAGGTCTGTCCGAGGCGCTCTCGGATCATCTCGTGTACGTATTGGGGAAACTCCTTTTGTGCAATAAGCGCGGTCTGAGCAGCGAGGCTCGTTGATATGTCCTTGAGCCTAGCGGCGATGAGTTGCAGCACCTTGACGCCCTGGTAGGTCGGGACTACGTTGGCGCCGATGCCGACGGTTATCGCTGCGACGTTGAAGTATGTGAATATCTTGGCACTGTCGCAGATGGACCGGCCCATGACTTGCATGGCGGGAATAAAGTGGTTCAGGTTCTGCGCGGCCGAGTTCACATTGTGGACCGCGTCGCCGGCCTCGAGCAGATGATAGCCTGCCTGGATCGTCTTGACAAGCGGCACGGCCGTCTCGATGAGATCCGTCACCTTCTTGAGCGCCTTGTCCCGGAGGGTCTTGTTGCCGAGCACCCAGGTGGAAAACTCCTGGACGCTCATGTTGGGGACGAGAACGAACGGCTGGTTTGAAGAGAAATGAATGAATGTCCGAGTAAAAGATGCGAATAAAAGAATGTCGTCTCGAATTGAGGAGCAAAAGGGTCGAGCATCGGGCTGGAATTGGACATGTGAGAGGAGCGTCTGCTGCGCTTCACCGCCTTTCATGACGTGGCATCCACTTTGCCACTGCATGCTTTGGTGCCTAACCGTTTATGCGTTTAAGGTGGAGCTGCGTTGGTTATTTTGACTGGGCCAATGAGTTTTTGGCCTAGTCTAGCCTGCTCAACCCCTGAGGCCATCGTTCCATAGGTGTAGATGAAGGACAAAGGAGGCAGCTACTTCAAGATCTAAAATACTAACAGAATGTGAGTAAAATGCATCTCTTAGATCGTGTTCACTTGCCCATCTCTCCATTCAAACTGTCGTGAAACCGTCCATTTCTCTGCTTGCATCCCCTTGACTAAACGTCTGCGACCAGTCAAACGGGGCATCAAAATCCACAAAGCTTGTCCAGTCAGCTCCCAACTCGGCGCCAAAGCCAAAGTCCATGGGGATGTTCTGCCCAAAGATACTGGCACTAAACTCAATCTCTCTAGCCATGTTTTCGGAGAAAGCGCTGTTGTTCGAAGCTGCCGTCGCTTGAAGGTGTTGATTCGGGGGCGTGGCGTAGTTGATGCGCGCATGACCAAAGAATGGAATCGCAGTCTCAAATATCCCAGCGTTGTTTGCATCGCCCTGACACTTCCCCGTGAGAATTTGGAGAACATGCACCGCTTGGGAAGCGATGGAGCATTCAAGCTTTTCGGCAGTTTCAGCGAGACATTGCGTACACTTGTCCACAAGCTCCCAGTCTGTCATTTGAGAAGCCTTCGAGTTGGATGCTCCAGACTCGGATAAAAGGCCGATAATAAGAATGATGGCGGAACTGAAAGCCTCAAAGTCCATAATCTCGCAGTTGACGTATTCGCTCTTTTTGTTGGCTCGCAGATTGATATACGACGCGATAAATTCTCGTATAGCGTCAAACGTCGTCGTTCGGCTGTGCTGGTATCTGGGCTCTGATATCGACTTGAGCATCCAAGGAAAGTGGATCTGCTTCTTCAAGATGAGATACTTCATCTTCAGACACTGGGTGTCGTACAGTGTTCCCAGAGACATGTCGGCCTGTACTGCTGGATCGTCCCATGTCGAAGGTATCAGGGGCCGAATGGCGGCACAGTCCTGATCTAGCTGAATGGTGGCGGCATAATTTTGGCTGGAAGCAGGATTCTGATCTCTGTCAATCACGTCTCCAACCAGGCGAAAGATCCGGTAGCTGATGTCCTCCATCAGGGTATCGCCAGCTGGACCAGACGACACGGCTACATGCGAGTTGAAGATGGAGGACGGCATCCCCAAGATAGAGGCCGACTGGCGGTCGGACTGCCAAATCATGTCCCAAAGAAGCCTTCGTCTGAGATCAACCCCCTTATGCGGCCGATGGAGACCTTGCAGCATGGCCGACTCGACGGCAGCACGGATCGTGCTCCACGCTAGCTGAGGTTTCCCTATGTTGATGCAGAGCTTGTACAAGAACATCCGGGCTTCTAGGTCATCAACCTCGTGGCTTGATCTGTTCCCGACGAGCAAAAGGGTCGAGCAGAGCTCCACGTAGTTGTCGATCAATGAAAGTCCCTGGGGGAGGAGGACGCGAGCGGCGCTAGTTTTGGGCAGCTGCTGGATGCACAGCGATAAGAAGAGCACGGCCTTTGCAACAGTCGCTGGCAGTTGAGACTTGAAGGATGTGTAGAGAAAGTTTAATGCTTCGGTTTGCTGCGCGGGCTGGAGGATATCACTGGATGTCATGGCGTAATAGCACGGTGGCCAAGTGCACCAAAAAGGGCTGGATTCTGCGAGGACAACTTGGAGGGTCATGGTATCCGGAAGCATGTCCCCCAAGGATCGGATCGCGTCTTGGGCTCTATCTTTGGTTGAAATCACGGTTGAGCTTTCCTGTTTAAAGCGGTCCGGTATTTGCATGAGCTTTGCGTCGATGAGGAGATCCATCAGAGGCGCTCCGGTATGGCCATCTACCTGGTCGGGCGCTTCCAGTGAGGCCGGATAACCGGCGGATGAGGACGTCGGATCCCTGCTTGGTCTCAATAATGGCATTGATGGGTTTGCAGATGTTGTTATAGCAGATGAACCAGGATTTGCAATTGACGCCAGGTTGTTGGCCGGATTCTGGGTCAACCGCAGCTGGGCTTGGAGCGAGCCAACCATGCTCTCCAGCTCCACTAGTCTCGTCTTGATGGCTTCATCGTCACCACCGGCAATCGGCAGATTCTTGCCTGGAGGTTTCTGAGACTGACATACTGTCTCATGAAGAGCACAGCTGTCGCAAACTTGTTGCCCAGGCTGGATGATGCACCGTATCTTTCTCCGCCGACACTCGGCGCAGCTCTTTGTTCCAAGTCGCATGCGCTTTGCATTTGACCCGTAGCTTTGATGGTCCCGCATGTCGGAAGCGAGTGCTCCACAGTACCAGATTTGGTTTGTACTCGATGAAGGGACGTAGCAGGCTGAAGCGTGAGCATGGAGATGCAGGAGTGATGAATAATGGCGACGCTCGATTCCGGACCAACTCGCACCAAAACGGACCAAATGGCACCAGCTCGCACGAATTCGCACGAAACCCCACCAGCCTAACCCTATAGGGTAACTGCGGCGGACTGTGGGAATGGAATCATAAGGGACATGACAAACCTCACATTATGCTTGGATGTTTGTAATGGGAAGCATGACGTTGAAGGGAATTTAGGGGGAGAGAGGGTGTTCTGTGTCTGACAGAGATGGGTATAAGAACCGTGGACCTCCGAGCATGAAGAAAGACAACACCAACACAACAAGCCTCACTTCAACACCATTAACACAAGCACAACTACAGCAATAAACAACAACAAAAAACATCCACTCTATTCACAATGTCTTCTATCGCCAACCAACTCCAGTCCGTCCTGGACAACTTCAAGCAACACGCCCCCGAAGCCGTCAAAGAGCCCATCACCCGCTCCCGCGCCGAAATCGTCGCCTCATTCGACAAGTCCAAGGTCCTCTCGCCAGGTTCCAAGCTACCCGACTTCAAGCTCAACGACGCCTCCGGCAAGCCCGTGACGCGGGACGAGCTCCTCGCCAAAGGCGCGCTGCTGCTCACCTTCTACCGCGGCAACTGGTGCCCCTTTTGCAACATCGCCCTGCACGGCCTGCAGCAGCACCTCGCCGAGTTCGCGGCCAAGGGTGTCACCCTCGTGGCCGTGTCGCCCGAGCTGCCCGACAACTCGCTGACCACCAAGGAGAAGAACGAGCTGGAGTTTGAGGTGCTCAGCGACGAGGGGAACAAGTTTGCGAGGGAGCTGGGGATTGTCTGGCGGATGCCCGAATACCTGAAGCCTGCGTTTGGAGAGCTTGGAACCGACTTGGCTAAGAGGCACGGCAACCATGAGTTTGAGGTGCCTGTTCCGGCCAACTTCCTGGTCGACAAGGAGGGCGTCGTTCGCAATGTGTTTGTGGATTCTGACTACACCAAGAGACTGGAGCCTGCCACGGCGGTTGAATGGGCCAATGCACTTTAGAGCAGTACAGCACAGTTTACTCGTTAGCATCTCATCTCACAGTGTTGAAGAGTTAGCATCCCATCTCACGGTGTAGACGATAGCCCGTAGTTAGCAGGGCCCAGTCAATACAGCGGGCCACAAATTGTTAGCGTGCAAACCCCTTGCTTGTACCACGCCACGTAAGCCGCGAGAAGTGACTCTTTGTCCAGACCATCTCAAACTTCCAAACCTCCAAACACTCCATGTCTGCCCGCATCGCCAACGCCTTCGCCAAGACACGCTCGGCCGAGGCCGTGGTGGTCGGCGGCGGACCCAGCGGCCTCGCCGTCGTCGGCACGCTGCTCCACCACCTCGCTCCGGACCGTCGCCGGCTGTCCTGGGCCGATCCCCGGTTCCGTGCCGGCCGCATCCACGAGCGCTACCGCGAGGTCCCCAGCAACACCCGGGTCGACCTCTTTGCCAAGTTTGCGACGGCCGTTGCGCCGCTGCAGCGCGTCGTCGATAGCACCCCTGCGCCCAATGCGTTTACCGCGTTGGGCCGCTTGCCGCAGGATCAGGGCTGTTCGCTGAGCTATGCGGCTGATCTCTGCTTGATGCTCACCGATGGCCTGGCCCGCGAGTTTCCCAGTGTGGCCCAGCATCGTGGGAAAGTGACCAATGCCACGCTTGACAAGGTGAGTTGCTTGTTTAGTCTTTGCTCTTCCCGCCCTCGTACTCAACTCAAATAGCATACGAGCACGTGGACGGTTGCTCTCGACGAATCGGACCACGTCACCACCCGCCGCTTGATCCTTTGCACCGGGTCTAGCCCCATCTCGGAAACACTGCCAATCTTGCAGCAAGGTCCTCTTTCAGGCCATCCCATCGCGCCCGTGCACCTCGACACTGCTCTTAAGCCATCACTACTAGCCCAGCAGCTCGACTCGCAAGCCGCCGTCACCATCGCCGTCGTTGGCGCCTCGCACTCGGCCATCCTAGTCCTGATGAATCTCTGTAACCTCGCAACGACCAGCCACCCCAAGTTGCGTATCAAGTGGTTCACACGTCACAAGAACTTGCGGTATGCCGAGCACAAGGACGGCTGGATCCTGTACGATAACACCGGTCTCAAGGGCCAGGCCGCTCAGTGGGCCCGCCAGAATCTCGAAGACGAGACCTTTCCCAGCAGCCAGTACAGCAGCATCATCACCCGGCTGTGGACGCAGCCGGGCAACGGAGAAGAATCGATTTACCAGGCTGAGTTGCTCGACTGCACACACATTGTTCAAGCTATTGGTTACCAAAGAGATCCCATACCCGAGCTGTCCCTGCACGACTCAAAGAATGCGGAGCCTCAGTCACTTCGTGTAGATTACGACAACGATACTGGACGTTTCTGGGATGCGTCTAGAGATCAAACAACTACCGTAGAAAGGAAGCACGTGCCTGGTCTGTTTGGCGCTGGCATCGCGTTCCCTGAGCGTGTCAAGGACCCGGCGGGCAACGTCGAGCAAGCTGTTGGGTTGTGGAAATTCATGAACTTTACTCGGAAGGCAGTTCCGCAGTGGCTTGATTCAACCAAGGAATAGATCCAAGGCATCATTCGTACCAGCGGAACCTCTCTTACTAGAGCCCTTTCTCACTGTCTAGATTTTAGCCTGAACCATCAATATCTCGTACTTCGTACATGCCGACCATGCTTCTTGACTGCTGGGGTCGGGCGCACTGCCACCGTTGAAATTGGCGTGGGAATAGCGGCATGTCTAAATCCTGCGCCGTTTCCACCGTGACAGTCGGCCAATCGAAAGCTAGAAGGATGAATGCACCACTGTCACATACGGGAAAGGGTTTAGTTCTAGACTTTGCCATGCACTGACTAATGCAAACATCGTAGTGACGATCCCGAGTTCCGGCTTGGCTGCCGGGTGAATGACGCATGGGTCGCATCCTGAGGCTCAGCCACGATAATTATGGATTTTCATATGCTCAACCAGCGCATCGTAATGTCTCTGCCGGACTTTGAAACAGTCTGCAGATCAAAGGGAGATCAACTCGGCCAACTGCCTATTTGGTCTGGATGCTGTCATTATAAGTGGGAAGGCATGAAGTGATCTGTGGACTGAAATCTTTTCAAGCATCTACTTTTACGTTGGGTCCGGCTGCTATTGGTAACAAATGGTGCCAGGTTTAGAGCAGAATCAATGGACACATCTCCACAAAAGAACTAATCCTCTTGTAGACTTCTGCCCTTTGAGTCGTCCGCGGAGGATCGGACCGACAACCGTGGAGCCCCCCTGAGAATCCTTCGCGAAGTTCGCTGCGCCTCTTTGATAAGTTTACCCCGTACTCCGACGACACGGATGCCAGGGATAGCTTATAGTGTACCGACGCGTGGCCAGCGCTCGGATTGTCTGATCACGCCGGTGACAGGCCGGTTCTTCCGTTTAGGAGTAATTATGGGTAGCCCTATCTTATCAACCGGGTTTAACACTGCATCGCAGCATGTGCTTCCAACTACAAGTGTTCTCGGGACGTCCGGTCTTTCTTGTCCAGGTTTGGTTTCGACTCTGCAGTATCGACTTGTAGCTCAATTGGCGACGACGGACCACCACAACGCGCAGATCGACCAAACTTGCCTGTCATAGTATTCTGCAACAAGCTCCATCCTTTGCCTCAGGAGGTCTTGACGACATAACAACATGAAATCACCACTACAGTCATTTACTACAGGCTTGAGCTTGACAACCGTTGTCAACGCCATCGACGTATCATGGGATGATGACAGTGAGTCTTTTGTCATGGATCCCGTGAGCAAAACTAACTTTGTGACGTCTGTGTCTAGAATCCGTCAAGAGCGCTGCCAGTACCATCGCCTACGGCTTGGTAAAGTACTACACCGGCAACAACACGGGCGACACTCCTGGAAACCTCCCAGACCCCTACTACTGTAAGTGATTTGTGCCTTCCGCACGGCTGCCCAATCTATCCAGGTGTGTTGCTACTACAAGCTTGCAAGGGCAAAAAAGCACAGTTGTGATTTGTATCAACAAAGGCTGTCTTGCTAACATTCCATAGGGTGGGAGGCAGGAGGTATGTTCGGAACCCTCATCGATTACTGGTGGCTTACCGGCGACGAGAGTTACAACGAGATTACAACCCAAGCCATGCTGCACCAAGTCGGCGAGGATGTCGATTACGTACCCAGAAACCAGTCATTAACCGAGGGCAATGATGACCAGGGCTTCTGGGCCATGGCCGCCATGTCGGCCGCCGAGAACAAATATCCCGATCCTCCCGAAGGACAACCCCAGTGGCTCGCCCTTGTTCAGGCCGTCTTCAACGAATACGTTAGTCGCTGGGATACAAAACACTGTGGCGGTGGTATGCGATGGCAGATCTTTACCTGGAACAACGGATACGACTACAAGAATTCGATATCAAACGGATGCTTCTTTAACATTGCTGCGCGGTTGGCTCGCTACACGGGTAACGAGACATATTCCAACTGGGCTGAAAAGATTTGGGAATGGGAAACCAAAGTTGGCCTGATATCCGATAAGCACGAAATATTCGACGGAATCCATTTCACAGACGACAAATGCCCTTCTACCAACGACTCCACTCAATGGTCCTACAATACGGGAATCTTCCTCTATGGCGCGGCTGCCATGTACAACCTTACCGAGAGCGACACGTGGAAGACCAGGGTCGATGACATGATGGAGGACATAACGAACAAATTTATCAAGAAGGACGTTATTTACGAGCAGTTTTGCGAAATGAGCAAGCAGTGCGACCAGGACCAGCAGAGCTTCAAGGGCTATCTCGCCCGCTGGCTAGCTGCCACAGCCCTCGTTGCGCCTTACACCTACAAGACCCTCTCCGAGATTCTGCTCTCAAGTGCAAAGAAGGCCGCCACTGCTTGTTCGGGATCGCCGACGACAGGGTTTTCGGGGGTGGGAGGCACGGCTTGCGGCTTCTCCTGGGTAGACGGCACCTTTGATGGCTTGATTGGCGTTGGCCCGCAGATGAGTGCGCTGCAGATTGTCATGTACACGCTCGCCAAGCAGACCAGTGCACCAGTCACGGATAAAACAGGGGGAACGTCAAAGGGCGATCCGAGTGGAGGGAAAATCAACGACGGGTCGGATGATGAAAAGTTTGGGCATGCGAAGCCTACAATGGCGGACAAGGTTGGAGCGGGCATCTTGACCTGCGTCGTCATCGCCAGTTACGTTGGGGGCATGGCATTTGTTCTCAATTGATTGTATATGGCACGGCGTCATTATTGGGGTATAATGTATTCTGGGTTTTGGCATGTAGAGAACTGACCTCATATGCTTGCGAGAATAGAAGCACTTGAGCATCTCCTCAACCTCGCTTGTTCCAAAGCGGCAGGTTGATATTCTAGTAAGGGGTTCACCCACACCGCTGTCCTTAAATTATCGAACTCGGCATCTTTCAACCTCGATATTTCCCCAACATCACGCTCGACTCTTAGGCTCCACCAAATCTTTGATATACCACCAATCAATGGTTACCCTTCAAGCTATGAAGCTGTATTATTGCATCAGCCTCCTCATCGTGGGAACTTGTAGCATCTCTGAAGAACCGTTCCCAAGATGCGCAGACTGTGTCCCTGATAACATCCACCATGCACCCGGGGTCGGCTTCGGACTCTCGTTTTCCTCTGGGTAAGTATGCACCGACTTCGAACTCGCACATTTGACCGAAAAGAGACCATCTAACTAGCCGCTCAGCTCAGCTGCTGTCCACTTCAACAACGATACCGTCATCGACATCGCTCTCGTCCCTGCATCGCCACACTATGAATCGTCGTGGCCCGGCTTGTAGCATCGCCCAAGCCTCCACCTCTGAGCAAATGGAGCAAATGGAGTCGTTCTATCAATAAGAAACTCGGTCGGCCAGCAACGGCTGATGTTGGCACGCTTGGCCGACATGTTGATCTCTTTACGCAACGTTACGTCGGTTACCATTGCCACCCCTCTTGACCTTGTCTCTGTCTCTCACCCGCCCATTTCCGGACTCACAGAATATGACCTCCCCGATGCCCTAGAGCACGCTGGTCTACGGCCATGGCTGTCTTCTGAGTTGCCTCAGCCGAAAGTCGGGTGGCCTCCGCTGCCGGAGGCAGGCATGTACCCTACGCACTTGACCGAGGGACATGCGGTCTTCGCAGCCCACAAGCACGGCCTGTGTGAGAACTACAAGAATCTCTTCGACTGCTGGGACGAGGAAGAGAAGATGCCGTTAGAGATGGCCTTGGTCGCAGGGTTTACCAAGAGCGACCTTCGAGCTGAGGTGATGAGAATAGAGGCTCCCTTTGACTGGTTTCAGAGTGTTCTGGATAGCTTTGTTGACCTGGCAGCTGGATTGGACGCTATTGGCAAGTTCGGGTCCGAAGAGGCATTCTGGGAGCATGTTCGCAATCGGCTGGCAGAGGTGGTAAAGAGGCTCCCTTCTAGACTTACCATGGTTTTGCTCACAGGAGAAACTGCCACTCACCCCCGCTTTCTCGGCGCCCTTCGAGATGCCCTGGGAAATGAAGTGGAAGCAGCGTTGGTGGCGGACGGCGAAGGTGGTGATATCAATTCTGCATTCGCAAATACCAGAGGATCAGCGCAGTATTCGCGTTGGAGACAAGAGGCGCCCGTCGGGTCCGAGGAGCCGAAGACATGTTCCGTTGAGCGGGGGAGGCATAGAGAAGCTAAGCTAGAGTTGTGATTAGTTGCTTGGGTGTTCTACCGAGGCACATGTGTCGATGATGCCTGGTAGTCTGTTGGTTGGGTTTTAGTTAGCCTTTCTCCATCTCGTATTTGCGGGAGAGGCGTCTGCTAGCCCAATACATATCCAGATGGCAGACAAACCACAGCTCGGGTGTTTCACCTGCAGGAGTGATTACGTTCCGAAATTCAGCATTTACTCATCAGGGCCGGAAGTTCACGGCGCTTGTTTGTGGTTTGATTTGAACTCCATCTACCACCTTCTTAAACGAGTCGTTGTGGGATAAGCCACTCAACCAAGCGTCCCTCGACCAGCAGGCCCTCAGCTACTGTGCAGCTCAGCCCACACGGTGCTCAACCAACATAGTACCAGCAGTGCGACAAGAAACATTTCTAGGTGTCGGGCCACCGAGAGAATGGAAAGGTTTGTGTCGTATTCCTGCAATCAATAGTATGGGCCAGACTATGCCTTTGGAATGGTGGCTGTCACTGCCAGCTCTTCTCTCGAGGTTGCTCAGGAAGTTGTCAAGTCGTGGACGGATTTCTCCTGTATGACGGGAATGGACAGGACTACTACACTGGGCAACATTTTCCTCTCTTCGCCACCGCCAATCCAGAACAGAAACTCTTCTCGCGGAAGCCTGACTTCACGAGCTACCTGTAAGTCGATCAAGGCGGCCAACGGAGACTCGTGCTTAAGTCTCGCCAAGAAGTGTGGCGTGACTCTTGCCAATTTCCAAAAGTACAACCCGGGAAAGAGTTTCTGTTCAAGCCTACAGCCCAATCAGCCCGTCTGCTGTTCGGCAGGCACACTACCGACACCAAAGCCGGGCAAAGACGGTACCTGCGCGACTTATACAGTCCAATCAGGTGATTGGTGTACCAAAGTTGCGGCTGCGAATGCCACCACTACGGCCGACTTTATCAACGTCAATAGCATGGATGGTATCGACATCGATTGGGAGTATCCTGGTGCACCTGATATCCCGGGTATTCCACCAGGTAACCCTAAGGATACCGCCAACTACCTGGCCTTTCTAAAGCTATTGCGAACCAAGCTTTCCACTGAAAAGAGCATGTATATGACTGCTACAGCGTCCTTTTGGTACCTGAAGCCGTTCCCCATTGCAGAAATGAGCAAGGTTCTTGACTACATTGTATTTATGACATACGATCTACATGGTCAATGGGACTATGGAAGTACTTGGGCTAGGCCTGGTTGCCTTAATGGTAGCTGTCTTCGCTCACATATCAATCTTACCGAGACGGAGAACGCGCTATCGATGATTACAAAGGCGGGCGTGCCGTCCAACAAGGTCCTTGTGGGCGTTTCGAGTTACGGCCGGTCCTTTCGCATGTCCAACCCGAGCTGCACTGGACCAACATGCGTCTTCACAGGCCCGAAGTCGGGGGCGGCCAAGGGGGAGTGTACTGATACTGCCGGATATATCGCCAACGCTGAGATCAACAGGATCATACAGAAGGGCGCCCCCGGGCTGAAGCAGTATACTGACAACAGCGACTTGGATATTTTTGTCTATGGCAACACCTGGGTTTCCTACATGAGCGACAAGCGCAAAGAAAAACCGCATCAAACGCTACAAGGGCTTGAACTTTGGCGATGTGAGCGACTGGGCGGTCGATCTCGCAAATTTCAACCCGTCAGGGGATAGCGGAGGCTCCGACGACGGCTCCGAGATGCCGTACTCGGCCATGTCTCCCTTTCTTCAAGGCTACAGCGAGGAAGAGAGAAAACACGTCAACCAGGCCTGGGCCGAGGCTGGCGAAATTGCTTGGAGGCATTGGCAATGGAGTCCTGGCGGAAAATGGCAGAATGCCATGGACGTGTACCTAGGAAAGGAAACACGAAAGGATTACGACATTTAGGGAGACCCTGGGCCGATTGGACGTGAATTGTCACCTAACAGGCTGTCTCATTGAGTTGAGATGGCATCTGCAGATGATCGAGTGGCTGCTAACATGGGGACAGAGAACATTGGCAGAGTACCTAATCCATTTCTCGGGTTTTCTGCAGCCGCCCATCAACACATATTCATATTGGTATTGCCATGGGGAGGATGTGGAAAACTACGACCCCTCGTTGTGCAAAAACCGCTACGCTATTACGTGGAACGATCCCGGCCGCCTATGGTCAGCGCATTATGTGATCATCTGCCCGGATTTCTGGGAATTGAAACACACCATGTTCCTCGAGGAGGCAGTCTCAAAGGCCAACGGTGATATCGAGTGGCAAATGAAGATGGAGAACTGGAAACCCATCCGCGCCCGCACGGTTCTGCACGAAACGTACCACTAGACGCCCACAGTATCCCAGACGCACTGCATCGACTTGCAATATCGTCCTGACAAGGTCGTGGAGCTGGCTAGGAGAGGCACCGAGTATGCCAAGATGAATGTCGAGAACTTTGCCGAAGCCGGTCTGACCATCTACATCATGGACATCTTCCACCACGACACTCCGCCAACGCCAGGAGGAAAGACGGTGGCGGTGCAGGATGAGGGCGTGTCGACGCTGGATGCACCCCTAAAGGATTGGGTAAGACCCGTGAGTCTGGACGAGACTACGTTCAAGCCGAAAGCGAACCTAGGAGCGCAATTGCTATCGTCGTATGGAAGCTTGGAGGGCCAACACAACGGGTACGTTTCTTTATATTTCTTCCGTTTGTTCATTCCAGATCCCATTGTGTAGTACTCGCTGACTGTCCAACTCTCTTTCTTTGTTCTAGCGCCTGTCTCCACGGCTCCAAGTTCTGGTCCAAGGCTCAGTGCAGCGTCTAGTGCCAGAATCACGACTGCAAAACGAGCAAGAACCTCGATGGACAGAGCGTCTATCAGTGCGACTGTGGGGCGACTCGCAAAGGTGTCTCTATATGAACAGGCAGTACTTGGACAACCAGATCTGCGAAGGATCCTGCGATGGCGGAAAGTGCGTGCAAAAGGCTGGCTACAAGGACGTCGAGTGCAGCGGGTGTCCGTCGCAGACACCGTGGATGGGGTTGTATGTAAATGTTAGCTTGGTACCTCGACTTTTCTTTGAGTACTCCTTTTCATCCCCCTCCGCCAATTACTTATTCGCTGTATCTAATTACTAAATTGGGCTATAACACTGACATAATGCAAGTGAAGGCTTGAAGCTGAGTCGGATGCCCTTTATTCTCCGACGACGGCTTCTTTGCGCTCTGTTAGTCTACATCCAAACTCCAGTTTAAAGCCTACGAGGTAGCTAAGACGCCATTCCCGGTGCTCTTGAAGTGGTCGGGATAGTTTCTGACGTGGGCACATAAAGCGGCTAGAATCCCGGTACTGGGGAAAAGAAGAGGTCCCATTGAGTTTGGCGCGGCAATATATGCAAGTAGAATCGCTAGTTCTACCAGAATCAGACTAACTTGCCCCTCAGACAAGCATATATCCAGCTCATATGAGCTAACCCCACTGCTGCACCATGCTGATTGGGCTCTGAGTGCCCCGTAAAGTCAGAAAACCGAGGGATTAATACTCTTGAGGGATAGATCTAACCCCGCAAGGTGCACTGTCTTGCCTGTCTTGTCGCAGTGGATACAGCGTGCATACAGCTGAGACTGAGAAATTCGATAGTCTAGAATTAATGAGGTTCTCGACCGATGCGGAAAAGAAAACTGTGACCGGGAGCCATTAGACTTATTTATCAGGGTTACGTCTCTCGATGCCGTGCTGTGGATGTTCTCCAGACCCTCTGCACCCTGAATGATAGAATCGGTCAACGTCAATCTCGTGAGTTACAATGCGCACATGAAATGGAACAAAGCTTACTTTTACTAGCTACAATTTTATCGAGCGAAACCCCAGCAGCAGGTAGCTTGGAAAGCCGACCGAGGCCGCAGCCAACATGGAAACGAGGTTTGACTTAACCAGTTCCGATAGCGACGAGGACCCAACGCAGTCGGGCGAGGTCGGAGACTACCCTGCTAACAATTACTCCCTCAAACTCGACGAGGCTCGTGGTGAGCAACCCATCTGGCAGGTTGTCAAGCGACGTTTGAATGAGGAGGAGAAGCAGAGGTTGGTGAAGGAGGCAGAGAAGAAAAATAAGAGTATTGGGATTGAAGACGACGATAGTGAGGTCTCTGTACCAGAAAGGTTCCAATACTACTGGCGTCTTTCCGCTCCCAAGGTGTACCAGAGCGCTGGAGCCATTGGGAAGCACTGGAGGCCTATCCGTCTCATACTAGACGACCAAAAACGGGAGATTTCCGCGGGCTCGTTGGAAGAGCTCAAAGAGAACGGAACGCTACATTGGATCATCGAGGACCGCTGGCAGCAACAACGCCGCGCGAAGACGCTCGGGAAAAACAAGCTAGCAATTCTCGATTTGAACTTCCAAGCAACTGGCCGTTTCGTCGAACAAATCTTGATTGACCGAGATCCGGGAAGTTCGAAACCGAAGGGCATCAAAATCGGCGAGTTCGAGGAGCTCATTGAAGCATGGGACGGAAATCTGGCGCTGTATGCGCAGCAGCATGCAACTGGAGACACTTTGCTCGAAGCTCACAGGAAGGAGACTCTGGAAGATGCAACCAAGTTGCCCTTCCGATACCCATCGGGTACCTTTGTCGACAGCAGGAACTCCATCGAAGACCTGGCGACCACGGAAACAAGGAACCACGTTGACGACGTTGACCGCCTGTATGTCAAACTGCTTTCGGCACGCGCCAAGGCCGATGTCTCTGGTGGATACCTCGGCTTCGATAAGAGCGATGTGTTTGTTCTGAAGACGGCAATCGATAAGCTGTCGGGGATAGCCGCCGAGAAGGACCCTACGCGGTTCGCCCTAGAGACTGACGACGAATCTCAACGGTGGCCACCCGATACCCGCGGTCCAGCACCGAAGCCTGAGAAGAAAATGGAGATCGAGGACGGTCCAGCACCGGAGCTTCAGAAGACAATGGAGATCGAGGACGACCAATCCATGTCGGAAGAGCCCAAGGAGCAACAATCCACATCGAAGAAGTCCGAGAAGGACCAATCCGCATCGGAGCAGCCCAGGAAGAAGGGGCACGAACCGACGCCATCGTCAACGATATGGGCTCGCAATGGCAAAGGCTTCGCTTTCCAATGGACATTCAAGGGGGAGGAAGGCGGTTCAGAAACCTTTTGGAACACTACTCGAAAGGATTCCATCGGCTCCCTTGAGCGGGAGACGGGATGGACCCGGTACATCGACCCGAAAATTGACCTCTACATCGTGCCAACCAGCAATACCGTCAACATCCACGCCGAGGTGGTGCAGGCTGCGAGACAGCTCGAGATGACGTCGAATTCGCTCTTGGTTTACAATTCTGTCAGGAAGGTAGACGCGAGCAACCTTCCAAAGCTTCGCAAGGGAGGCACCGATCAGGCCGACTGCGACACCAAGATGATACACCTGATCGGGAGAGACGAATTGAAAATCCAAGGAATCCCAATGAAAAAGGTAGCTAAGCCTTGATCCACCCTAACCAACGTCCTGCTTGAATCTGTCATGGTGGTCTAATTCGCTTCTAGCTCGCCCTTTCGCCGTTTGGACACTATGAGACGTGGATCAAGCAGGCGGATTGGGAACTATACGGAGAGACGCGGCCTGACCGCACGCCACCCACCTACGCCGAAAACAAAGCCGGCATTGAAAAGGCAAAGGCACTGCTGAGAAAAAACGACGTCGATCCAGCGGCTGTGCAGAAGAAAGAGGGCGTCAAGGCCGCGTCTAAGAAGAAGAGTACAAAGAAGAGAACCGATGTCGGCAAAATGGGAGGTAAGACGCAGAAGGAGGAGAAGGAGAAGACAGAAAAAGAACAGAAGGATAAGGAGGAGAAAGACAAGACAAGAGAAGAGTCGGAGCGGAAAGACACCAGGGACTGGACTACTATTGGAACCGCCGTCTCGGCGACAAAGATTATCCAAGCCGTGGGGAAACGCGAGGGCGCACAAGGCCAGGCAACCGTCATGGGCTGCTCTGCAACTTTGGTATGTAATATTCTGATTTCGCAACGAAACGTCGACTTGGAAACAAGGCTGATGTTTGGGGAAACCCGAGGAACAGCTTGCAAAGGCCCTCGGCTGGGACAAGCACAATGCCAAAGCAGAGGAGGCGGGAGTCTGGCCACACACATCTCACATGCCAGCCGAGTGGCTTCACCGCTGTGCCTTCTCATGGGGAGGGTTTGACGGCGGTCCCACGACGTCGCAGGTGAAGAAGAACCTCATATTCGGCACTGGCGAGTGCAACTCGGTCATGACGCGCTACGAAAAGGCATGGCAGGCTCTCGTTCGCAAGGAGGGCAGCCGCCTCAAGCCCCGCGGAGCCAAGTCGACGCACAAAGACGGCAAGCTGATAGATGGAGGCAGCGGACTAAAAGGAAGCGGTTGGCTGTATGCCAACATCGAACGCAACGTGCACCGCCCCAACTTTGGCATTGATGTCAACCACGACTGGGACGAGGACTTGGAACCCGTTCCTCAGCCGATGACGGCCGCGGATCAGTACGAGCAGCTGCCGCACTGGCTTTGCTATGCCCTCGACTACAGGCTCAAGCCGGACGAGGCGGTTGTCCCGCTTGGAAACGTCACCGAGTTCCACACCGTCTTCTACCCCTGGCAGCGCGGCTTCTTCACCAAGTTCGAGCAGAAGCTGGACGAGACCATCCTCGAGAGCGCGTACGCGTCGTACGCTAAGCAGATGAAGGAGGAGGTTGACGCCGCACCCACGGGCGCCTCGGGCCATGGTCTCGAATATGACAATATACTCAAGAAGTTTGAGGATGCAGGCCTCCAACTCGTCGACGCCGTGAAGAAAGACGAAAAAGACGGTGATGAGGAAGTGCGGAAGATGACCAAAATACACAGAGATGGCCAGTATACGGATATGAAGGATCCAGACGACGACAAAAACAAGTCGCTCAAGGAACTCCTGGATCGAAACAGCAAGCTCCTTGGGACCACACTATTTGGTAGTCTCGTGGCCACGCCCGAGATTGGGCTCGAGCCCACACACCGTCTTCAGGTAATGACACTGGTTGAAGAGGCTGATATTTCTCCGTCAAGTCCTGTTGAACTCAGCTCCACGAGTCCCAATCTGGAAGCCGTCTGGGAGCAGGTCCACAGTCCAGGGCCAACCTTGATCGACGGTCTTTTTCTTGCTGATGCTGAGGTTGTTGTGGGCGGTGGTACGGCAGCGGACAAGGAAAAGAAAGACTTCGACCATCCCGTCAACGAAACAGAACCGTCGCTCGAGCCCGTCTGTTACTCGATGGAGAGCAACAGTTTCCAAGCTACCCAAGCTGAACCAGCGATGACACTACCAACGCTGGCCGAGCCAGATGAGGATCACCATACATCGGCCATGATGTCAACAAAGGCAAACCAAGAGCCTACGGGACCTCCCCAGGATCCTACCATCCATACCGCACCAGAGCGGTTCGTCATCAAAGCCAAGTTCAAGCTCTTCAACCAGCATCATGCCGAATTTCTCAGCCTTCAGGACGCAGCTCGTCCCAGAGTCCAACACTACCGCGTCAAGCTCCCCACCGAGCTCTCCATGGGCGTCTTCATGCCGCCTCTCGCAGGCTCTGACCTCGACGCCATCGCCATGCGCAACACCACGCTCGATTACCGATCGCACGGACGCATCGCCGGCCTGAGCCTCGCAACTGAAATCACCCTGTCTGGTCTCCTCCAGCCCGTCAACGCCCTCCTCCGCGACGTCTTCAAGCAGGACCGGCCGCGCATCAACGTCTCGACTCACTTTGGCATACTCCCGCCCAGCCTCTGCCTCGTGCAGCCCCCGCAGCCCCTTGGGTTCACACTTCGTGGTGAACTGCCGGAAGTGAATATTCCGGATCTTTTTGGCGTCTTGACTGTGACGCATATTGGCCTTGACGTCGTGGGAACGAGGCGCGGGTCTGCGGGCGGGTACGATCTCGGATACGGCTTTTTTGGCCGCGGGCGAATCGACGCGGTGACAATGGTCGACTGGCAAATCTCGAGATTCGGAAATATGTGGTCCGTTCGCATCAACGCTGCGTCGAGCGAGTGGAAGAATGTTGCTGGGATCGAGGGAGTTAATGTTAGTGTCGTCCTGTTCTCTCTTCCCCACGCTCACCCGTGAAACACTACTGACGTCCTCCCGCGACAATCACAGCTCACAGACGTGTTTATGGAGGCAGCCTGGATAGGAACCAAGCTGTCCACGGTGCGGCTTGATCTACGTGCTACCTTTTCCATCAAGGAGCAGGCTACGTTGATGCTCGAAGGAAAGTTGGGCAGAAGTAAGTACAAGATGCCGTGTCTTGGCACGTAATACTTCATTAGTGCTAATCAGGACCATGTTTGCCTCTCTCCTAGATGATTTTGAAGTATCTGGGTATCTCACCGATTGCAGTCTCACCACGCTCAAGCAGCTATACAACCAAACGTTTGGGGGCGACGTCGACGTGACGACGGAGCACGACATCGTCTTGTCCTCTCTTGTGCTGATTGTGTCCAAATCCACCACTTCCCAGCTCTCTCTGTACGGCGCTGTCAGCGTCGACGGTCATAGAGCTGCCCAGGCACTCATCGAGATCGGCGCCGGCTGCATTGGCTTTGAAGGCTACCTCGAAGCGGGCTTCTCTGTCGGGAACGTCGACGTTCTGGAGCCCGCTCTGGCTGTCAGTGTTCATACTAGCAAGAGCACCGAGACGAGTCGCGGCTTCGAGGTTCAGTTCTCGGGTAGAGTCATCGTCGCCGATAAGCACAGCTTCGACGTGGCCGTGTACCTGTCCAAGACGAGTGGCAAGGTCGAGTACACCGTCTACGGCGCGTACGACGGCGAGTTCTACCTTCACGACCTCATGGGTATTCTCAAGGAATCCGACCTGCTGCGTGATATACGCATGCGAAAGCTAGCCGTCTGCGTTAGCAACATGAGAAACCCCGGCTTGCTGGTCAAGTCGAGGCCCCCGGGGTACGACATCACGACAGGCCTAACAGTGTACGCCGAAGTCGATCTACCGGTTCTCGAGGACGTTCTAGGGTTGAAGCGCAGCACGTCGTTCCTCGTTTGTGCGGCTTACAGGCCACCGTCGGAAGGCTCCAGTGTCAAGATTGGTATTCGGGTCCCTGACGTAAACGCTGTAAGTAACCCACTCTCCTTTTCTCTCTGTGGGTGTGTTTTGTGTGTTCATACAGACATTTGTAGTTCACCATCGAAGGCTTTTCTGTGGGCAACATCCGCCTGGAAGTGGCCGTCGTCAATGCTCAGCCATCTATCGCCATCGGTGGTGACTTGTCCTTCCCCATTGAAGACAACAAGAGTCTTATACTAGGACTCGGCCTCTCGGCAGGCCTATACGAAGCTCGAGGAGAAGCGTAAGAATTCTGATGTCCCTATCAAGGCAACTTTGGATTAGAGGCTGACCAGAGGCTGACGTGCAGTGAATTGAAAACATCTTGGGCCAACCCCTTCAACCTCAACAAAGCCGTCACCATCCACAACTTCAAGGCTGGCCTTGGTATTCTCTACGCCGGTGCCGCGCCCTCGAGCATCACCCTAGGCGGTGCCGTTGTCGTTGGTGAGGTGGCTGGCAGCGTGCTGGTCCACACTGGCGTCGACGCTTCCAAGCAGCTGCTGCACATCAACATTGTCAACCTGGACGTTTCTCAACTGCTGAATTCTGTAGGTAGTCTGATTGATGTCAAGCTAAGGCTACCCGGCGGGTCCGACGCGTTCTTCATTCGAAAGCTCGAGATATATCTGTCGACGGGCCTTGAGCTGTTCGGCACGTACTACGCGCAAGGCATCTACATCGACGCCGACATGACTCTGTTTGGAAAACGCGCCACTCTGCAGGCTGAAGCGGTAAAGGGACATGTTAAATTCAAGGGTAGCGTCGAACAATTCGAACTTGGTTACTTCAAGGTATGCTCAGCCTCTCGCGCCGACCGGGGCCCATATGTCGAGATGGAGCTTTCCGATTCGGTTCAGCGCATCAAGGTCGACGGCAAGATCTTTTTTGGACAGGAGAACTGGATCATGATCCTCATCAATGTCGACACGGGAACAAGCGACTTCAAGGTGGAGTTTGAGTTCGTCGTTGGCGACGCCCTGAAGATTATTGTCGAGGCCAGGCTAGACGGGGGTCTACCGCAGGCGAAGCAAGATGCCATGCAAGAAATCGAGGATGGACAAGGCGGCAAGATCTGGCAGCCTCAGCAATTGGCCGGACCTGTTAACGGTGGTTTTCTGCAAGGCAAGACGCTCGCTGTGAGCGCAACTGTTGAACCTCGCATTGTCGAGTACCTGATGAAGCTTGCCAACGACCGCCTTGGTGCGGAGCGAAATCCCGCCGAGGAGCAGACCCTCCAGGATACTTTGGACGCCGCGAAGAGCAATCTGTCCAAAGCAACGGTCGAATTCGACGCAGTCAAGACTGCCCACGAAGCCGAGATTAACAAAATCACCGACAACTTGAACAAGCGTCTGGATGAGATCAAAGAACAGGCTAGGAAAGAGCTGGCACTAAAGACGGAACAAGTCGCAAATCTGGACAAGGTCGAGCGCGACATGATCATGGAGGCGGCCCAGGACGATCGAGACTTGGCCAAAAAGGAGCAGAGCGAGGCCGCCGCTGCTGAAGCAGCTGCCCGCGAGGCCAGTGTCCAAGTCGAAGTCTGGCGTGCCCGACTTTGCGTTCTAGAGGCAGCTGAAAATGCGGTGCAGGCGGCGTTGGACACGTTAGACAAGGCTGAGACGGAGCTTGCTAATGTCCAAGTGGTTGTGATAAGACATGCCCAGACCCAGCCGCAGAACGGAAAGGACGATGTTGGATACGAGCCCTGGCAGTGGACGGCCCAAGAGCTTGCTGCAAAAGCCCAGGTCCAGGAGGCCAAGGTGAGGACGGCCAGAGCCAACGTCAAGCCTGTCCAAGACGCTGTCGTGCAGTTTGATATGGGCTCGTTTGATGAAGCTACTGCTCAACTCGGCCATCTCACTGACCAGATGAACGATGCCGAGGAGGCTGCACAAGCAAGACGCGCAGCTGTCGACGTCAACATCGAAGCAGCTCGAACCAAGGCGCAAGAAAAGCGAGCGGCCCTACAGAAGCGCCGCAGTGACTTCATTGCGCACGCAGACAAGACTATCCAGGATCTCGCCAAAAAGGAGGCCGCGTTTGAACGGGAACGAAGCGACACGCTCGTGGCGGCACGTGCAAAGAACAATGCAGCCAACACCGACGAGGGCAAAAGATACAAATTCTGTACCGAGAAGCACCGGGCGGCAGATGTCAAGCTGCGCTCATATCGCAAACTGCAGGACTCGGTATCGTCAGCCGACAAGATCCTACTGGCACCGTTGCGCTTCTCCATCAACGTTCTAGGCAAGGCGGTCCGAAAGTTCCTCAACATTAGTTCCATCGTCATTGACGGGCAGCTCACCGACAACACGGGGAGCGTCACAGCCACGGTTTTATGCACGGTTGGTGGCTTCAACCACACGTTCACCCTTACCATCGAACTTGGCGACATTGTGACCTTCTTCACCGAGCTGTGGAAAGAGATCAAGCGCGTCATCTCCGGCGTCGCCAATGAGCTGCTCAACTTGGCCATCAAGGGAGTCAACGCGGTCGCGAAATTCATCGACGATATTGGCAACGGCTACAAAGAGGCCGTCAACTGCACCGTCAACCACTTCATGGAAGGGCTGGCCGAACACCAAGATGAAGTCCAGGCATTCCTCGACGGCATCGATGACGACGTCATCGGGCAATTCGGTAGGCTTGGCAACAAGGTCGTCGAGGAGTTTGAAAAGGCCTCGCGGGACATGGTCGGCGAGATTGGCGACCTTGGGCAGAATGTGCATGACACGTTCCAGAGAGATCCCCGAGACGTCATTCAGGACCTCGGCCAAGGGGCTTTCACAGGCCTTGTCGGTACCGGATTCTTGCTCGAGGGAGGATTATCGTTGCCTTCCGCCCAAAGCGCCACTGAGGCCCCCAGTATCGACATGGATCAACCCGATGACATTATGCGTCTAATTGCAATGGGCCAGGAAGAAGCCAAACGGCACGGCACGCAGAGGATGTAGCGCGCCACGGAAGACAGCGGCTTCTTCATGCACAAAGTGAAGCTGATGTGGCAGAAGCTCGAGCAAGAGCAAGCTTTCCTTGAGCAAATGCACAGCCGTGGCCAGATTGGGACAGGCGAGCTGCAAACAAAGTATGAGGATATCCAAGGATGGTACCAGGAGATGAAGGCAAGTTTGGAGGTGGACGAGGTCCAGAGGCGAATCCATTTGCAAGAGAAGATGGTTGAGCTTGTACAGCTTCGAGACATGGGAGAATACCAAGTCCGAGGGCAGCGCATGCAGCTGGAAAAGCTCCAAGGGCAGCTAAAAACGGCTGAAATCCGAAAGGATCTAGCAAGCAAAGAGTTGGAGTTGAAAGGAGGAGAGCGCAGACATGACTTCGGTCTAGAAGAGCAGGAAGCGCTAGAAACGAGGGTGTTGTACTTGAAACTGAGATTGTAGAAGAGTGACTTTGAGTGGCAATGGGACATGCTGCAAAATGAATACCTAGGATCTGATATGGGAAGGGGAGATTACCAGATGCAGCGGGAAGCTCTCGAGGAGCTACGAGTGCAATTGGGAAAAGCAGAGATCAGGGAGCAGATTGACAGAGACGGTCTCCGGCTATCTCAGATGGAGCGGAGGGGTGAAAGCTCAAGCGATGAGTTTAAGTTGCTGCAAGATATACAAGTTGACGACGCTGAGGTAGAGTATTATGCGGCGATGTTGATATATGAATGGGGTGGAAAACGGGGGATGAATTGGGATGAGCAACCGACGAGGAAGGCAAGGTTGCTTGAGAAAAAACAGGAAGTGGAAAGAAGAAGGGGCGATTTGCCAGTATAGATTTGTTGCAGGATAGAACTAATGCTTGTGGATATGCTGACGTTTCGTTATGAGCGGGGATAGTCTTTATTTCTATCGCATCTGCGTTCCATTTCACTAATAGTATCAGTATAGAAGAGAAATTAAACCTAGTGCTTTCAAGAATCAATTCGTTTCTAGCGCTAGCAATATCTAGCCATTACGATGCACTACTCCCCGTTGACCACTCTTGAATTCAAACCCGTAAAGAAACATGTCATTCTAATGGAGCTCGAGTGCCTATCATTTTCAGTACTAGCTAAGCACAGCCTCACATGCAGCGGGAAATACTAAATTTGGTCGCATTTAGAAGAATTGAGTAAGATGAAAACTTGATAACTTTGCGTATCCCACGGAGAATGCTCGGATCCAAATGTGTCACCGAGCAAGGCGCATACGTATTAAACTCACAGCATCGCATATAAACTTAAACCGTGTTTTTTAAACTCATGATAGTAGTAATCGCGCCCCAGAGCCGACCGCGATACAGATAGTATATAAACTTGGATGCGCGGCAAACACCCCGAGTGAAATCCGAGGAACAATGTATGCAGCGGAACACATCCCCAAAAATACTCTTGACATCAATCTTAACTATTTCAAGCCATCAACGGTTTCTGCGAAGCCTCATGGGGCCCTAGCATAGCAGCCCCTACCACCTCCTCATCATTCATAGCAAAGGCCTTGTCCCCAAACGCCAACGCAATCTCCTCCAGCGTATGGTTCGCAGTCTCGACATAGTAAAAGTATGCCAGTCCTGCGGAGAACAGACAGAACCCAGCGATGATGACATAGTAGTAGCCGCCAATACCCGCAAAGGCATCCGGCGCCGACATGCCAATGGCGAAGTTGAAGAGCCAGTTGGAGCAAGTCGCCAGCGCCATACCCTTGCTGCGGGCTCGCAGCGGGAAGATCTCGGCGGGGAGCAGCCAGGGAATCGGACCCCATGTAAAACCGTAGATGGCGTTGTAGATGACGACGAAGGCATAGATGCCGTGTGCGCGCACACTGATGTTGGGAATAGCAGCCTCGGTGAATGCGCAGACGATACATAAGGCGATGGCCATGAGGATTCCTAGAATTTGTCTTAAGTTAGCCCAGTTCTCTAGATATACACAACATGCAAATTGCAAGACTTACCACCAAGGATCAAAAGAGGCCGGCGTCCCCATTTGTCAGCCAGCCACCAGGTGAGAATCGTAGCGGAGACGTAGGGGATTGAGTTGGCAGCCGTGTAGAGCAGGGACTTCTCAACGCCAAGACCGGCTTTGGCGAGCGTGGTGGGCAGGTAAAAGGAAATGACGTTGATGCCGTTGAGCTGGGCGAACATCTGAGCCGTGATACCAACCATGGTGCGTTTGCGGTACCGCGTAAACATCTCTCGCCACGTCGACTGGCCGAGACTGGCCTCGTAGCGCACAGCCTCTCTAATCTCCAGCATGACGTGCTGCACATGCTCGGCCTGGATATTACCGTCCGGCGTGTGCAGATCAGCAACCGTCTGTAGACACTCGTCGGTGAAGCCGTTGCGGGCCAGCCATCGCGGCGTCTCAGGCAGGAAGAAGGACATGGCAAAGAGGATAAAGGCCAAGCCCATCTGGATGAAGTAGGGGCCTTGCCAGGAGACGCTCTTGGGGATCAAGTAGTAGAAGCCAAAGTCGACCCAGGTCGAGAGCGCATAACCGCCAATGAGAAACGTGTACTCGACTCCGACCATCAACCCTCGACGGTGCGGCGCGGCGATCTCGGTCTGGATGATGGGAACTGTCATGGAGAGGAAGCCCACGCCTAAGCCCTGTAGTGTCCGACCGATGATGAAGGTCTTGAAGTCTGGGGCGAAGGCTTGGATGAAGGCTGTTGCGAAGTAGATGAAGCCGCCGAGGCGGACACACCTCTTTCTGCCAACCATGTCGCCGAGAGTGCCTGCCATCAGGGAGCCAACGGCGGCCGAAACTTGCAGACAGGCCACGAGGATGCCAGTCATGGACGGGTCGATGGCGTCGTCGGTCCCATCGGCACCGCCGTAGTCGCTGAAGAACCTGGTGAGAAACACGGGGTTGACGAGCAGACCCGAGACAATACCTGCATCGGTGTTAGTAAACCGAAGGTGCGTTCGGCGGGACAACGACAGAGAACTTACCCTGGTCATAACCAAACAGAGCGTCGCCCAAGCTTCCGAACGCGCACGTCATCCAGAGCAGAGGCTTCCCCCTAAAAGGATAGCGAGTATGGATGGTCTTTGGCTTGATCTTGGATTCTAGCCACGAGACCTCAAGCACGGGAGGGTTCTCGCTGTTGGCCGGGGTCGGGGCCGTCTCCATGAGAGTTGGTGGCGGTGGCTTCTCCATGCTTGCGGGCGAGTCGGTGTTTGAAGTTGATGAAGTGATGCCTGATGGATCAAGATAGGCCGTGATGATTAGCTACTCCAGAGTAAAAGAAAGTCTGGGGCCCCGGATTATATAGATCGAAGATGACAATTGAAAAAGTCAAAACATGAGCCGTGCCAACCCCCGCTACCCCGAGGGGACCCCAAAGAACCACAAGGGGAACCATGTCATGACGAACTAGCAAACCCAACGGCTGTTTTACTGGCTAGGCGTTTATCCCTCCGCTGCGGTTCTGCCCTTGACGCCGCAGCTCGGTGACAGGGCCATCAAAGGCTAGAGGGTTGATCTAGTCCGGGGACGAGTCAGTGGGCGGTCCACGGTGATCCGCCGGAACCGTAAGACGTGTAAACGGCGGCTGGGCGATGGGTCTTCCGCCGGATCGACTAGTCGTTCGGAACCGTACGGTCTAACAGTGGAGCAGCGGCTGGGAATTCTCTAGGTGGTCTCCGGTAGTTGTTGAGTGGAGCCGCTCATTTACATCCGAGGAGTGACGGTTTTGTTCATGCAGCATCATGCAGCATGGAGAATGGTGGACTGCATGCAAAGGGAGGCAATTCAGGATATGCTTGATTGTCGCATTACTCTTGATTGTCACATTACTATTCCGATAATTATCTTCCATTTCCGAGGGCCAATTACTTATTGATTAGAGCCGCCACTCCAGGTAGAATCCCACAGCCAGAAAAGGTCGTTGGCCCCATAGCCCACCGTGCCCTCATGGATGTGCACAGGTGGAGGCACTGGATATCCATTGGGCTGCGTAAACGGAACCTGCCACATGTCTTGCTGCGGCACAGGGGGCAAACCGTCCTCGGCAGCCACTGCAGGCCCTAGATCCGCCATTGCGTCGGGTTGAAGTGGTTCCTCTGGGAACGGGGGCAGAACTGTAACATGTGGGAGTCAGTCTCGGCTGGCCAGCCATCGAGATCCCGATGGGGCAAGACACTTACTCCGCTGTACCGATGCCAGGCTCTCGTTGAAGCGCTGCGTCATGCTCAGGTTGGGCCAGACCTGTCTCTCAGCGCCGTGGTATGGCGTGCCGAGGGCAGCGGCCAGGGGCAGACGAAGCGTCTCCTCGACCGACATGGACCCGGGGTGGTCCCCTGGAGCTTGGGATTGCGGCCGGTGAGATTCCACCGCTACTTGGTCTGAAGTGACGGGACCCAGCATGGCTTCCCCTTCTCTCCGGAGCAGCAGACAGATGAGGTTCTTGAGCACGGCGCTGCTCTGGCTCGACAAGGCCGAGCGTTGACCCAGCAGCTCCTGTAGACGAAACACGCGCGTAATTGTCCTCTTGACGCCTTGGGCTGGGTCAGAGAGGGGGTCAGAGAGAGCAACCAGGATTAGTACTATAGCGGCGTGGAACAGGTTCATGGCCATGAAAGCTACCAGGTGGCTGTCGGTGGCAAGCTGAGCAAGCTGGGGCAGCTCCGTCACGCGGACGGTCCTGACGGCAGCGCTCCACCAGTACTCTGAGCTCACGGTTGATTCCCCGCTCGATGACGCGAGATTGTTCGAGGACAGACTGCTAGTGTGCGAGGCTAGAGACGGCGACTGCATCTGGGCCACGGGCGAGGTATGATTTGGCCCGCCCTGGTGAGACAGCGACGAGGTTGCCGACAGGTGCTCGACCTGGCGGGCCAAAAAGGGGCGATGCAGCACGATCAGCAAGTTGTCAAACGTTAGCTGCAGAGAGAGAGATTGCAGGAGGTGCGCGCGCGTGCTCCAGCCGGTGATGCCGGGGTGGTAGTCCTGGTTCAGGTCCAGGGACAGGAACCGCGGCAGCTGCGAGCGCCAGGCACTGAGTCGCTGCGTCACGTCGTGGACCAGCGAGGCGTACTTGGACTCGAAGTCGTGCTTGGCAGACCGCGCCGAGAGCGAGCCGAAGATGTTCTTGAGGGCGGGGGATGCGATGAGGTAGAGTTTGCTGAGTTCCGTCTGGTAGGCCGAGTAGACGACGCCCGGCAACCCTTCCTGGATCGACTCCTGAGTAAAGTAGGGCGACTCGGTGAACTCGGTGGGCATCTCGACGTTGCCGTCTTCGTCGTTGATACTGAGAGGGCGTCCATATGAAATGGAGGCAAACCTATCCCAAGTGTAAATGGTCCACCACACCCTCTTGCGCTCCTCAACATCGCCGACGGCCCCGCGTGTCAGCGTCCGATGCAGGCCCATGGCGTGCGACAGCTTGATGGTGGCGCCCAACAGGGCAAAGGCCAGGTTTGGGCGGCCGTGGTATACATGGTGCGAGCCGAGCAGGATGAGCGTCTGCACCGCTGCTAGCGAGTGTTGGTCCATGATCTGCACCAGCCGCCGCTCGACCGTCTTGAGCAGGTCGTCGCTCCAGAGGTGCCACTCCTCGCCGCCGTCGTGGGCGGTGCGTTTGTACCGGTACCACGCCGCCATGCACAGCACCATCGACAGCAGCGTCAAGAACGGCGCCTCGGCCGGGTGCGCGTGGCCGTCTCGGATGGACAGGAGGCCTCTGCGGAATCGCGGCTCGTATATCACCAGCGAGAACCAGTGCACCGACTCGAAGTAGTCCTCCAGCAGCGAGCACACCGTCTCGTGGTCAGGGAACCGACTCTCCAGGATGGTGGATATCGGCACCCGCTTGTCGCTGGCCCTTCTCTGAGGCGTCCTGGTTCCCCATCCAGCGCCGTCGGGAATGGCCGAGGTTGGCTGGTGGTCGATGCTCTGGCTCCCAAGTCTACACATCTGCCGGCCATGTTTGCAAAGGGGCCAATGGGGGGGAGGGTAAAAGCTGGAGCAGGAGTCTCACCTTTCGGGCAATGCCCATTGCTGACTCCGACTCGCCGTAGTCGACAGGCATCCACGACATGCGTCGATCTGTTGCGTCGGGAGCCTTGGCCGCCGTCACTGTCTCGTCAACCATGTGGCGATCCGGGGGCAACGAAGAAGCAGCGGGCGTTGAGACGCCATCGCCACTGCTGTCTCTGGACTCGGCTCGCCTGCAGCAGACAACCCTCTTCGTTAGCATGCACCTACCATATAAACTACAATACACCATGGGGAATATACTCACCGTCGCAGATGTGCCTCGCGCCGTTGGGTGACGCCCCGGGCTCTGCTCTTTGGAGCCTCGTCAACAATTGCCGGCTCACACTCCACA
Organism: Neonectria ditissima; assembly: GCA_001305505.1. Taxonomy (NCBI): domain Eukaryota; kingdom Fungi; phylum Ascomycota; class Sordariomycetes; order Hypocreales; family Nectriaceae; genus Neonectria; species Neonectria ditissima. The sequence goes on along the minus strand of LDPL01000018.1, from coordinate 42,766 downwards.
TTGGCTCGAACACACAACGAGCACGGCCGGAATGCGTCGCACTGGCACCATCCGCCGGGTCAGCAAACTAATTCTCGCTCGGGCTTGTTACTGACTGTCAAGCAGGAAGACATACTCGGCTCTTGTTCCGACGGCATCGACGGCAGGCGTTGGACACTCGGGTTGGCAGCCGGCGGGTCGCCACCGGAACCGAAGCCTCCAGCGCCGCCGGGTCACTTGGCTGGGGCATTTGAGGGAGGTGAGTTCAGACGATGAGGGGCCGGCGTGTGTCGAGCCGGAAGTGCAGATGCAAACGGAAGGGGAATTCGCTGCGGTAGACTTGCACGGTAAATGTCCAACTGGCTGATGAGGGCCGCTTACCCTACCACCCAGATCCGTTTGTGTCATGCTCCAGAGACAGCCGAGACAGAAGCCATCCGAAGTCTTCGTCTTGTGGGCGGGCTTCGGTGAGGCCCGTGACCCTCACCTCCGTCACCACTGTAACGCTAACAGGCCGAGATGCCAAGCTAGCCAGGCTAGCTAAGCTAATAAAGCCATCCGCGGAACCGTCTCGGCGTCCATCCGCTCGGTTTCGCTTTTGCGGCAGGAGGAGGAAAGATCGCCGTCGGTGGCAGCGAGGCTCCCGATTGGTGCGAGGAGCATCACTCATCGAAACAAGCAATAAGACCGATGACCTTCCGCGAGCAACATCCTGGAATCGCTTGCTCTATCCCTCTTCAAAGCCTTTCTAGGTACCACCCAGACCATGACGGCACACTCCATCCTTCACGAGCCAAATTGTGCCCAAAACAATGGAGCGGCACCCGATCCGGCTATTGCCCAGTCTACTCAACAAGACATGACAGTATCCAATGCACCGTCAAAAAAGACATCCGTCAGCCTTTCCCATCATTGCGTGAGCTTGTACAGCATAGCTAATATCCAATTTGACCGACAGAACCTCTGTTTCATCCTTAACAAGCCCCATCATGTCGAGTTTGCCGAAAGGCCCATCCCGACAATTTCCACCGCGCACCAAGTCCTCGTAGCCGTCAACTACACCGGCATATGTGGCTCCGACGTGCACTATTGGGAACACGGCAGAATCGGCCACTTTGTCGTCAAAGACCCCATGGTCCTTGGCCACGAATCCGCCGGCACCGTTGTCGAGGTGGGCAGCGCCGTCAACTCACTCAAGCCTGGGGACAGAGTTGCTCTCGAACCCGGCTATCCCTGTCGGCAGTGCATCGATTGTCTGGCCGGTCGATACAACCTCTGTCCGGAAATGGTGTTTGCGGCTACTCCTCCCTATGACGGCACGCTCACGGGCTTCTGGGTTGCGCCGTTCGACTTCTGTTATAAGCTGCCCGATAACGTCTCTACCCAAGAGGGTGCGTTGATTGAACCCCTCGCAGTTGCCGTGCACATCGTCAAGCAAGCGCAGATTGCACCCGGAAATAGCGTGGTAATCATGGGGGCCGGCCCAGTCGGTCTGTTATGTGCAGCAGTCGCCAAGTCCTTTGGTGCGACCAAGATTGTGAGCGTCGACATTGTTCAAGCAAAGCTCGATTTTGCCCGGCAGCTAGCCTCTACGCACACGTATATATCACAGCGGATTTCGCCAGAAGACAATGCAAAGGCTTTAATCGAGCAGTGCGACCTTGACAAAGGCGCTGACGTCGTTATCGATGCCAGTGGAGCAGAGTCGTCAATTCAGACAAGTCTGCATACCGTCAAGATGGGAGGAACATACGTGCAGGGAGGGATGGGCAAGGCAGATATATCGTTCCCCATAATGGCCATGTGCCAGAAGGAGGTCACAGCCCGAGGTAGTTTCCGTTATGGGCCTGGTGACTATAAGCTTGCCATTGAGCTGGTAGCTAACGGAAGTGTCAACGTGGGGAAACTGATCAGCGGCGTTGTCGATTTCGCACAGGCCGAGGACGCGTTCAAGAAAGTTAAGGAAGGCCAAGTAATCAAAGTGATAATTGCAGGACCCAATGAACCTGCACAAGAGGGATTCGGGTCAATTACCAATGGAAAGGTCACTACGAATGGTACTGATACCCTCGGAGGATGCTGCTGAAATAGCAAGCAATACAAAAACTTGCCCGAGAGATTGTATTTGCTCTAGGGTAGGATGAGAACTTCACACATCAACTGCACTATCCATCTCCGAAACAAAACAAAAAACCCGTCTTGATACTTGGATAGTCTATGCGTGTAAGTATTAAATGATGCGGCATAATATGGCACCTTCATCTGCCGCATCCCCATCCTTCCACAATGTGTGAAACTCGCCGTCTTTGTTTGCTTTGATGCTGACCTCCATTTTCATGCTTTCAATCACCATGACCAGCTCCCCACCTTTCACCTCGTCCCCGTTCTTTTTCTTAACCGAGAGTACTTTGCAGGGCATGGGTGCCTTGATGTCTTCTTGACCCTGTTCCTTCTGGGCTTGAAAGGAAGCGCGACGACTTTCAGTGTAGGATAACATGGTATCCTTTCGGAATTGGATGTGGCATCCCAGGTGTGGAAAATGACAGAAGACTGCTTGTGGGCCAGATTGATTGGACTTGTAAGCTGGCGCGATACAGTATGCCCTGATTTTAGATTGATTGACAACAGCTTCCAAAATAGAAACAGGTCCGAGGGTTTTCCAGCTGAGGAGGCTTGCCTCGATAGGAGACAACGTGTGCTTTCGAAGAATGTTGCTAACGCCATTATACTGCCTGGCCATGATCTTTGCAGCAGGCTCGTCGTCACCACCTTTTTCTTTGTCGATACCGTTTTCCAAATCGTCAATAGGAACAATGCTGACCCTATCCCTCTCTTTCCCGTGCTGGCGAGAACCTGGTTGCCATATAAACAGGGTGGACTGCTTCTCGTCGCCGTCGGAGAAAGTCGACAGGTCACTGGTAACAGCATCACAACGAACGTTGACTGGGTCATGATATTGGTTGCGGAACTGTGAGCGAACATTTTGAAAGGGGCGTGGCTCTTTCGCGTTCGAGGCCTTGTGCGCGAGAGCCCGCAAGAATATGCTTGGAATGACTGCCAACTCACGCGAGAATGGTTTCGCAGCGTGAAGCAGCTCGCTCAAATGGCGAGGGATAAATGAAGTGTTGTATGCCAGGTCTTGAAAGGCTGGATTTAGCAGGCATCGCTGAAGGAAAAGCTGGTTGGTCTTGATACCAATACAGACAGTTTGAGCCACGACGTCGGCCATCTTCTGCACAGCCATGCTTCTCGTCGGAGCCCACACAACCAGTTTCGCAATCATCGAGTCAAAGTAGATGGACACCGAGTAACCGTCTTGAACAGCCGTCTCGTAGCGGATATCCCTGCCAGGCTTCAGGGTACCCTGTGCTGGGAGCCAAGCGATGATCTTGCCGTGTTCGGGGAAGAAGTCGCGTTGAGCATCTTCGGCGCAGAGTCGACATTCAATCGCATGTCCGACTTGTCTAATGGACTGAAGATGTGGGAGTGAGCCGAGGTCGCCGCCTGCAGCAACAAAAAGTTGAAGCGCCACGAGATCAGTTCGCGTCACCTCTTCGGTGATGGGATGTTCGACTTGCAGCCGCGCGTTGACTTCGAGGAAGAAGAACTTGCGAGTCTTGACGTCAAAGACAAACTCGACGGTGCCGGCGTTTGCGTAGTTGATAATCTTGGCCACACGCACGGCGACTCGTCCCATCTCGAGTCGGATGTCGTCGGATAGAAAGGAGCAGGGACTTTCCTCGATGACCTTTTGATGACGGCGTTGCACCGAGCAATCTCGCTCAAAAAAACTGATGACGTTGCCATGGGAGTCGCCCATGATCTGCACCTCAATGTGCTTGCTGTTCTCAACGTACTTTTCCAAGATGCAGTCGCTGGAGCCAAAAGACCGGGCCGCTTCCGACTGGACTCGCTCCAACTCTTCGCGTAGCTGAGACGCCTCCCGGACAATGCGCATGCCCTTACCACCGCCGCCCGCCGAGGCCTTGAGCATGATGGGGTACCCTATCGTGGCGGCAGCTTGTTCGAGGTCGTCGACCTGAACGCTGGTCCCGGAGAAGCCGGGAATCAGAGGAACCTCGGGAGCGTTTTCCTCAAGGTATTTCTTGGAACTGCGCTTGTCGCCGAGTGTCGACATTGCGCTTGGGCTGGGGCCGATGAAGATCAGCCCAGCTTCAGCGACGCGAGACGCAAACTCGGCATTCTCGCTGAGATATCCGTAGCCAGGATGGATTGCGTCGGCTTCGAGGTCGAGGGCGGTTTGAATGAGGAGCGGTATATTGAGAAAGGGATTTGTCGTATGATCGTTGATGCTTCCGACATTGACGGCATCGTTGGCTTCCGTGATGTGAAGTGATCCTTCGTCTCTTTCGCCGCAAAAGTCAGCCTGGTATCTGGCCCGCGTTCTTTCCCGCTGCTTACTCTTGCACATAGATCAAAGCTGTCTGGACGTTAAGCTTCTGGCACGTCGCGATGATGCGGCATGCAATCTCGCCTCGATTGGCAATCAGGATCTTGCGGATCACCGGGAGTCCTGTAGCTGCGTCGATGGGGATGGGAGCAACGAAGAGAGGTTGTCGAGGAGGACACGCCTCTAGATTGGTGGACATGATGATGGTAGTTTTTTTCTAGGTGCGATCTGGATACGAGGCACCTGGATTGAATCAATCTCCAGCATTATTATTAACCATGTTGATTTGGTGAGCATGGGATCCGGCCAGGTCTGTTAGTTTGTCTGCATTGGGTAGTCAGTCTAAATAGCGGTCCGTTGATTCCCCACTTCTCCGCTCCGGACCGAGACGGAGAGGCATTCCCGCGGAACCAACCAGCCTCGGTGTTCGGGATGCTCCTGGCGACGAGGCGAATCACCTAGTGCACTAAGGACCGTGAGACGTGCGACAAGGGAATTGTGTATGGTTTATCTGGAGACGGCGAGCCCGTATTAGAGATGTTATGCACTGAATTAAATCGCCGTGTCACAAACAAGACAATCCAGTGGTTTCACTCACAACCAGTCTACCTTATCCTTACTATTGTACCGTTCTACATATGTCAAAAAGTTCAACTACGAGCACACGTAGACCGGCACGTAGACGGGTAGTTTACGAGCACATTGCTTGATGATATTGACTGGGGCTTTATACCATTGATACGCACATGACTTATCGGATCATCGAGGGAAATATTCATCACGCTCCATTGTATGAAGTGATTAAAATATCCGCAGAAGCAAACTTTACACAACTATAACAAAGAGGTGATGCATCAAATTCTTGCCAGAACTCTGCCTCCTTCCACAACAGTCTGTCTCCCGCCCGTAACAACCTCCAGGCACATTCCCAAAACGTCGCGGGTATCTCTCGGGTCAATGATGCCGTCGTCAATAACCATGCTACTGGTAGAGTAACTCTCGGCATCTTTCTGAGCCTGAGCCCTGAACTTTGCAGTCTGCTCCTTTGCCTCTTCCGTAGGCGCCGACATTCCTCCGCCTCCGGCCTTGGCTGTCTGGATTTGCTCCATGACACCAACAAGCTGATCCGGCCCCATGACGCTGCATTTCCCAATGGGCCACGTGAAGAGAAAACGAGGCTTATAGGCCCGACCACACATCGCGTAGTTTCCTGCACCGTACGATGAACCGAGGATGATGGATATGTGCGGGACTTGAGAGCATGATACTGCCGAGACAAGCTGTGCACCGAGCTTGATGATCCCTGCATGCTCAGCCTTTGCCCCGACCATGAACCCAGTGACGTTGTGTAAGAAGATGATCGGGGTGGATCTTATACGGTCAGCACTGATCCAGACGTGTAATGGTACTAGAAACATGGGAGAATACATACTGCTGATTGCATAGGCGAATAAACTGGGTTGCCTTGGCTGCCTCGCTGGGATTGATGATAGACACCTGATTTGCCACAATTCCAACCGGGAACCCTGACTTGTCAGCGCTCTGCCATCGGATACAAAAGCGTTTTGTAGCCAACCGACTTACCCATGATATGGCTCCAGGCTGTCAGTATATTTGTCCCATACTTTGGCTTGAAGATAGATAGTCGCGAATCGTCGACAAGTCGCAACACCACTTCTTGCATGTCAAAGGATTTGCGGATATCAGGATTGACCAAGTTTAGGATATCGTCCATAGGGTAACGTGGAGGTAGAGCGCTGACTGCTTGTAGGAGAGACGAAGAGCTCAGACGAGGCTTCAAAGAGGCAACCCAATCACGGGCTTTGTGAATGGCATCAAATCTAGCCATGAAAACGTTAATTACAAGGTATCTGGGATAAAATATTCACGTGGAGGCGGGTTATCAATACATACTCATCTAAAGCAAGTTGATCAGCAAGACCAGTTTGTTTGGCGTGAACATCAGCGCCGCCCAGTGTTTCAGCGTCAATGATCTCTCCCGTAGCCATCTTAACTAGCGGTGGCCCTCCGAGAAACGCCTGGGCTTGGTTTTGCACAAAGATGGTGTAGTCTGACACGGCTGGATGATATGCACCTCCAGCTGTGGAGGATCCGAATACGATGGCGCAAGAGGGCTTGCCGTGCAGAGTGCGGACGGCGAGGTCGTGAAATAACTGGCCGCCTTTGTGAAAGACTCGAAACTGTTGAGGAAGAAATACACCTGCCTATTTGTGTAGTACTGTTATTAGCAAGTGCTAGCACTCGGAGCGTGGGATGAAGTTAGGGACATACAGATTGAACTAAGGATATGAGAGGAAGGTCATTCTCGAAGGCAATCTCGAGCATGCGGTTCACTTTGACCACTAGATGCCGTGATATTAGCATAACAAAGATGAAAAAGAATATTAGACAGTATATCCTACCTGTCATTTCATTCCACGCGCCACCGCTTTGAGTCGGTATGTGTGACATTAATAGACAAATCTGTCCACTAGAAGCAAGGGTAAGCTTGTGCGATCAGATGATAATAATGCTGCTACTTGTGACAAACCTCACAGTCCCAATTCCAGATATCAGATTGGCGGATGGTGTAGAATTGGGGTTCTCGTAGCCTGCGAACGGGCAGAGCTCAAGGAACGGGGACTCATTGTCAAGTAGCAATGAAATGCGATCTCTTGCTGTACGGTTTATTTATTAGATACTTTGAATACTGCTTTTGCACCAAGCTTGGGCAACTCACGAAGTAATTGTCCCCTAGTCTGATGGCGAGCGAGTGAAGCATCGGTGCCTTCCCCACAGACATGGTGAAGGGACTTTTCGAATCGCTCTAGCACGGGCGTCCATTTGAGATGGTTGTCTTTGTATTGCTGCTCTCTCAGATCGACTTGAGATTCTTGAATGGGATATGTGGCGGCCATGGTGTGACGAAGGTCCAGACGATAATCGCAGCTGTCACAAGGACGGATTGTGGAGGAGCAGAACTGAAATGCCTGGTTACTTGATGGGAACGAGCTCGATATGCTTGCCCCACTTCGGAAGCGGTCCGAAGAAGCGTTAAATGAGTTTGTCTGAACGCGGCCTCCGATGAAACCACGGTCGCAGGATTGAAGTAAATAAAAGACTTGAGATCCCGGCATAAAGAGTACCTCGGCTTCCCTCCGAGTAAGAGAATATCTCATGCTACCCTTCTTCAGTCCGTCTACTTCCGCCGTCTTTCACCGACACCGCGTCCGGACCGCTGTGGGTCCGTCGCCACTTCTTAGCCCGACGCCGAATTTGCCATTTACCCCGGCCTCGGTCCGTTAGTCGCCTGGGCTTCTTGGCTTTGACCAGTGGATTGTGCTTCTCGGCCTGGATCATGATCTTACCAGTTCCATTGAAAATTGTACATTCAGCTTGCTCCTCCACTTCTGAGAGTCATTGGGCTATTTTTCCAACGTTTCAGTCTCACCATGCGTCGTCCAGCCGTAAGACTCGTCGAGGTCGGTCCTCGAGACGGCTTGCAAAACATTGCCAAGAAAGTACAAACGAGCGACAAAATCGAGCTTATCCAACGACTGGCCTCAACAGGGTTGAATACTCTGGAGCTCACTTCTGTTGTTTCTCCCAAGGCTGTTCCACAGCTAGCAGATTGTCGAGATGTCTTGCAGAGCAGCATTGTGCAGCAGCTTCTGAAGAATGGCTCGTATCGTCTACCGGTATTGGTTCCCAACGTCAAAGGTGCTAAGATAGCTGCCGAATGCGGGGTCTCAGAAGTGGCCGTCTTCGTCAGTGCGACCGAAGGATTCAGCAGGGCAAACATCAATTGCACTGTAGAGCAAAGTATCGGAAGAGCGCGTGAGGTCGCTCGAGTAGCCCAGACTCACAACATGGCTGTTCGCGGGTAAGATTCCTTCCGGTTGACTGTATCTGATCACCATCGCTGACTTTAATAACAACAAAGATACGTTTCCTGCATCTTCGCTGATCCATTTGATGGACCAACTCCCCCAGAGGCAGTAGCAACCGCCACCGAAGCACTATTAGCAACAGGTTGTTACGAGGTCAGCCTGGGCGACACCATCGGCGTAGGAACACCACAAGACGTCCGAAATCTTCTCAAATTTCTTTCCGACCGCGGAATTCCTCTCAACCGTTTAGCAGGTCACTTCCATGACACGTACGGTCAGGCATTAGCCAACGTTTGGGAGGCTTACAACTGTGGCATCACCGTCTTTGACGGCAGTGTTGCAGGGCTTGGCGGATGTCCATTTGCACCCGGAGCCAAGGGAAACGCCTCGACTGAAGATATGGCCTACATGTTTGAGCGAGCGGGAATTGATACTGGCGTGGATCTAGCCAAACTCGTCGACACGGGAGCATGGATATCCGCAAAACTCTCTCAGCAGAGCAGCAGTCGTGCAGGCACCGCTCTAGCAAGTAAGACTCCTCGAGAAAAGACTTGCACCCAACACAGCCCCAACCTGAAGAGGCTTGAATGGGGTTTGACGCAGGAGACGGACGAGTTGGTGGTGCATCGATCTGGCGCCAACCTTCGAGTCACGATGAACAGACCAAGAAACGGAAATGCGCTGACAGTCGCAATGATTGAGGACTTGACCAGGATCTTCACCGAAGCTGGAAGCGATTCGTCCATCAACCGCATTGTCATCACAGGCAACGGCAAGTTTTTCTGCACTGGCATGGACCTTGGCAAAGGCAGCACACCCGTCGGTAGCGATAACAGCTCATCCGCCGATGATCAATACCACCGCCTAACTTCACTACTTGATGCCATCGATAAATGCCCCAAGACGACTATAGCTTGTATCAACGGGCCGGCATTCGGCGGAGGCGTCGGTATAGCCTTTACTTGCGATCTCCGAATCTGTACGAGCAGCGCCAAAGTCACGCTCAGCGAGGCAAAGCTCGGCCTCTGCCCTGCAACAATCTCAAAGTTCATCATCCGGGAATGGGGTGTGCCATTTGCACGGGAGGCCATGTTGACAGCACGACCCGTGTTGCCATCGGAATTGAAAGTCAGGGGCATCGTCATGGACACAGCTAGCGACACTGAGCAGCTCCACGTATTGCTAGAGTCCCTCTTGCTCCGCCTTCGGACGGTATCTCCTGAAGCGTCTTCTATGTGCAAGAAGTTGGTTGAAGCGGGCTGGGCTTACGGGGGACGGCAAAAACAAGCAGTCGTGATGAAGGGGTTGTTCCAGACAATGATGTCACCTTCGTCTGCAGGGGCTTTTGGTGTAAAGGAGTTTCAGGCTGGTCGGCAGGTAGACTGGGATAAGTATCGTGGACCAAAGTCAGTCAGCAAGTTGTAGTGAGAGATACAAGATGTGCCGTGCATTGCCCGCCATCCCAGATACTTAATCAACGTTGCAACCCACTGAAGATGCTCGATAGATGAGATCAAGTGAGGCTAAGCAGGTGGCAGTAGTGTCGTAGACTAGAAATACGAGAAGACGAGTTGATGAAAAATAAGTTGGAAACGAATTCCGAGTCTGGTAACCGTCTTGTGTGTTGCTTGTCCGCAACGAAACTAGCAATGCCGAGCCAGCCCCGGAAGTACAGCTGGCCGGACCGACCATCCCCACTTTCCCGTAGACCTAGATGAAGCAAACCGGGGGATTCGTCGGCAGTGAGCATTTGGGTGCACAGCGAGCATCAAAGATTCAGATGAATTGAGAGCTTTCGACCATAATTCAAGTCACTTCCAGTCCCAGGAAAGTGTGATCCTTAAAACCAGTAATTTATTTGCAGCAGCCACTGTGTAAATTACAAGCATCCACCACATCCGTTCGCACCTCGGAGCCTCGGACCGCTCCCTGCCATGTGGATCACGTCACTAGTAATGTCAAGCTACTTACCCACAGCATATAACAAAGTATGTGTACTGACTATTTTTCAAGTAAAAAAGGCTCAACGACAACAAACATCTTACCTTGCTTGCACTCTTTAACTACGTATCGCCATGTCTGCTGCACCTTTCGCCGATCCCCTCTGGCTGTCCAGGAAGGCTAGCCCGTACTACAACAAATCCCATAGCCAACTGCAAGAAGCCGTCCGAGAATATGTCGACAAAGAGATTGCCCCTTTCTGCGACGAGTGGGAGACGAGCGGCTTCGTGCCACCAGAGGCCCAAAAGCGTCACGCAGAGCTTGGATACGCCGCCGTCGCAGCCTTCCCGCTAGCACGCAACTATCTCAACGGCCAAATACTACCTGGCAACATCAGCCCGCAAGACTGGGATGGCTTTCATGATCTCATAGTCATCGATGAGCTCGCTAGGTGCGGCTACCTGGGCATTGTGTGGGCGTTGGGGTGTGGCAACTCGATTGGGCTCCCGCCGGTGATTCAGTTTGGCTCTGATGCTCAGAAACGTCAATTTCTCCCCGATGCGCTCTCCGGCAAGACGAGGTTCTGCCTGGCTGTGACTGAACCTGACGGTGAGTGCTGTACGGGCTCCTAAGCCGAACGTCAATATCACTAACACTGTCAAAGCTGGATCGGACGTGGCTGGTATCACGACCACCGCCATCAGACAAGGTTCAAAATACATAGTAAATGGAGCCAAGAAGTGGATCACTAACGGCATCTTCGCCGACTATTGTACTGCGGCTGTCAGAACCGGAGGTCCTGGTAGTTCCGGCATTTCGGCTCTGATCATTTCTCTCAAGGCGCCCGGTGTCACCTGTAAGAAGATTGAGAACGCCGGTGTCCACGCAAGCGGTGAGTCGCGATCTCATCTTTATCAAGAGCTACCAACTAAGAATCTGACAGGCTCGACATACATCGAATTCGATGAGGTCGAAGTCCCAGTTTCAAACCTTCTAGGCGAGGAGAACAAGGGATTTCCCATCATAATGAACAGTGAGCCAACATTCCCTGACCACAAGACTAAGTTTCACTACAACTCATGCTCTACAGACTTCAATCACGAGCGTCTATGGCTCGCATGCACCGCACTGAGACTCGGCCGTGTCTGCGTGGAGGATGCATTCAACCACGCCCTGAAGAGGGAGACTTTCGACAAAAAGCTGATTGAGAATCAAGTCATTCGCGCCAAGTTCAGTGCCGTCGGCCGTCGTTTAGATGCGGGATATGCTTTGATGGAGAATCTCGTTTACGTCTCGGAAGCTACGGCAAAGAACGGAAACGACGGTTTCCTCAGTGGGCAATTCGCTAATCTCAAGGTTTTTGCTGGACAGATTCTCGAATTGGCAAATAGAGAAGCACAACAAGTCATGGGAGGGATTGGGTACTCAAAGAAAGGCCGGGGAGCTCGGGTCGAGCAGATTAGTCGTGACGTACGAGTGTTGGTGATAGGAGGTGGAAGTGAGGAGATCCTGGCAGACCTAGCAGTCAAACAGGAGCAAAAGGCAGTTAACAAACTGCTCGCAAGTAAGCTCTAGTTGCCTATTAGTAGCAGTTAAGTTACACATCTAGTTCGATCTCCTCATAAGCCCAAGCCGTATTCCCATATAATCCAAATCGCTCATCAGACCGTCTCTCAACGATTCCAGTCTTTTATGCAGAGATCACAAATCAAATTTTTCATTGTTGTGGCCTCGGCTACAATGCGATAAATTTTTCTTCAGTTCAGCGAGGTGATACATCAGCTACCTAGGGCTGTAATACCATATTATGGCAGTCCAACACCACTAGAGCTCAGGAGGCTTTGTTGTGTCTTAGCTCAGCATGATGCAGGACGACAGCACTTCTGAAAATTAGGCTTCAGCTAAAGAAATCTTCACTACGCGATTGCGAGACATACAGCTGATGCGGAAGGATATTTGGTTTCTATTGTTCTCTTCCAGCCCTTTTGCGGCTAGAGGAGCAACCGAGTACAAGCATTAAGATCCCAGTTGTAGCGGTTAGATTCATAGTTGTTAATGGCTTCTCCACTTCGCGTCAGCGCACTACCCAATACCCGCCTCGGAGGCTTGCCTCTTGATTTCTCTCGATGTGACTATGTGCTTGACATCGGGTTTCAAACGAGCCTCATTGGTGGTGGTGGCGTTGCCGTCCAATTTCGTGTTGAGGTCGGGGCCACATGGATGACGAAAGTCTTTTCCCAATACTAAAAACGAAATTATCTGCCGTTGAGAATCGAACAAATCACGTTGCTGCTGTGGATAAAGCGGGTCCCCTTTCAATAAGCGAGTCCGAGGTGCGTGAAAACCGCCACTCAACTTCGCGAAGAGGGTTTCCAGGATCACATCATAAGCCCCCTAGACGTCATCGGGGATCAGCCGCCCACGTCGTGACTGGCGTTGTCACGATCGAGGAGCCTTGACAGGGGGAGAATTTAGAGGGGTCGAGGGCGGTCAGCTAGAAATCTTGAGCTAAAATGCACTATCAAGGGTCGGCCGGTAAGCTGGACAGAGTGCGGTGTTAGTGTTGTGGAGACATCAAAGTGCCAGGCCGAGATGTGAGTCCGAATCTGTCCTGGCGCTTACCTATGTGTTTCCGAGAATAGGTCGGAATGTGTAAGCAGTTCTGTATAATAGCAATCAGTGGATAGGGGGAAGGCTGCTGGTAGCGTGATGACAACAACTTCTCTCGCGTGTATTATTAGAATTCACGATGCTCCGTTTTTGGAATGCAGTATTCATAGCTGTGAGTTCTGAGGGTATAAAGACTCTCGGTGGAGGACCGAGATCTTGGTAGAACACCATTGACTTTTACTCTCAAGCAAAATCATCATCCACTACTCAACTGAAGCTCGGATTGTCCTCTCTCTTTCATCCACTCCTCCACGTCCGTGAACTTCCCCATCACGTCAACGACAACGCGCTTCACGACGTACATCTCAGCAGCTGCGTTTGCAGCGGCCAGTCTTGTACAGGCAGACTGCTACGGCTCTGGGGAGTCCTGGGATGGCGACTCATTCAAGGCAGTCGAAGCAGCCCAAACTCTATGCAGCGATGTCTACTATCGGACCTTTGCCAATCTGGAGTTCAAAACCAGATGCGTCAATCTGAGCAGCAACAAGAAAGTCGATTTCACCATCACAATGGGCTCCCTACGCCTTCCTATTGATATCGGCCAGGACGCATGCAATGATTTCCTCAAACGGGAGATTCTTGGCTGTGAACATGGTGGCCGATCCACATATACCTTCTATCCGATCGAGGATAACATTCCCGATGGACAACCACTCAACGTTATTTCGGTTGATGCTGATTTCATGTGAGTAGCTCTGATATTTCCAGGGGATCATGTGTCTTTCAAGCGCGGTACAAGTTGCTAATGTTCTCACCCATAGCTCTGATCCTAGCAGTGGCCAGTGTGCCTAGACAGCCTAGCCAATACACAATACTGGCTCTCCTGGTGGATCCGTTACCTGGAGCTGTGAGGGAAGCAGGTTGGTCCGCACCACCAGTCTTTTCAGTGTATATAAGAACTGCGTCAAGGTTTGCAATCAGGGCACCCAGCCTTTCGCACTGGGTGATCACTTTTGCCATTGTTGTATTTCTTCATGGCTGTAAGTATTGGGATACGGTGAGGTTATGCAATAGCAGACCGGCCTAGAGCTTTAGACTGAAGCGATTGTTGAGCCTCTCAAGCCCCTCTCGAAATTATAAATAGAAACAATGGAAAATTGTTACAAAGAGTGACTGCTTCTTGTAAAGGAAAATTTACAGTAAAGTACTCCTTGGTACCCATCGAACGCAGAGGACGGGAAGATGGGTAAAAATACACCAGCCGTGCGAACCCGAACTTCATAGCACGGTCAAAGCTCTCGTGGCTCTGGCCTGTGTCAAAAGCGACAATGTAGCTGTCTCGTCGTCCATACTTTTCACGTGTTAATCTATTACTACTTAGGATGTGTGGAGGCAATCCAATGAGCTGGCCCTCCAGAGTCGCGGTGATTCCTGCCGATTTTTGAGAAAGGCAACTGGCAGTTGTATGCGCTTGAGAATGAATTGATTTAGCTGAGATCAACCATGAGTAGATTATAAAAAGAGTAGATGGATGTACTGTCGCGCATCTCCTCATTAAATATAATAAGGGATTCTCGCGTTTCAGCGGCTACCTTGTTCATGGAATTTGGTCCACCCCTTTTTAGCACCAGCCAAAATCGTGCCCACATTTGCTAGCTCATTAGGGGTATTGATTCACTGCTGCCATAAAAGTATTAGCGACTAAGAACATGCTATGTCACGACTTCCGGCAACAAAAGATACACAAGGGCTCAATTCAGCTGTCTGGGCCAAAGCAAACCTCTAAGCAAGACCTTGGTTACCGACTCAAAAATTTCTGCATCGCGGTCGGCTCTATCAGGGACGCGGTTGCTACCATCACAAGTTTTTAAAAAAAAAACACGGTTTCTTCCCACAATCAAGCATCTTGAAACCCAATACTTCCACGATTGCCAAATCTGACTTAAATACGTTGGAATTTTACATTACAACTACAAAGCCAACTACTATCGAAATAACCAGCTGGAGTTTAGATGACCACGGGCCCGTAGCCGAAGCTAAGGATTCATCATCCGCCGACGAGTGATTAGCTGCTGAATGACCTACACTCGTACACTCAAAGATGGGCACGTCTTCAACCTTTTTCTGAAAGTCATCACAGTCGAAACGTCCAGAGAAATCATAAATCTCCAAAGCATTCGTAACTTGGGTCTTCCTTTCAAAGAAAGAATCACTAAATGACGCAAGTTAATAACGCTTCAATCGGTCTTGGTTGAGAACTCACAAAAAGTTGTTTTGTATGCTTCCAGTGAGTGACAAGTTAAACATCGTCTCTGGCCAGTACCATATTTTCGTGCCGTTTTTATCGTACTCTTTGAAGTCGACATACCCATCTCGAGTAGATATGGTCACACCATCCCAGTTCTCAGCCTCGGCAGGTAAAACTAATGTAGTGATATTGAAATCACGTATCTCGATTTCAGATACGTTGTCAAATGGCAGTGAAAGTCTCTCCATGGACCTGCCCTTCTCGAACAGAACGGATCCCCAAACAGAAGGAGTGCCCTCTTCAGATTCGTCTTGAGAAATTGAAACACTCCCGACAGTGAGGCTCTGCAGGTTCGAGCTGCGAATAAGCCTAACGCCGTTGATATTTGCCATCTGTTTGATGTCCATAGACTTGGTCGAAGGGCCGCCAAGCGTGACAGTCAGATTGTCCCCAGAGACGTGTAAGTCCGTAATATTAGTCCAGCCTAGAGTCACATTGCGGACACGGAATGGCTCGTATATGGACGCTGAAATGACACTGGTCTTGTCGGAGGTTTCGATGGGGTTCCTGAAGAAGCCGTTGAGGGAGTCGATGCGTCCGCAGCGCGAAATGTTGACAGCACCGCCATTGGGAGATGTAAAACCTTGGAGGCCTTTGAGGTCTAATCGCCGGAGGGTGGGGGCATCTAGATGAAAGGAGGAAACATATGCCAGGTTGGTAAGGTCCAAGTCTGCGATCGCTGCAAGATTGCTAAACGAAACATTGCCGTCGACGAACTCGAGATTTGGCAGCAGTAGTTTGTTGAGACCATAGAAGAGTCGAAAGTCGATACTTCCGTTGATCGCAGTGAGCGTGGAGCTAGAAACCTCAAGGCGTGGCTTGATGAAATCTTCGCAGTATGTTTCATTCGTTGTGCAACTGTTGTGCACGAGATCCCCACGCACCCACTCGATACCGTCCAGGTTGATTTGTTCGGAGATATCCCCAATGATTAGATTGCCACCTATCGTTGGGCAAGCCTCTCGGGCTTCTTTAGCGTCGGCCGCAGTCTGGACGATAACATCGCCGTCGCAATTGAAGGCTGCCGTAGCTTCTGAAAAGGAGAGGAAGAGTGAGACTAATGCAACGCAATGCCACTCGAGAACCGATAACTTACGATTATTGACGTAGCTTAGCAGCGCCAGTAAAAGTCCAACCTTGTGCCACATGGTGTCGTTGACAAACTTGAGCTCCTTTCCGATGAAAAATTAAGGTAAGCTAGGATCAAGCACCAATGTCTTGCGGAACTCCACTTCCTTTTATTGGAATTTTATTACTCGCTCAGCAAGGGTTATCTTGGCATGCCGGGTCATCCGTATCATCCCTGTGCGGAATTAACCATAAATCCCTCTGCTTGGACGTCACGAGTCGCAACCAACACCCAACGTCAACCAACACCTGTAGAGAACCTTGCCAGATTGGCATCACGACTTGTGATTCGAGCACGGACATTGATTGATTCGCCAACGGCTGGGCAGTGGGGTGACGGTATCTGGCGGTAACTAAGCGAGGCCGTGTTGGCCCTAATGGGTGCAGCTTAGCGTCCAAGGCTAACAGCTTTCGTTCTTCCAGATTGGTGGCATTCATGGGTACCCTGAAGCGATATGGAACCGAGCGGATTGTCAACCGATAACCCATTGTTCACTAGTCTCGGGCAGGATTTGGTTGGTAGCTACAGCCACCCAGCTTGGTCTTCATCCTCGACATGACACCGTGCCTATTTTCTGTTCCTTGAGACATGTTTCTCTTCTGCCAGTACCTCAGAGGAGGACTTTGAGCTTCGCAACCAAACTACGTACCTTCCTTCAAAGCGTGAAATATTCTCAGAAGATTACGTAGAAAAAGCAAATTGAGGACCCAGTCGTCTTCAGCCCCAAAAACACAAGTACTTTTGAAACGCGTGCTTGATCAACGCAGCGCACGATTGATATTCCGGCAATGGCTGCTCATATGTGTTTTTGTTCTAGCTTGATGGCATTTCAAACACTGATAGTGCCTTTACCTTCTCGGAAACCCTGGCTGGCTAGGCGTACGTGCTCAGTGGTCCGTCATCTCTCTCAGCTGAAGGTGCTGGCCATATCAGTTGCGTACCGCAGCGAGAAGCATGACTTTTTCCAGAGCTGGAGTGGTCATTCTAATTTAAAATTTCTGCAATTATTTCGTGGGAGCATCAAAAGAAAGTACTTTAGAAAATGCATTTAGATCATCTTGTCAGAAATAGAAACCTCCGAGTTCTCTGACACTGCCATTTTTGTCTGGGTTGCTTTTGCAAAGCTCGGGCGCGCACTCAGATTAGAAAAGAAGGTTGCCACCAGAATGTGTTGATCATGTTCCTATGTGCTCTGCAACTCATGGGAAATAAAGCAAACCACGAAAGGATAGTGAGGTGTGAGGTCAGGCCAGCTTTGCGACTTTGAACTTCTAAACGTTCCGATTGTTGCAACTCTTGAGGTTGGTGTTGGTGGATGATACTATCTATGGTTCTTCTTTTCTGCTTGCCATGTACAGGGCTGCTATCCGTAATTCCAGGACTAGATGGCGTCATTCACTCAAGGAGAGTAGGCAGGATCACTCTGCTTAAGATTGCTGGAGCGTATCTGTCAGATGCTGGCCGGATGAGCCAATCACTTCACAGCCCCAAGCGCGTCGCTAATGTTATGTAGGTCCACTTGCCGGACGAATACGCTCTTGGATGCCTTTTACAGGGATCCTGCATATGCGAATACGCTCCCGCAACTCTGTGTCATCCATCTGTATGTGTCTTGTCTCCCAAGAAAAAAGACTTCCGTCGGGGCACCTCTGAGGCGAATACGCTAGATAAGAAATGACATAACCTGTGCCCCGGTCTAGGACATTTACGAAAGAACTTCGCAGTGTCCGAAACTATCGAAGAGTCCAAGATGGTGTATAAAACATGACGACTCCCAGGTTGGACAGCAGAACATCTCCAAAAGCCCCACTACCATCTGTTACCTTAATTTTCTCTTCTTAATCAAGCATGGCCCTGCACCACCAGTCTAAAGCCTAGGCATAAGAAGTGCAAACCAGCATGGCGAATTTGATGAGCGTCTTGTCTATCTCTGTGTTGCTTCTGGCGCCCGTGTCATCGGTATCGGCCCGTAAACAGTCCAAGCGATGCTTTCAACTGGAAGTACTCATTGAAGCAGCCGCGTCTCAGAGCCAGCCGCCCTCCCAGTAGTCGAAAAATGCCACTGCGGGCTACAAAGCCATATTTGCCTTTCTTGAGGCTCACCACCTGTAAGATGGACACTGATGCGGTGAAAGTTGGCAGATTGAAACTGTACACTGCCTGTTGAGAGTGAGGTAGCAATTGCGCAGTACCAATAGGCAAGATTTATCTTGTGTATTATTTGATGCGTGAACAACATGCCAGATACAAGAACATATCCGCACGTCATCTTCCTCATCCGACGATTCCGGTATGTGCCTTTCAGTCAGCCTATCAGTAGGCGCAGGATAGGCAACAGGGCTGGTAACGTCAGCGGCTCTGTGCACCCAAGTCAGCTAACCAAGAAGTTATCTGAGCGATTTGCGAGGATTACGAATTTGGTGGCTGAGCCTTAGGGCTGAGCTCAGATCCGTGGCCGATTCAAAAGTCATCTCTACACCACCACTCAATTGATGAGGTCCGAGGAAACGTTAGTAACTACGCTCAGTCATGAATTTGGATGCACTTAATCGCCTCAACGGCTTTGACCTTGCATCTTTGGGCCCGGATCAAGAGCCGGCCACGTTGCCTTCAGAGTTCAAAACACGAAGAGCACACGAAAAGTCCAGGAAAGGATGTATCAGATGCAAACAGCAAAGAAAAAAGGTATGCTAAGAATCCAGTAAGATCACACCGTTCAACCTACGAGTCTAACCTTCAAGGTCAGTGTGACGAGATCATGCCGCATTGTTCTAGATGTGTAGCGGGCAAGTATGACTGCCACTACACCAAAGGTCGAGCTGCAATCAAGGTCACACAGGGACAAAACCTTCAGTCGCATGCTCATCCCAATACTACCGGACCTCCTCTTTCAGTTCTCGGTTGTTCTTTTCCAGGCAGTTCAGAACATTCATTCGACAGCTTGTCATCGACTTCCGACACCTTTCCCTCTGGGCCGGTTTTCTCGGAGCAGCGGCATTCTCGACCCCACTCTTCTGAGATTCTCAATGCGACAGAGCTAGCACTCCTTAGCCACTACATCACGCACACCAGCCGTAGCATCTCTTTCGATCAAGATGATCTCTACGCTCTCCAGGTTGGCATTCCAAACCTAGCGTTCAACAATGAACCTCTTATGGCCTCCCTCCTATCCCTCGCAGCAGTTTCCAAGTGCTGCCACATGACGAAGCACACCCTGGTACATGGTGAAAGCTGGAGTGAGATCTGTGAGCTGCTTGTACTTGCAGACCGCTATCACAGAACCTCACTTCAACAAATACAAGCCACCATCCCCACCACGGATCGCTACGAATACGTCATGTTAAATGCCATATTCATGGCTGTGTATGGCTGCGCCAGACACTGTGTCCGCATACGCCTTGCTAAGGCAGCAAAATTGAGCGACAAACAGTTGCCTATCGAGCTGCAGCCAACAGGGTCTCAATGGATCTCACTTCTCCGTGCAGCTCACGCAGCCCACCTCGGGCTGCTTGTCAGCCCGAATAAGCCTCGGGACACAACAACGACGAAAATTGCGCACTTGGAGACCAGCGGCGCCCCGCACGCTGGTCAATCCGATCTGAGGGAAAAGAACGACCTTTCTCGGGAAGACAGACTTGTGAAGGGGGCAAGTCGTTTTCTCCTCCCAATCGTAGTTGCTACATATTCCTCTGCTCTAGAGAAACTATACGCAGAAGCAGAAGTCGTGAGAGTGGGAGGGGTGCTCAAAATCCCTGGAACATTCACGGAAAAGACTTCTCACGATTGCCAGCAACAGCCTGTGGTTTGTGGCCCAGAGCTCCAGAGCTGCTTTACCTCGATGGACATACTCCGAGATGTTTTTGCGACGGTATTTTCTTGGAAAGACCCAGCCGCACAGCGTCCCCAGCAAGCTGTACTTGGCTTTGCACTCCCACTTCCAGGGCCACCTCCTGAAGCCCCTTCGTGGCTAACGAGCTACTTGGCTCGTGTCACATCAGGAGCATCGTCCAGCCCAATACGAAGGACCGTTATGGGGTTCGTGAATCGAGTTCCACTGATATACATGAGTCTAGTTCAATCTATCCTGAATCAGATGCCCGTAGAGCCAAGCCGTGAAGGTTCAGGGACGTGGAAACCTGTTGATGGCGAGGAAATACCTCCGAGTCCAGCACGTCACCTGGCCATGAATATCTTCGCCCATTGGCTTGTCTTAGTAATGGTCCTGGATGATGTGTGGTGGATTGGTGGCATGGGAGAGTGGGAGCTGGCTAGAGCTGTGTTTTGGATGCGCTCACAAGGCTAATATGTCGAGAACCAGAGGAGAGGCTTGGTGGCCGGAGAGTATGCACAACGTTGCAAAGAGCTTGCGCAGTGTTTAAGATCGGGCGATAGAGAGCTTGTTTACAATTATTTGTCGAGCGATGGCCTTGGTAGTAAGCGTTCCTCCAAAGATGAAATGTGGATATGTAGGTATTTCGAGGAGAAGGGCCTTGTAATTTCCAATTTTGGGACGACAATACGCTACATGTCTGAAAAATTGTGAACCTTGATGCTAAACGATGCGCTGCAAGTCTTAAAGTGGTCCCTTACTTAGAAGGCCCAACGAAACCGCCACTTTCAGAACATTACTATGATAAAAATTCTATCTCGAGCAGCCACAGCTTGACCTGTTCCTCTATTCAATCCACTCTTCCTCGAGTCTTCCCGTTGATATCCGAGTTGATAATATTCACAAGACCTATCTCATCGCTGTCACTGTATTGCACCGCGTAGGTCTTCTGAAACACAATCCCGGACCCCTCTGTCTCCTGCTCTGAATTTGGCCGCTCACTGGTGACTGTACCAACAGTGCGTCCATGAGTTCCGGTTCCAGTCGTCTTGGATCGAGCACCGCTCCCGTACTGGTAATAGTTGTTGCCCCTGCTGCGTTGCGTTGTGCCGCCAAGTATAGGGAATAGCTTGACTAGCACCATACGCATTGTGGGTAGGCAAGCGCACATGATTCCGACCAATATTTCGATGGTAGACCACACGGAGACGTTGTAAAATTCCCATGTCTTATTGGAGGATACGCCAAAGTGAACAAGGGCTTGAAGGCGAAGGATGCTGACAATGGTCACCCTGTGTAGTTTGTTAGTAATGGTCAAAAAAGATTAAAGACCCAACTTACAGCGTGCCCACGCAAAACATCACAGCAACGCCAGCCTTTTTCTTCCAATGAAGTTTCAGACTTCTTAGCTGCCACATAGGTATGGCGAGAATCCACAAGTCCAAAGCAATGCTCATGCTCGCGTTGGACCATGAGATGGCATTCACGTTTGCGCAGCTTCCCTCGTGCATCCCGTCCCACTGCTTCCAGAAGTACGGTATAGGCCAGCATTGGAAAATTGCTGTGATGACAAAGGCAGCACCCCAGACACTGGTGAGGATAAAGGTGATCCAAAGCAGACGCTGGACTTCCCGCGCAGGGAAGATGCGCATGTAAAAGGCGATGATAGATAACTTGACAAGTGTGCTTTGCAGGAAGTAGAGCCAAGCCATGATGTAGAAGAACGACAGGACTTTGGTGATTTCTTGTGCCGGGAGTGTCCAGATATCCTTGCCAAGGCCGTTGGCCGTGGTACCGTAGACGGTGATGATGGCGCTTGGGATGCAGGATACCAAGGTTGCTAAGACGAACCAGTCGTCGATGCCGAGATCAAGGCCCGCAACGAATATTTTGTAGCCAAACCGAATCGCGACGAAGGCCCCCGCACAGACGGCCATAATGTTGGAGATGACGACATATTCTGCTGATCGATCGCGAACGGGAGCGCCGCAGTTTGTCAGGCTGGAGTTTCTGGTCGCTAAAGGAGGTTCGTGGTCAGCATCGTCGATTGTGGGACGGGTGGATGACAGGCGAGGACGAGGGCATACTTAATGCTTCGGGTATTGTGCAGCTGACAGTAACGCAGCCGGTAACGTTCAACTGGAACTGTTCATTTGTGCAAATGCACGTCTTGTTCTGAGGTGCACACAACCCTCCTGCGAAAGCGCTGACGATGCATCCCGCCTAGACAAACCCAACGCGTCAGTCACATGTCGACGATGGTATCCTCGGCCCGACGGACCACAGAGACGAGCACTTACCGCACAGTCGGGATAACCAGGCAGACTTGAAGACGATCCCTGCGCTTGTACTGATGACAGGAGCGCCGAAAGGGTGAAGAAAAGCAGCAAACGACGCAGACGATGCATGGCTGCAGTACGGAATTGGGAATAATGCTGAGCAGACGACGGTCATCCAGCGACACGCGAGGAAGTCTGGGACACGAGGGAATTTGTAAACGTCTCATAGCGGAATTTAGTCTACGTGGCGGCTGTGAGGTCTGAGGCGCACTGAAACTTGTTCCTGCATCGGCGCCACTTGCGTGCGACTAAGACGGTAACTAGGACGGTGGTGAGGGCCGCAACCTCCAAAACGTGCAGTACCATGGCTCTATTAGCGTCTGATCCGCTTGGTGTCGCATCCGACTTGTCCGTCGGTGCCGGTCTTTAATCGAGGACCAAGGTCCGGTCGGTTTCATTCCGCTGTGGATCGTTCCGAGCCGTTTGTCTTGGCTGCCCCTGATCTTGGGACGCCTCCCGACCGTTTGGGCACTGGCTGCACCGCCATGAACACCCTTAGTGTCTTAGTGGCCGGCCCTCGGTGTGTTGGGGAGACCAACGAGTCAGGAATGATGAGTCAAACCCACGATAAGCTCAAGGTCGTGTCGTTGTTGTCCCCACCGTGCCATTCACCAGCCAGGTGCGTAATACCGAACATGGTCCATATGTGGCCTGCACTGCATTGAGAGCCGAAGATGAGCTCTACTCCGAGCAAGTATTGACATCAACGTGGATGAAGAGCCTTCATCGCCCCCCACTACTCCGTAAAGAGCCTCTTAATACCCCAGGATCAGACAAACACCATGTCTAGCTCAATCTGCTCCTAAACTCTGCAGGGGAAAATGCGTGGTGGGTGGAGAAGGCGCTCGGGATTGCCACCAACAATATATGGGTCTCCAGGGGTAGATGCAACCACGGATGTCGGCTATATCGGGAACAACACACGCTCATGCGTCAAAGATAGGAAGCTCAGAGCCCAAGGGGTCTTCCAAGAGGCTGTGCATATGAAACTTGGCTTGCCCAGATTCCCTTTCCGGGATCATGTCCGTTGCCTTGGTCAAACTATTACACAAAGGTGCCGAGCCAACCATGTCAACATGTGCAGCACGTAGTACGTATTTCGGAGGATTTACTTGTCTGGCAGATCCTCCGAGAGCCATCATGCGCCACGTGCCTTGGCATCCGAAAAGCTGCTGAAAAGGGAGAACCACAATTGTGTCATTGGTTTCTTAAGATCAAGCTTGCCAGCTGAAGGACGCCACTGCCATTGATCTTTACTGGCAAGTACCACCTTCCTTCATCGCCCCCAAAGTCTTCTGCCAAGATGAAGACCTCTGCGTTCCTTTTGGCGATTTTAAGCGCCGGTCAGTGGGTCTCGGCGACCTCTCAGGCAAAATGTCGCTGTTTGCCTGGTGATTCCTGCTGGCCCTCGAGATACTCGTGGGCTCAGCTCAACTCTACTGTGGGTGGGAGACTGGTTGCAACTGAGCCTATTGGCTCGCCATGCCATGACCCAACTTACGAACAAGCGGCTTGCGAAGAACTCCAAGCGCAGTGGAATAACCCTTTGACTCAGTAAGCTCTAGCGGTTCCTCACCGTGAAAACAACTTTCTGACTGGATTGTAGCATTCCCTCTTCGTCTTCGGTTATGCAGACGTATTTTGCGAACCAAAGCTGTGATCCTTTTACCAACCGAACAACACCCTGTACACTTGGAAACTATGTCAGCTATGCGGTTGATGTCAAGAAAAACTCGGACGTTGCTGCAGCATTGAGGTTTGCCAGGAATAGCAGCATACGTGTCGTCATTCGCAACACCGGCCACGAGTCAGTCTTCTCAGAAACGATCAATTGAGTTCGGGTGGACGACAGCTAACCCTATTTCTTTGCAGCTTCCTCGGGCGCTCTACAGGTGCTGGCGCACTCGCTATCTGGACCCAGCATCTCAAGACTATTGACTTCACCGAGTGGTCTGACGATTACTACAAAGGCCCTGCCGTCACCGTTGGGGCCGGTGTCCTCGGATACGAGATGTTAGAGGCCGCGCATGCCAAGGGTCTCACCGTCGTGAGTGGTGAATGCGCGACTGTCGGTCTTGCCGGTGGCTTCACTCAAGGAGGTGGTCATTCGGCCTTGAGCACGCAGTTTGGTCTTGGAGCTGATCAGACACTCGCGTTTCAAGTCATCACCGCCGATGGGCGCACAGTCGTTGCGTCACCCAGCCAGAATCCAGATCTGTACTGGGCGCTCAGTGGCGGCGGTGGCGGCACCTTTGGGGTTGTCGTCAGCATGACGGTCCGCGCCTACAAGTCAGAGACTGTAGGCGGCGCGGCATTCCAGCTTCTTGCACCCACGACTACGCCAGAGAAATTCCAGGCTGTCGTGTCCAAGTTCTACGAGCTACTTCCAGCTATGACGGACAAGGGCGCCATGCTTGTCTTCTATAACAATCAGCAGATGCTCGTTGTAAAGCCTCTGACAGTGTGGAACTCCACCGCTGCCTACGTCCGTGATGTTGTCTTGGCCCCGTTCACAGCGGCCGTCGAGGAAATCGGCATTACTCTGCCTGTTGCCTACAGTGAGCTCGCATACCGAGACCATTACGATCGTTACATGGGACCTCTCCCTCAGGGAAGTCTAGAGGTAGCACGATATCAATTTGGCGGACGTCTCATTCCCCGATCTGTCATTGAGAACAATAACGAAGGCTTCCAAGAAGTCATCAACAACCTCACTTCCAACGGGGTTCTCGCTGTTGGTAGCGTTGCAAAGTACAGCAAGGCCAAGGGATCACCTCCTAACTCCGTCCTCCCTGCCTGGAGGGACACACTTATGCAGCTCCAACTGATTACGGATTGGGATTTTGATGCCCCATGGTCAGATATGGTGGCCGCTCAGAAGCGGATGACAGATGAATTCATGCCCTTGATTGAAGCCGTCACTCCTGGCAGCGGATCATACATGAATGAGGCGGACTTTCGTCAGCCAAACTGGCAAAGCGTCTTCTTTGGCAGCAACTATGCTAAGCTCCTGGCCATCAAACGGAAGTGGGACCCCAGCAATCTTCTCTATGTCTTGAAAGGAGTCGGTAGCGAAGTATGGAGTGTGGCAGCTGATGGCAGAATGTGTCGGGTATAATTGGGTACGGGATACACTTGGTTTATATACACAATATTTAATTTTAATCATAGATTATATATAGCTTCCTCTAAGAATCTCTGCGTTAATAGCTGAGCACAATTGCTAGGCCTCTATTGATTACGGGGTGGTTTATTTTGCCCTGAACAGTCTATGTTTAGTACCCGCGCATAATTAACATCACTGACAATCCTAATCTGATGAATCTAGATAAGAGGCGATTAGCATACTGTACATAGCGATCATCCCAGCTAAGCTTAACCATAATACCATAATACACCTATAAACAGGCTAGAAACATGAAATTTTTAATAGCCTACAGTTGCAACATCCTCATAGTAAAGGTCAATAGAGAATTAGGTATTAGCATTAATTACCACTTGGAACACATTATCAGAGATAGGACATCACGTTTAGCTGTACATACAACTAACAATTCGCTGAAACTTGCAAAAGAATACCGTTCCTAATGCAGGATTGCCCTTATTTGCGGGATTCACTTTGACTTCTCATTATCCGAAGGGCTTTAAATGTAAGGTGCTGTTATTTTCACGGGCCATAAATCTGTCCACGAGCTTCTTCAGAAAATGGTCAAATCCAGCCGCAGCAGAAACACCCTTACAGTAAGCTCCGCATAATACATACCACCCACAGTATGTCGTAATGAAAAATAGGCGAAATGATATGCAGAATGGAACCCCGACTGCGCCTTAAGCAGCACGACCGGGACCGGACAGATGTGGGGCCCGCTCGGTCCGAGACTCGGTCCGCTTAAAACTAGCCAAAATAGGAAATTCGGTAACTCCATCTCGACTGGAGTAGAAGGGAAGGCGAGGAACATCCAGGGTCAGCTAGAACTAATACTTGATACAGTGGACGAGACTCCGTAGTCCTGCTAGAGAAGCCCCGTAAAAGCGAAAGATTAGCGGACATTGAGAGAAATTGGGCGGACCGATGGTGTCCCGGGAGGTGCCATCACCGGCTCGGACTGGGACGAAAATTCCCCGTTAAAGCTTTGAGGAGCCCTGAATTTGACTGTGAAAGCTTTGCAAAGCGAGTGTTTACTTGAAGTTTTTATCTATGAACTTTCAATCATACCCGGTTCATTTGTTTTCTCCAATCACATTCACCGCTCACCATGGAGGAACCACAAGCAATCAGCGAAGCTACCCTAGATGTCCCGTCAGGCAATGTTCAACAACGACCTTCTGTGATATTCGGTTCCAAAACACCAGCACTATTGGAAATAACAATTGGCGCATTGATTGAAAACAATGCTAGGAAGTACGGAGCGCGAGATGCTGTCGTGTTCCCGTGGCAGTCGATCCGCATGTCCTACCGAAACTTAGCACAACGAAGTCGAGAAGTAGCCGCCAGGTTGACGCAAGCTGGCCTACAACATGGAGACTGCCTCGCAATCATGGCTGGAAACCGGCATGAATACATAGAGACATTTCTGGGTGGAGCACGTCTCGGCTGCCCTGTCGTGGTCATGAACAGCATGTTTTCCCCTGAAGAGCTAAAGCAAGCGCTCGTCAGAGTGGGTGAGTTTCTTCTAGTTCCTTCGGACTTCCATTCATCTTCAAACTGACAAGAAAAGAATGCAAGCTACTAATAATCGCTCCTATCATTGGACAACGGTCACTGTCTGAGCACATCAGCAAGGTCCTATCCAATACCAAACCAGATGCAGGTCTCCAGACCATTGTCATATTGGGAGAATCAGATGTTCCACAGAGTGATACAAGAGTACACTGTTACTCACGATTCTTCCCTAGTGTATTGTCTCAAGCGGATAGTACTGCCCTGGAAGCGGCAGAGAAAAGAGTCTCTAATTGGGATGTTCTCAACCTTCAATTTACTTCCGGTGAGGACGCAACGTGCATCCAACTCATACGTGGTGACTCTCTGACGGTGAACACCAGGAACCACTGGATTACCAAAAGCAGCTTCTCTTTCGCACAGGTTGAATCCCAAACTCGAAATAATTGTCATTGCTCTAACCAGGAAAAACCAGGAACCTACTCAATAACGCGAGATTTGTTGGCAAAGCTATGGAATTGACAGAGAAAGACGTTGTTTGCTGTCCACCACCCCTATTCCATTGCTTCGGGCTAGTCATGGGGTTCCTTGCCTCATTCTGTCACGGAAGCTCTATTATCTTCCCATCCGACACCTTTAACGCGGAGAAGGTTCTTGACGCTGTAGTCCGCGAAAAAGCTACCGCCCTTCTCGGAGTGCCGACGATGTTCATAGCCGAACTCGATGAACTCACGGAAAAGTCTCGCCCGATCACGACAATTCGAACAGGGTTAGCAGCTGGCTCGGCAGTACCCCCATCATTAATGGAGAGTCTTAGAAAGCGCATGAATATCCAGTCAATGCTCATTGCCTACGGCATGACAGAAACGAGCCCGGTGACTTTCATCACTGCCCTTGACGATAGCGAAGAAAACATGTTCAATTCTATTGGCAAGGTTTTGCCACACACGGGGGCAAAGATTGTGGATGGGGATGGCAAAGTCGTCCCGGTTGGTACACGGGGAGAAATTTGTACCTCAGGGTTCGCACTCCAAAAAGGATACTGGCAGGACGAGGCCAAGACACGAGAGGTGATGAGGCAAGATGACGAGGGGATAGTTTGGATGCATACGGGCGATGAAGGATTCATTGATTCAGATGGGTATGGGCACATTACTGGTAGGATCAAAGATCTCATCATCCGTGGTAAGTACGTCTATGGATTATGTCCAACTGGAAACTGACATAAGGGTCGACATAGGCGGTGAAAACATCTCGCCTGGCGAGATCGAAGATCGCCTATTGCAGAACCCTGCCATCGGCGAGTGTTGCGTGGTTGGTCTTGATGACCACAAGTATGGTGAGGCTGTGTCGTGTTTCCTGAAGCCAGCCAACGGCCGAACGACCAGACCGTCAGACGACGAGGTCCGCAACTGGGTGAAGCAGAAATTAGGCCGACACAAGGAACCCAAGCACATCTTTTGGATCGGAGACGTGGATGTCGGTCAGGACATTCCAAAAACCGGGAGTGGGAAATATCAGAAGCATTTGGTTCGGGCTTTGGGAAATTCACTGGTCAAGAAGATGGGAAGATCTCTGGCAAAGCTTTAGAGCACTCTCATTGCTATGAATGCTCGGCTTAGCTGGGGGAAGGCCTTTCTTTAGCCTCCTCGTCTCCGCACACTGTCCACTACCCCGGAATACGCTCGGCATTACGATTCACAATCCCCTGACTCGTATTAGACTAGGTCCCCATTTTGCATAGATGATATCCAATGACGGTCCAGCCTGCTTGATGACGCGCCAAAGACATGGGTGCTAGCTTACCCCGCGTATCCTTTTCTCCACCGGATATCTAATACCCTTTCTCTCCTTGCACCCTTTCCCAAAGCTCTCACCTTTCTCGATGGTCTCCGCAGAAAAAGAAAGCACACCATGATTCCAGCCAAGTCTTTTGAAGAAACATCACACCAAGAGATGTCTGTCGATGCGGAGCCTCACTCTTCATCATGGCCACCCCGCGAGCGACGTCCCAGCACCACCTCGTTGCCTGGGGGCATTCGCCGCATCCGTCAGGCCTGCACTAACTGCCGGTAGGTGGCACTTCCACTGTCCTAATCCATACGTGTGGAATCGGTTCGTGGCTGACCACTCGACAGATACCGAAAGACAAAGTGCTCAGGCGACCGACCAAAGTGTATGAGCTGTCGCAGGGTCAATCGCGTTTGCCAATACGAGCCGTATTCCGTCACCATCGCCAATACATCGTCATCGGCTACGAACAGCCGGCAGGGTGCCAGCGGAGTTCCGTCGCTCCCATTTCCTACAGGCACGAATAATGTGAGGACCCTACGCACATCCCCCAGCACCAGCTTGGTCTAATGTAGGAAAAGCCAGAGCTATTGAGCAGGATCAGAACAATCGAGTCGCACCTTGCTCGGCTGAGTGGCAAAGAGCTACCAAATACCGGGTTCGGATTCCTCCCTCATTGTATCCTCCCAGTCCCCGGGATCCTGACAAGTGTACATCTAGCCCGACATTAAAGGAAACGCCTTCCCCGGATTCTTCTTCAATGACCTTCAACGACCAAGACGCATTCCTTAATGATTTCATTGCGGAATCTCCTTCCTCCCAGTTTCGAATTCCGTCGGAAGCAGAGTCAATATCTAAAACACCAAACGTCCCGTACGTTCTAGCCCAATATCTTCCGCTATTTGGTCGTGTTTTTGACGGGAACTCTAGGCGGTTCAATACCATCCCTTCCCATTCTGTGACGCAGTCCCTTGTCGACTCGTTCTTCGTCCACGTACACAATCAACCATATTCCTACTTTCACGAGCAAAGCTTCCGGGACAGATTGGCGTGTGGCTTACTACCAAAGTGTCTTGTCTTTGCAGTTTTAGCATCTGCTCTACGCTTCTCAGACATTGAAAGCTTCCGAGGCTCTGTTCATGAAGCGACTGAAGCCTATGCTCGAGAGGCCTGGCTGTCTATTCTCAGTGACCACATGACAGCAGAGAACTCTCTTAATCTTTACGTCGCACAGGCAACAAACATGCTCGCGATTATAGACTTCACAGGTCAGTGCTCATGAAGCAGCGCCACCTGGATCTCTTCATTTCTTGGTCTAACTGGTAGCAGCTGGCCGAACCAGTTCAGGCTGGCTAAAGATTGGTCTTGCTGTCCGTATCTCACAAGATTTACAGCTCATGGAGGAGCCCAACAGTGACCTACCTGCCGTTGAACAAGAGGAGCGAAGACGGGCTTTTTGGTCAGTCTATTTGCTGGACAAGCTGGTATCATGTGGACAAGGTCGCCCACCCGCTATATCCGACGACGACTGTCACCTCAGTCTCCCATGTCACGAACAGATATTCCGCGACGGGGGTGTAGCAGATACACCAACCTTGCACAAGCTTTTAAAGTGGAACACGGAGCTGGAGTCTCGATGCGGAACTTTCTCCCTGGCGATTCTCGCCGCATCAGCCCTCGGTCGATGCGCTCGTTACGTCCTGCACCAGCGCGACATTGACGAAATCCTGCCTTGGGATTCGCAATCCAACTTTGCTTCACTCAACTCGAGTTTTCTCTTGGTAGAGCATCATCTGCAGTCTGAAAATCGTCCCGTCAACGAAATTGTTGCTCAACATAGGCAGCCAGATGGCAACATCGACCACGGCACAGTCGGATGGATTGTATTTGCTCGCAACATATTCCATCTGTGCCACTGTCTCCTCAACCATCCGTTTCTTCTCCGACTGCGTCTCCAGAAGCTCAAATGTCGCATGCCACCGAACTTTTGGGCCCAGGCGCTTCAGAGTTGTCGCACCCACGCTTGCAAACTCGTAGACCTGCTGGACACGGCGGCCTCTGCAGGATGCCATGTGCAGTCTTCCTTCTATGCATACTCGGTCGCCGTGGCTGGAAGTATTTTATCATTGAGCATTTGCGCGGACCGAGAAATGGGCAAGGAAGTTGACCCAGCAATGATCACGGGCAGCCAGCAAGCGTTGAACACGCTGGAAAGTATGGGCCGAGTATGGGAACATGCATCAAAAATGGTATGTATCAAGTGTCCCGGCCTCTGTTGTTCATTGCATTATTACTCTCACTGACGCTCTGCTTTTAGCATCTCCAATTACTGTTGTTTGATGCGCAACGTTTAGCGCTCGCTCAGTCTCTGGATCCTCAGTTAAGAAATGACATTGACCCGAAATTGGAATTGACCTTTTGGTCTATGGTAAACTACGATAAAATGTGTAATAGTCTCAGTGCAATTGAGACTATCCTGGACTCTGAGGTGTTAGATAACTGTGTCCCAGTATCACTCGACTTTAACATAGGGTATAGTGTGACAGATAATTATTATAGAGTTATAAGTTAGCTATTCTACTTTTTATAATAACCTTTTATTATTATCTCTTAGTTAAAATAAGAGATAAGTAACTTTAAGCTTAAAACGGGACTGCAAAGATCTCGATACCGTCCGATGCGATACCTGCCGCCGCGATGAGCTATTGTGGAAGAGTGAGCTACCCTCGCAGGGTATCGTAGCATCACATGCCGGTGGGAGGCGCGATGCCCTCGCTCTAGAAAGATTCGAGGCCGCCCTAGGGGAGATAGAGGAGCTTGGTAAGATGGGCTGCCGCATTTGCTGGATGTTCGACGGCGTCAAAGAAGCTGGGCATCAGTGGGGTACCTGTGGTACTACGACAGAGAAGGATCTATCCTTCTCTAGCGGCATGGACTTTCAGGGTCTGGTTAACTACAAGAAGGATCCGCAGGCACGTTTCTTGAGCTGCTTCTACTGTCATGTATCGCAGGAGCTCTATCAGGTCGGTTATGAGACCAAAGGAGTATCATGTCGGTGGAAGCATGCCGTGATCCCTATGGCGTTGGCCGCTGGGACGGAGGCAGATATATGGTCGCAAGTCCGGGATGCTGCTGGTCGCGATTTTAAGGGTAGGGATGACTATGCGGACTGGCTGGGCCGCAAGCACAGCAAGCTGGTATGCGGGCGAGAGATAACTACTAAGTCGTCTAGGGTAATGCCTTGCCCTCTGAGCTAAAGTACTATAGTAGGTGACTACTGTTTTCCCTCCACCCCTGAGGTTCCGAAATCTTCGCTCGTAAGCCTTCAAACTTATTTTGGATTTCTCCGAGGCTGTGAGCTAGAGCGACATCGTCAATAATTTGTTCACAGTCCTCCCAGATGCAGGCCCGGTTTCGTACGCCTGGAAACGGAGTAGTGGCAGGGTTGAATAGCCGCCACGCGCGCTTCCTCGCTTTCGAGACCGATTGGGAGCGGAGGACGCACCAAACCACCAGGGCACAGCGGGTCCCATGTGACTGGCCAGTCAGGCGATAGCGGATAATTCGCTGCCTTCTAGAACCTCCCATAGCCAAGGCATGTCCCTGGTGATGCGCGCTTTGAATATCGGGTGTGTGTACTGGTAGAGTGCCCGACAAGTGTCTGCCATCATGCCCAGGTCGGCCGGATCCAGCAAGGATAGGACGCGGCCAACCAGCTCAGGGGGGAGAGCCAACAGGCCCGTGTTGTTAGGCAGCTGGCTTCCATCTTGGGTATTTGCATGGTTTGCGGCGCAAGACCGTAAAGCCTCACGGGTGCCCAGGATCTCGACGGGGTTGGCAGCAAGCCATTCGTCTCCTGCGAGGTGCCGCCACGGTTGGTCCCAAAGTTCACGACCCCTTGCAACTTCCGGTCGGCGCTGCGGTGCTTGTTGATGTCCCATGCCGTACAAGCCTAGATTACTTAGTATCTCTCGCCAATGCCAGAGTCCATCGAGATCCACCCGGCCCAGTCGGCGGTTTGACACTTTTGCGTACATGTTGATGCAGTAAGAATGAGCCGCGAGTGGATTTAGTACATCGGATCCCTTCTCTTCCAATAAGACAAAAGTTCAACCAAACATCATCGGATCGGGGGAGCTTACAATACAGCCTTTTCCAACAAACTCCCAGTTGGTTAATATTTCACGCAGCCCGTGCCTCGCCGGGTAAAAGGACCGCCACGGCACGAAAAATCCGTCCGCGGACCAGCTAGAGCCATTGGATTCCCCTGTGAGGTAGAACAAGCCATGTTCCTCGAGGAGCTGGTCGGTCGCTTCTGCCTTCCAGTCTGGCGGCTTCGGCACCAAGAACGGATGTTGCGGCAATTTTTTATCTGCGCCAGGCTAAGCACATACCCGTTGATGCCTTGAATGCTCTGGCATGAAGGCGAGGCAATATGCTCAGCGGGGATTTCACGTCTCCAAAATGCCGCTAGTAAGTGTCGCACGTCCGGGCGACAGCGGTCGCCTCCATAATAGATCTTTCCATCATACCATGTGCCATGGGGCTGGCGCTCAGGTGGCGGAGGAACTGACAACTCGAAGAGAGGATACCTTACGGGCGTGCTGTCATGACTGCTGTCTGTGCCATCGCTATCGCCGTCGCCTTCGCTAGGCCTATGCTCATCGGAGTCCTCGGAGCTCAAGGCTGAGTCGTATTCGAGGGGCTCGCCGTCGCTCTGGGAAATGCCATCTGACTCCCACTCCGCGTCATCCTCATCTTCACAGTCCGGCCAACGAGTCGGTTTCTCTTTGGTCTGAAAATCAGCCACAGTCCGATCCAAGGTCGTGCATTTTTGGCAGTCTTGTTGGTCCTCGAGCACAGCCTAGGGCGCCGAAGAAAAGCCTATGTAATTGACCCCTTCTCGATTCCAGGCTGCGCTTAGTAGCTCTTCAGAGGTGCGGATTCGGGCAGTGCTTATGTCTACGCTGTATATCTGGCAGTAAAAAGTGTAAGGAGGCTGGCCGTGGGTCCGTCGCGGGCTCGCCGCAGGTTGCCGCGAGGTCCCGATCTCTTATAACCTGTTGTGTAGCCCGGTCTAAGTAATATAGCTACTAGGAGTGCAGCGGGCTCTAGGCGCGGCTGCTACTATTACGACTTCAAAAAACACTTTTTCTTCTATAATTTAAGCATCTTAATAACCTAATGCTTCTATAGCTACCTAATATCTAGCTTTTCTAACTTAAAATGTTAAAAACCTAGTATCTAGCTTTTCTAGCCTTTAGAGATAGAAAAGCTAGAAATCTAGTATATATAACTTTGCTAACTCTAGAGCTAGGGCCCTAATTCCTTTCTCTTTATCTAATATTATATCTCTTAACTTCCTATAAAATATCTTTTAACTATATAGTTATTAGCTCTACCTATAGAGCTTATAATAACTACTAGATAGATCTATTATCCTTTATACTTAAAACCCTCCTTAAATATAAGCTTCTTTTTAATTAACTAGCTATAGTCTAAATAATAGATAATACTATAGAAATAGAAGCTTAGCTAAGCTATTTTAATAGGGTTAATCTAGCCCTACTAAGCTATAAAGCCTTTAAGATTAATAACTCTAATTAGCCTACTAAGTTAAGCTACTAGAAGTAATAGGATAAGCTATATAAGCTAACTTAAGCTATCTACTATAACTAGATAACTAAAGATAATAAAAAGGCTACTAAAGCTATTTATAGTAACTAGCCCTAGATAAGGAAGATATTAGAGCTACTATATAAGGTCTAGTATAAAGAGAAGTTAAATTAGGGATAAGATAGATAGAAGGTTTAAGGAGTTAAAAGTCTATATATTAAATTTAAAGAAAACCTAGGATTAGAAAAGTTAAAATAAAAGCTTTTTTTATACTGTTTTTTAATATAGTACTAAGTAATATAGCTTACTTAGATTAATTAATCTTTTTAGCTTAATAGCTAAACTAATCTATTAAAGGTTAATATTAAATTAGAATATATAGAGTAACTCTAAGGGAGATTATATAGAGCTTACTAAATATTTATTAAGTATTCTAGAAAAGGAAAATAATTATTCTTAGTAAAAACCTAATAGTTTTACTTTTAGGATAATACTATAATCTTAACTTATAATCTTAAACTAAAGGGAATATATATATAATATATATATATTAAGTTATCTAAGTATTATATAAGCTTTCTAATAATTAAAAGTCTTATATATTATTTTATTATCTAATTAAATATCTAACTATAGATAAATTATAAGTAAATACCTACTAAATATTTACTAAGAAATATAATAACTAATTTATCTATTAGACTAACTAATAGAAAAGATTAAATTATTTAGTTCTTAATACTAAAGATTAAAGTTATAAATAGGAGCTTATAAGATTATTTTAACTTTATATAGAAGAATAAGCTTATACTAATATTAAAGGAACTAATTTCTCTAAGTATTAAGATATTTATAAGGAGATAAGCTTAAGACCCTAAAGAGTCTCTATTAAGTTAAATTATATAATTTAGCTTTAGCTTAAGACTTATATTAAGATTACTTTATAAGCCTTTAAAAGATGCTTACTAAGTAGAAGTCTTAATATACTCTAACTCTTACCTTCTAATTTACCCTATATATATTAAACTCTTATAATTCTTTTACTTCTATGTTCTACTTAGATTACTAGTATATCTTAAAAGATAAATAGAGTAAAGAAAACTTAAAGTATTACTAAGTATTATAATCTAACTAAAGGATTAATAATTATATAGTAAGATATTCTAATATAGGTAACTATAACTATAGAGGCCTTAGAGGAGCTACTTAATAAATAGTAGAAAGATAATACTAACTATAACTTTAATATACCTAATATTATTAAGTAATAAATACTAATTTAAGAGAATCTAAAGAGTTAATACTATTACTAAACTAATATAATTAGAAGAAAATAAATAGAAATAGGTATACTATATATATACTATATAACTAAAGTTAACTTAAGTTATAATAGGAGGTTTAATATAGTTATAGAGCTCTTAAGGTACTTAAGGGAAGATTTATAGAAGCTAGTACTAACTAAGTAGAAGGGATATATATATATAGGTATATCTATATATTAGTTACCCTTAGCTATTTTATCCTTAGTTATTATAGCTATTAGATTCCTCTATCTAATAAGTATTTAATATCCTATACTTAAAACCTCTATAGATATTATTTCCTAAGCTAAATAATTTCTATACTTTATCTACTATTAACTAAACCTAAGGACTATTCTTTATATACTAAGAGAAAATAGAGCTTAAGCCTAACTATAATTCTATATTTATTACTTAAGATAATATAGACTTAGACTAAGAAACTCCTCCTATTAATAACTTCTATTCTAACCTAGCTAAGGTCTTTACCTTATTAGGCTACCCTGTTTTAAAACTACTATCTATAGCTAAAACTTTTAATAAAGTTAAGAAAAAAGGACTAGAAATATTCTATAATTATAGGGTTTTAAACACTATCCTTAAAAGGCACAAGTTAATAATATAGAAAAGATAGGTTAAGAAAACCACTAAGTAAAGACTTAGTATCCTCTCAAAAGCATAGCTAGACATACCAGCCAGCCACCGACCAGACTTTACAGCATTTCGACAAAAGGGAAAAGAATAGCAGGCCTAAGGCAGCAAAAGCACTAGCTGTTACATATAGCCTTATATCAACCAGGGGGACCTCTCCCAGACGCAGCCGCTTCTGCTGCTTCTCAATGCACGAGGACGGGAGGTTTCATCCAGCTTCGCAGCTACTGATCTGAAGGCTATGCGCCTGGGAATAGCGAGCGATATCATCGAGCGCCCGTTTTTGAACTACTACACGTTGATATTACATAGAGTCACAGATAGCTCCGAGTACGGAAGCCTACTTGCATGGGATGATCATCCGGACGCCTTTGGCTGGATGCATAATCAGAAACAGTTCGCCCCGGCTGATGGTATTGTCGTGCTCGAAGCCCAAGACGCATTGATGGAGTTTCTTGTCAACTGCTGCCAAGCCATCCTCCATGACACTCCGAACGATCAACTGAGCAGCGATGTGTATCCCATCTAGCCAGAGCCTCCTTTGAAGACGGAAGTTGAATCGCTAGGATTTGAGTCGTTGGCCGCCGCAGCGCCTTACCGAGTCCCAGCCAAGTTTGAACTGGAAAAGGTCGAATCCTTGCTCGCGGCCAAGACACACGCGGCAGAAGATCACCTCTGGGCCTTGCGTGAGGATCCTCATTACTTTCATCAGCATCTGGTAGAGGGCAAAGAACATCGACAAGAGATGATCAAGGACACAGGCGGTCGGCCTCACCCGACTCTTGTCCCGGGCCAAGAAGCGCTTTTCTGGACGCGGGTGATTGGCAATGTCCTTGTTGAGGGATACTTTGAGCTAGAGACTTTCTCCGAGCTCCATCAACAGAGTAAGACGTTGGTGGACCTCCAAAGCAAGTACGCCGCAGATATTTCACCCATGAAAGATCTCCCTCGGGAGTATCTACTCGCGCTTCTGCGCTTTCGCCACTTCCTCAATCAAGCTGCAAAAGGCCCTTTGGCGCAGCTGAAGCAGACCGTGGTGGCGTCTCCGCCAATGCGAAGGTTCTATGCTCGACTTCCCCCAATGGATCGCACTTCGTCCAAAATTCAGGTTGTGTCCAGGGGTATCAATATGTCGAAGATCGAGAAGAGTCTTACCCATCTGCTCCGAACACTCTGGGAGGACGGCCATGACCTCTTTCTCTTTAGACTTTCCAATGTGGTTGACGAACTAGAACGTCTCTTGGAAGCCGAGCCAGCAGCAAGAGACCTCATCTCATTCCACGTGGCCAAGATCATCGGCAATCTTTCCATTCAATCCCAGTGTCTCCATCAACTCGAGATATACCAGCCCTGGGCCCAAAACTTCGATTCGGCAGCCGTGGACCTCCAACCAGATCTCGAGAGGGACTATGCCGAAAAGTGCAAACCGTGGGCTCTGATCCTCGCAGCCTTCAAGGACGCCAATCTCGGGAAAACTGCGAGATTCGGAGAACCGCTGCCTGGGAGGTTCACCTACCCCATCGACAAACGTCGTACGAAGGAGAATGTAGAAACGCTGCGACAAGCGGAGCGAAATCTCGATGTATTCTAGGCCAGTGTCGACCGTCTACTGCATGCAAAGCTTAGGAAATCGCAACCATCTGCTGTACAGAGGCTTTTTTTACAGGCTCGTCTCTTACAATGGACGCCGGAATGGGTCGAGCCATTAGCGGGTCAAAATGTCATGGCAACTCCTCCTACAGAACAGCCGCTGTCACCCTTCTATTTCGGATCAAGGGACGGCCTATCCTCAAAGGCAGCAATGGATCACCTAGAGCTAGAGCCCTTCAAAGCCAAGATCAAGACTCGAGGCGCCCCTGGCCAAGACGCAGAGGCATCGGAGAGTGTCAAGGTCGTTCATCAAGAAGACACGGCAACCCGTCCGTTTTTCGCCGTAGACAATCGCGCGCTCAAAGTCTTTCGTACTTTGTTCTTTAATCCTGCCGTTAAGTTAACGCCTAGAGAAATCCCGTGGAGTCACTTTGTGCATGCTTTGACGTCGGTTGGATTCGGAGTGCAGAAGCTCTATGGGTCCGTATAGCAGTTCTCGCCTGTCATATCTAACTATCAAGGAAGTATTCACTTTCACGAGCCGCATCCGAGCGGCAAGCTGTCGTTTGTAGTAGCTAGACGCTATGGTCGGAGACTGACTAGAGCTTATGGTTGGACTGGAGAGCAGTTTGGTCTTAGTAAGTAAGAATTGAAGACTTGGGAAAGATGAGCAGGCTAGATTTGAAATGCCGACTATCCAAGAATAAACTGTTGAGTCTGGAGCCATAGCCGGCAAGTCTGTCCGGGGATAGCACAGTTGGCCAACAACCTTGCGTACGTCTAGGAGACCGTTAACCAAGATAAGTAGATCTTTCAGCCAGATTGTCTTGTGCGCTCTTTCCTTCAAACTTCGTCTGAATTCCCTTGTACTTGGTCTAAATCG
The DNA here is from genome assembly GCA_001305505.1 of Neonectria ditissima. Lineage (NCBI taxonomy): Eukaryota > Fungi > Ascomycota > Sordariomycetes > Hypocreales > Nectriaceae > Neonectria > Neonectria ditissima. The sequence continues at coordinate 3,835 of LDPL01000018.1, read as the reverse complement.
GTCTGATTCGGCACTTCCATCGTACATTACTGAGTAGGGTATCCCATACTAAAGGTTGCAAGCGCGCCTAAATTTCAGCAACTCACAATTCACATTCGCTAAAAAGTAATGGCTATTCCACGGCGTGATACCACCCTCCCAGGACACCGAAGTAGAATGATAGAGGGCCTGCCCCTCATCATCACAATGAACAGCTTTGCCACTGTCAGAGATGCGGCGCCGTTTATTGCGGTGATGATCTTCTGCCTCTTTGGATGAATAACCATCTTGCGAGGTCATCAGAGGCGAACCAGACCCATATCGAATGGAGCCTGAAGTAGACGAACAGCCAACGGTTGACAGTTCAACAGCCTCCTTCACGTCAGCGGGTTCATCTGGGGCTGGCCGGTGCCGCTTTGAAGGATCTCCAGTAGCACCAGCATCGCCAGGACTGGTCACACTTGGAATGATGGGAGTGTGAGATCCAGACTCAAACGGAGAAACAGCTCCCGAGGCACTTGGTCTTGTCGGTAGCTCCGATACAACAGCCTCTGACAGTGGCATGTCCGCAGCCATGTTCTCAATGCAGCACATCTCGTAATGATGACGCAAAGCCCTGCGATCAACAGTCGGAGACAGTTGGGCAAGAACGCCATGGTAGTCGAGGAGCACATCATACGGCATAAAGACCCGGATCCGGAGTGTGTCGGGATGAATGGAAAAGAGCCTCGCATCGAAGTGTTCGTGCAGATGGCTGAACAACAGCAGTCCGTTCTTCGCTGACCAGGTACGATCCCAAGCTGCGCGTAGTCGCCGCGAGTCGAATCTACTCTCTGGGAAAGAGCTTGGGACCGGGTAGACGTGGTAATGCTGCTGAGGCACAATGTGACATGCCTGCACGCCTAGACCGACGGTGGGGTTCATGTACCAGGACCGACCTTTGCCTGTGACAGCACACCTGGCAGTGCCGCTCAAACATGAGTTGCGGAACGAGGCCATGGTCTGCCGGGCTGTGTCGATGGGGATGTCGAAGTCAGGCGGAGCGACAAGATCCGTGACGTCCTCGATTTGGTTCGATGCCGGATCCTTAGTCGGCGATGCGGAGCCTGAGGCGGGACGTTTCGGAGGAGATTGGGAACCTCGGGGGCGGATTGTCTTGCGATATTGGAATCGCGCAAACCGGCGGTCAGTGGATGGTTTGTTTGGAGGAAGATACCGTTCATCCCGACGGAGGGAGGGATAAGGGATGTGCTTTGCGCATCCAGCTGGATATTCTTGTTAGTAGATGCATTGATAAGCAGGAACCCGGCTTACCTTGCAGGTGTGCCGTCAGCGGTGCCTCGGCAGCGATCCCGCAATCGATATGGCGCACGACATGAAGGCGCACAATCGGCGGCCGTTGTTCACCAGAGTGGTCACCCGGCGGTGTTGAAAGAGACTGGTTAAGTTGTTGTCCATAGATCATCCTGGGAGATGAGGGAGTGGCTGTGGTCGCAGGATCATCAAGTGGCTGCAAGCTCGCATCGACCGAGCCAAGGTATCCAAAAGCGGCATCAGCCCAGGAGCCATCGGCTGCAGCATGGGTTAGGATGTCGAAGCAAAGGCGCAGCTCGTTGATGATGTCGCGGTAGGTCAAGTTGTTGCTACCGGGCGGATGATACAAGCCTGCGAAATGATCCTCCTCTGGACCGCAAAGAAGGTGAATGTTCCATCCGAGGATGCGAAATTGCGGCGTGATTGCGGCACTCATCATTGCGCCGGTTGCGCGACAGCGGATGCTGTCGAAAATGCTGCTTCTGCTCAATTGAAGGTGCTTCACCTGAGATTTGGGGATGCTCATTTTTATAGTGAGGATGTCACGTGCCGATTTCGCTGATAACGGTTGGCGGGGCAATTGGATGCTGACATCTGATTATATGAATACTATAAGAGCTTAAGGATACCCTAGGTCCTATTCGCCGGGGATTTAACTAAAATCACCTATACAAATCGGGGCTTATAGTCCGTGCATTAGAGTCATATCGCTTAGAGTTAGGCTAGGTCGTTGATTAGTCTAAAATTTCCTAACCCCTAGATTTAGGTTTAGTAAGGGTTTACTTAGGTTTAAGGATTATATAGAAAAGGGGGTTATAATTAAGAGGGAATCTATAACTATATTTACTACTTAGCCTATTAAAAGGCTTAAGAGATTAGCTTAAATTAAAGTTATTAACTATAGATAATATTATATAACTTAATAAGGAGTACTAGATATTTATTTACTAGGATTACTAAGTAGTAGTTTAGCTTAGTATTAGTATTAAGTTATATTTCTAGTATAAGTATTAACTAATAGAATAGATACTAAAAGATATTAAAGACTACTTTAGTATTATAAATTTAATTAATCTAAAACTTATTTAACTACCTAATAATAGTAGTATAATAATTAAACTACTTAATATACTATATAAATATAGCTATACTAAATATAGATATCTTATAATAGTATAAGATAATATTACCTACTACTAGAGAGAGGTAAACTATAGTAGTATAAGGAATTAATAGACTAAAGTTTAATTATGAACTTAGATATATAGAAAGTATATATAGTACTAGATTATTAAGGATAGTAGTATAGAGAGGTTAGTACTTATATAGGAAGTAGTAGCTATACTAAGCTATAGTAAGAGTACTATATAGTATATAATTACTAAGTATATAGATATATTTAGTAAAGATAACTTAGAGTAGCTCTAGAAAGATAATATAGAAGAAGGGCTAGATTATAATTTAGCTTAAGTAAAGTAGCTTAGATAAGTATAGTACTTTAGGTTATAGGATAAGCTTAATATCTTTATAGCTATTAAGTAGATAAAGGTAAAGGTAGTAACTAGATAGTAGTAGTAGTAGAGGTAAAGAACCTAGTAGTAGGATAAGGTAGTAGCCTAAGAGTAGTAGGTACTATTATAGCTTAGTAAGAGCTTTAATTAAGAGGTAGAGTATTATAGTTAGTAGCTTAATAGTATACTAGTAGAAATACTATAGTAGCTAGGTAGTATTTTAGCTACTATACTATAGAGGGTACTATTTAGGCTTAAGGGTAAGGTATTATTAATAGCTAAGTACTATAGTATTAGATAGTACTACTTAGGCTTTTACTTATATATATACTAGCTTAAGTATAATAAGGTATTTAAGTAGTAGGTAGTCTACTTTATAGATAAGTAGTAGAGCTTACTACTTAATATAGCCTATAAGCTAGATAGTAGAGAGATAATACTAAGTAGTTATAATAGTAGGTTTAGTAGTAGTATATAGTAGTACTATAGGAGTAAGAGCCTAAGGGTTTATAATAAAGATAAAGATAAAGAAGAAGAAGATGATAATAATAGTAGTAATAATAATAATAATAATAATAATAATAATAATAATAATAATAATAATAATAATAATAATAATAATAATAATAATAATAATAATAATAATAATAATAGTAGTACTAAGGTAGCCTATAGGAACTATAGTTATAGCTACTAAATATAGGTCCTAAAGGCTAGTACTAATAATACTATACTAGATTAAGCTGTATTTTTATTTATAGTAGCTTCTATTAAGTAGTAGGTTAGAGGTAATATATATATAAGCCTACTACTATACTTTTATACTATAATAAGTATATAGTAGTACCTACTTAGCTATAATAAGCTATACTTATATACTAGTATACTTACTACTATACTATAGTAGGTCTAGGTCTTTTTTATTAAGTTAGTATTTAAGAGTAAGCTATAAGATATAGATAAGGTTAATATTAATATAGTACTTATATTCTAGAAGGAGTATACTATATAGATATATATTAGTATATATA